>CM033642.1:204015081-204383837 GCA_019512145.1 Engystomops pustulosus | reverse complement strand
TTTTTTTTATTTATATAAAAATCATATACTCACTTTGCTGGTGAACCCTTGTCCTCTGTCTGTCTTCTTGCTTTTACAGCAGGGAAGATGTGGTATAGGATGGGGGACCAGTCTGAGCCTGCATTTAGTGATATACCCTATATATTCGAGTATAAGCCGACCTGAATATAAGCCTGAATATAGCTGTACAAGTAGTGCTGTCATGATGGTGTTTGGTATAGAGATGTTATAGCTCATTGTGATGTTTATAATTTAATTTTTAATTGTGACATATAATTTTTAGAAATGTAGTCAAAAATTGGTAATTTTGTTGTGACACCTTTCATTTCAAAATATTGTTAAAATTAAAATGAAAAAAATTAATCCAACAAAAAACCCTAATTAAAAATTAAATCTAGTAAAATCCATCTTAGTTGTGGAATTCCATTTCTTAAAGGGTATGTCCATCTCAGTATTCACCTCAGTAATGAAGCATGCAATAATATGTCACAGAACTGTATGAAGAGGCATTAGCAACTCAAAAAAAGCTGAAAATAATAGTTTTATTTCACAGATAAAAACCTCTCCTAAAACTAATCTCTCTTGGGCTTTCTCTCATAAACAAAATCGTTTTTCAAGTCTTTTAATCCTTAAATATTTTCACTTTCTGTTTTCCTCAAACACAAACCCAAAACTTATTTCATTGCCTTATTGCTTTCATCATTTTATAGAATTATGAATATAGAAAGTGTGGCACAATATTCTTTTTCTTTCTGAAAAAAAAAAAAATATTTTATACAATAGTTGTCCAGGTTTTATTTCTATTTTCCTTCATATTTTTATGAAAAAACAACCAAACACTTATAAAAAGAAATGGTAGCAGGTAAATGATGGCAATTTAAAACTTAACATGTGTCTCAGAAAAAAAACCATAGTAGATTAGGTTGAATGAAAACACAGATTCACAAAATCAACCTATCCTACAGTCTTGATCCAGAGAAAGACAAAAACTCTATAGTGGGGAATATGTGGGAAAGAACAGAGGTTTAACATATTAAATTAAAATACTAATTAATTACATATTAATTAAAAATGGCTGCTGCAGCACTTTTTTCCATTTGAAAAAAACACTTGGATAACGGACGAGTGCCTAACTGATGGATGACATAAAATTTACATTCATGTCAATGGGATTTTTAACTGATACTTTAACTTCCATTCTTTACGGAGGTTTGAACGGTTGTGTGCATTTGGCCTAAGAGCCATTAAAAAATAACCAAATATTGAACATTTTAGAAAGAAAAAGACACATAACAAAAGTGTCATTCCTCTATCATTCCTGGAAGAAGTGATGTATATGAGTAGGAGCAGTTTACCTCTTCCCCTATTGTAAAAAAAAAATCGAATCACTCCACTTTCCAAAGAAAGCAAATAAAAATAAACATAAAAATGTTAGGTTTTCCTGTGTCTAAAATTGCAGGGTATCTCAAAACATTTAAATTATTATCCCATGTGGTGAACTCTTAACAGAAAAAATTTCAAAATGAAAACTTTTTTTACTACACTTAAAAATTGCAATAAAAAGTGATCAAAAGGTCATACAAATGGCCGGAGAGACTTTTTTTGTAAGGTATTAAAACATAACAAAATATATATAAATTTGGTATCTCTGTGTTTGAACTGATCCATAGACTAAAGGAGTAGTGTCATTAAAAGGGCCTGAGAATATGATGTAGCTGCATTTTTTTGATCAATTGTTCTGCATTTTGGAATTTTTATGATGCGTCCTTCCATTGAATATTGAATAATGAATCTAGGAAGTACAATTTGTCCCACAGATAACAAACCCTTGTACAAATCTGTAAACTGACAAATTAAAAAGATCTGTTTTTGGAAGACGGAGACAGAATAACAGAAACATTTTGTTTAACTTTTTATTGTAAGATTTTTATTATTCTAAGGGGGAGGCCTGAGTTGGTTATTAGTGTATATTACACATGGTAGTAGCTGCAATTTATATAAGTTATCTCTTACCTCACTATATATACAGGGAGGCTGTTAAATTGAATGTTAATTAAGACCTCCAAAATGCTAATTGTTACTCTGATTCACTCTAGTCTAGACTACTGTAAATCCCTACTAATTAGTCTTCCACTCACTTAACACTTTCCACTACAATCTATTCTTAACCTCTTAAGGATGCAGCCATTTTTTAGCTTAAGGCTCAGCCCCATTTTTTGGATTCGCATTATATGGTTATAACTTTTGAATTCTGTTACTTATCAAAACGATTCTGAGATTGTTTTCTCCTCGCATGTTTTTACCACTTCATTTTAGTGGTAAATTTTGGCTGATAAGTTTTGCGTTTATTTACAAAAAAAAATAAAAAATTATAAATTTTTTTGAAAAATTTGGCATTTTTGAATTCAAAATCATTGCTTTTTCAGGCAGATAGTTTTACCATCTAAATAAGTTGCTGAATAACATTTCCCATTTGTCTATTTTACATTTTCATAATTTATTAAATGTCTGGATAACTTATTTACAAATCAAACATAGTTTTTCCGTATTTTCAGAAATGACTATTTTGGGGAATACTACTGTTTTAAATGAAATTTTACATATTTACCATAAAAAACCGCCTATGTATCAACCCATTTTCAAATGTGTACCCCTCAAGCTATCAGAAACATCTTTTAAGAAGATTGTTAACCCCTTGAGATCTTCATAGTAATGAAATCAAAATGGAGGTGAAATTTAGAATGGTCAAATTTTGTCGGTTATATGTTCATTTAGCCTTAAAAAGAGAAAACCCACCTTATAATTTATTATGCAATTTCTCCTGAGTACAGAGACCCCCTTCATGTGGCCGTTACTTGTTGTAGGGGCGCACAGCAAGGCTCAGAAGGGAAGAAGCGCCCTACAACTGCCCGGATTTAAGTTTTCTCATTGGCCCCTTTTGCAGGCCATAAAATTTTCGCTTTTCTGTTATTGGGACCATGTGATGGCATTTTTTTGCGGGACGAGATGCTTTTTCCAGTGTTATCATTTTGTGGTTGGTATCCCCTATTGTTGAAAATTTTTGAACTTTTGAGGGCAGGAGTAGAAAAGCATCAATTCTGTACTGGAATTTTTCCTTTTTTTTTGTGTTCACTGTATAACCTAATAATCATGTTATCTTTATTCTATGGGTCGATACAATTACAGAGATACCAGACTTGAATATTTTTTCTTTTGTTTTACTAAATTTGCCAAATAAAACCCTATTGTGGGGAAAAATCTATAATTTTTGCATTGCCGTCTTTCAAGTGGCTATGGAGCTGGTTGATGGCTTGTTTTTTGCGGGACATGTTGTGCTTTGCAACAGTATCATTCTAGAATATATATGTTTTTTTGATCATTTTTATTGCATTTTTTGTGGGATTCAATATTTAAAAATCATCATTTTTTTTTTTGTGTTAAATGTCTCTTTATATGTTATGGGGTTACAGGCATTTTTATTGATTTATTTCTTTATTTTTTATTGAATAAGGGTTTTTTTTTTGTTACTTTATTACTGTTTCCACCATATGACATGAACAAGTTATCATCTTGTTCTTGATAATACTCTGCAAAACTGATGACGCCATCTTTCAGGCAGTGCCTACAGGCTGGCGAAGACAGCACGGGGGAAGGGGGGGCGATTGTGTGGGAAAGACCCCCCAAAGGCAAGTTAAATGCCACGGTTGCGCTGACTGCAGCATTTAACGGGTTAAACACCCGCAATCGGAGCCCAGTCCAACCGCAGTTGTTACACTGGGGTGTCGGCTACAAGTTATAGCCGGCACCCCGTGTGTCCCGATGCCAGTTCGGCTCAGGTCTTGAGCTGAACCGGCATCAGCTCGGCATCCGGTATATCGGACCCCGAGCGCTAAGTTCTGCGCTCAGCGTTCGATATATCGGACGCAGAGCAGGAAAGGGTTTATGCAGCAGCCAGGCTTGTCTTTCAGACCAAACACTACATGGATGCCTCCAATTTGTGCCAGTCACTGATTGCTATGCTATTCTATGCGTAACTATGCATAACTATGCACAACTAATGTATGATTCATGTAAACTGCTTAACCCCTTAATGCCAAGGCCCTTTTTTTCAATTTTGCTTTTTCATTTTTCACTCCTCACCTTCAAAAATCCATAACTTTTTTATTTTTCCATTTAAAGAGCTGTGAGAGCTTGTTTTCTGCATCACAAATTGCACTTCAGTATTTAATATTCCATGCCGTGTGGGCTTGGATTTTACGGCTTTCACTGTGCACCCCAAAAGAATTGCACATTGTAATGAATAGGTAAAAACGAGACAGCCAAGGGTCATTGGGCAGACCCAAGGCTGTCATGGCAACTGATTGCCATGCGCAGTCAGCATCTTTCCCAGCGGCGATGGACAGGTTAACACACGCGATCGGTGCTAGCAACGATCACGGGTGTTACCGGTAAGTGTTTGCTACAACATGCAGCAAAAACTTACCGGCTATGGAGAGGGTCAGGCCCCATTAACATCTATGGAGCCTGCAGCCTCTCATGCTCATTTGCATAAGGGCATAAGAAGCTAAAAGAAGAGCAGATCCTGACACAAAGCATGTAAGTATACTTGGTTTACAATCCTAGATCCTGATGGTAGATGTCCTTTAAAGAGATGAGTTAGAGCTAGGATTAGCACCGTGGTGAGGTTCGGGATAAGATGCACTAGAATTGGGTCAAGCTCAGAAGTGGTGAGATATGCGCGTGACAGCATGGAGGAAACTTTCTTATCAGTAAGGGAAGAGAAGCTCTTTTTAAGTGGGAGTGGCGTTGGATATTCTTGGTGGGCTTCAGGGATTGAAGGTTGAAACTTTCCCTGTTTTTAGAGTGAGGCAAAATCCTCAGCTGAAAGGAGATGTTGGTGGGGATGCCAAAGGATGTAGCAGGGAATTAAAGTTAGAAACTATTGTCAAGGGTTTTGAGATAGAGAGGATATAAAATTAAGGAAATTATCCTGTTTAGTATAAGTAAATGTTATCACAGGTTTTCTCTGGAGAGGGATTTCTCTAATGCCATTCAGCAATCCTGACACATTACTGTAGCTGTTTTGTGAGTTTGGTGTGCCAGGGTTGCCAGTTGGGTTGTCTGGTTGTAGTGAAAGTGAAGGGGGCTGCAAAGTCCAGAGCTGATGAAACTGTGGTGTTCTAGAAGGTCGAACCGTTGCTGCCTTCTTGCTTAAAGATATGGAAGAGAGATATAGGAGAATCTCAGAGTTTGCAGATGTCCAGATGTTTAAGATTTCTACATGAGTGTATAGGCTTTTGGACTGCAGGAGTGGTTTATTAGGTACACCTGTCCAACTGCTCGTTAACACTTAATTTCTAATGAGCCAATCACATGGTGGCAACTCGGTGCATTTAGGCATGTAGACATGGTCAAGACAATCTCCTGCAGTTCAAACCGAGCATCAGTATGGGGAAGAAAGGTGATTTGAGTGCCTTTGAACGTGGTATGGTTGTTGGTGCCAGAAGGGCTGGTCTGAGTATTTCAGAAACTGCTGATCTACTGGGATTTTCACACAACCATCTCTAGAGTTTACAGAGAATGGTCCGAAAAAGAAAAAACATCCAGTGAGCGGCAGTTCTGTGGGCGGAAATGCCTTGTTGATGCCAGAGGAGAATGGGCAGACTGGTTCAAGCTGATAGAAAGGCAACAGTGACTCAAATCGCCACCCGTTACAACCAAGGTAGGCAGAAGAGCATATCTGAACGCACAGTACGTCGAACTTTGAGGCAGATGGGCTACAGCAGCAGAAGACCACACCGGGTACCACTCCTTTCAGCTAACAACAGGAAACTGAGGCTACAATTTGCACAAGCTCATCGAAATTGGACAGTAGAAGATTGTAAAAATGTTGCCTGGTTTGATGAGTCTCGATTTCTGCTGCGACATTCGGATGGTAGGGTCAGAATTTGGCGTCAACAACATGAAAGCATGGATCCATCCTGCCTTGTATCGACAGTTCAGGCTGGTGGTGGTGGTGTCATGGTGTGGGGAATATTTTCTTGGCACTCTTTGGGCCCCTTGGTACCAATTGAGCATCGTTGCAGCGCCACAGCCTACCTGAGTATTGTTGATGACCATGTCCATCCCTTTATGACCACAATGTACCCAACATCTGATGGCTACTTTCAGCAGGATAATGCGCCATGTCATAAAGCTAGAATCATCTCAGACTGGTTTCTTGAACATGACAATGAGTTCACTGTACTCAAATGGCCTCCACAGTCACCAGATCTCAATCCAATAGAGCATCTTTTGTGGTGGATGAACGCGAGATTCGCATCATGGATGTGCAGCCGACAAATCTGCGGCAACTGTGTGATGCCATCATGTCAAATGAGAGCAAAATCTCTGAGGAATGCTTCCAGCACCTTGTTGAATCTATGCCACGAAGAATTGAGGCAGTTCTGAAGGCAAAAGGGGGTCCAACCCGTTACTAGCATGGTGTACCTAATAAAGTGGCTGGTGAGTGTAGGTCTGTAAAAGGAGCCAGAATTAATGGTGGGGATTTGTTTAAAGGCCACTGGATTAGGAGAGATACATCAGAAGTTCTTTCTTCCTCAGGAGACCCGTCAGATTTTTATTTTTTGAATGCCCTCTTTTATCTATCATTTATTGCCAATTTAATTGTAGCTGTAGCCACGTGGGGTGTATCTAGTCCATCTATACTTATTACTCATTGGAATAAATTTAGAAGTTTTGAAATTTAGAACCATTGTGTGTGTGTGTGTGTGTGTGTGTGTGTAAATACATACACACTGCTCAAAAAAAGAAAGTGAACACTCAAATGCCACATCCTAGATCTGAATGAATGAAATATTGTCATTGAAAACTTTGTTTTGTTGAATGTTCTGACACTAAAATCACAAAAAAATCATCAATGGAAATCAAATTTATTAACCAATGGAGGCCTGGATTTGGAGACAGACACATTTTGGGACGTGGTGATACCTAACATGTTTATGATCTTTACTGTTTATTTATATTTATATCAGTTCTAGGAAAAGGGTGTTGATTTGAATTTTTTTTCCTTTTTTTTTTTACTATTTTTCAGACCCCCTGGGGTACCTTTACCCTAAATTATCTGATTGCTCCTACCATATACAGCCATACTACAGTATAGCAGTATATGGGGATTTTACACATTGGGGCACATTTACTTACCTGGTCCTGTCGCAATCCTTGTAAGTGCATGTCTTGCGACATAATTTTGATGTTAAATCCCGCGCGTTGTCCGAATCCGTCGGATCATCTGACGGCCCACCCACCGATTTGTGTCGCGTGAAAGCCGGCGCTGATCGGCCGCGCCAAAAACCCCTGGTAAATGTGGCGCAAATCGTAAATCGTCGGGTAACCCAATGAAAATGTGCTCCGCGGACCCTTAATAAATGAGCCCCATTGTGTATTTCAATGTGCAAATCAGGCAGCCAATGAGACAACCATGACAGCCTCGGGTCACAACAACCGATCAAATCCAATGAGATTTAAAAGCCTCTGGCAGCTTTGTCAGAGGCATTAACAAGGTCAACACTAGGGGCGTACTGGGAATTTAAAGTGGCCCTGGAAAAACTGTAAAAGTGGCCCTATTCTGTGGCCGGGGTCAAAACATGTAGGCGTGATCAGGTGATGTGGGTTGTGATACTAAATTCCACACAAACTGTTGATAGATGGTATTAATCAACATGTAAAGAGCGGGAAAATAGATTCATACTCCCTCCCATATACAGGAATAAAGCTTCTTTTTTAAAAGAAGACAACTTATTACTGCCTTATATATACCAAGAACAACCTACTTCAATAACTTCTCCAATAAACAAGAATGTAACTACTATAATACTGCCCCCTATGTAGGAGAGTATAATCACTATAATACTGCCCCCTATGTACAGGAATTACTACTATGCCATATAACTACTATATAGCCAGCCATTCCCCTGTATATAGCCAGCAAGCTCCCCCACTATATAACCAACCACCCCCTTTGCCCCAGTATATAGCTAGCCAGACCCCCCAGTATATAGCTAGCCAGCCTGCCCCTCTAGTATATAGCCAGCCAGCCCACCCAGCATATAGCCAGCCATTCCCCCCAGTATACAGCCAGCCTGGACCCTGTATATAGGCAATCAGTCCCCTGTATATAGGCAGTCAGTCCCCTGTACATAGCCAGCCAATCCCCCTAGTATACAGCCAGCCATTCCCCCCAGTATACAGCCAGCCAGTCCCCCCAGTATACAGCCAGCCAGTCCCACCAGTATACAGCCAGTCCCCCCAGTATATAGCCAGCCAGTATCCCCAGTATACAGCCAGCCACCCTGTATATAGCCAAGAAGTCCCCCCTAGTATATAGCTAGCCCCCTCTATATAGCCAGGCAGTCCCCCCATATATAGCCACCTAGTACCCCCAGTACACAGCCAGCTCCCCTGTATATAGCAGACAACCCCCCAGTATATAGCCAGCCAGTCACCCCCAGAATACAGCCAGCTCCTCCCCAGTATATAGCCAGCCTGCCCCCCCCAGTATGCTGCCCGCTCTTCCCCCATATACAGCCAGTCTGCCCCCCCTGTATACAGCCAGCCTGTGTCCCTGTATACAGCCCCCTCCCCAGCACATAGTGACAGTGACAGGAACATGCACACAATCGCGCATATGGGGATGTCACTGCTGGCCGGACTGCTTCAAGTAGTGGTGCTGCGGGGAGCATCGGAAAGTTGAGAACATAGTTTATTATTTTTCAATCGGCCCAACCAGTCCCAAACCAGCCCCAAACTAATCGGCTCACCAGGGTTCCCCCCGGTGGGTCATATAGCCAGTCCTCCCCTGGTTAACACCTATGATTGGTGCCAGCAACGACCACTGGTGTTACCGGTGGGTGTTTGCTGCAATATCCAGTAAACGCCTACCCTGTATGGAGAGGGCTCAGCCCGTGATAAGGGGTAAGGAGTTAATGACCTATGGCAAAATAGAAGCTGATTGACATTGGTTTCTAGAAGCTGAGCTGTGATTGGTTGCTTACTGTCACAGCAGCCAGCAGACAATGGCTCCTGTATATGGTGGACATAGCGAATAAGTAAGATAAAAGATCACAGAAGAAGCAATGATCCACTGCATTCCATTAAAAGGTGAATCTAAATTGTCCCATGTGGATAACACAAACTATTTGAACAGTTCAGCATTTTTCAAAACGTTTAAGATAAAACCATAATGCATGAAGCTTTCAGCAATGGCGGTGAGGCGAGAGCAGGGACTAGAGGACCTCTGCATCAAATATATGACTTGTAGAAAGTAATACAACTAACCTCTAGGCTCTGCTCAAATGATGCTATAAAATAATGATAAAAATGTCAAGAGATCATCTCATAATGTTTTAAGAATCTTCTGAAATTAACATGTAGAAAACAATATAAATTCTTATGATAATGAGCTGTCCCTGGATCTTCCTTGGAAATGAGTCTTTACCTTGACATGCAGTTATTTCTGGACTGTATAGGTATGGTCCATCAAAGTACATCAGAAAAGTTTCACCTAAGCACATGCTTATGTGTAGTGTTTCTCAAGCTATGTAAAAAGGAACTGTTTTATTTTGTAGGATGGCAGCCATTTTCATGGGATCTCTTCTCTTTTGCATTGCCTTTGGGCATGCTTTCTCTCTGTGTATGCTGACTGAATATATCTTGTATGTGGAGAAAGAGGAGTGTGCCTACTGCATTGCCATCAATACCACCATATGCTCTGGATATTGCAAGACAACGGTATGTGTTCATATGTGTTATTGTAATCCCATAAATGTGTAATCTTTATTATGATTTCATTTAAAGGGTAACCGTCATAATGAGGAAGAAAAACCTCATTCTGCTCCAGGTGCCCCTGGGAATCATTCCTCAAAGTATTTTGCCTCTCAGGCCCCATCTAGGACCTTTTCTGGCCCACAGCAACTATGGTTTCCAGCTCTAAAAATAACTACAATCAGCAAGATGGAGGGGCAGGACCTGCCTCCTGTGACCTCATCACAAGCACCTGCTGCTGACCAATGAGACCATGACCTGTGCTTGTCAGACACACCCACACAGGCGAGCTGAACTGTGATTGGTTGCCATGGGCAACTAGAAATATTCTGACTTTCAGACACTTGATAAATCTGGCCCAATGTACCCCCACTAGATTAAATAGATTGTTTTCAAAAATTTCATTACACTACACAAAAAGGAAACAAAAACTTAAATGTAGAAAACATAAAATGACACTTTATTAGATCAATTTAAATAAATCCATTTAGGCTACATTCACACCGCTGTTGTTCGCCGTACCGTAGCACGGTGGGCACTCAGCGGTGCCAGGGAGAGGGTGAGCACTGGTCACTACTGCCCCTCTCCACTGGGATATATGGCGCGCGGCAGTGCATGTCGAGAAAAGATAGGACATGTCCTATCTTTTCACGGGGTACGGAGCCGTACGGTACCGCACGTGTGCTGCTCCGTATCGCTCCCGTAGGGCACCGTACACCCGTTGCCGTCTATGGGAGACATAAATAGGCCGTATATACGTCGGCCATATATAGGTCCCCCATACAGCAGCGTGAATGCAGCCTTAAAAAGACAACATACACAGATATGGTGCATCAGTGATCAAAATTACTAAATATATATATCTGCTTTAAAACAAGTACTGTACATTACCCAGAGGAATCTATGTATGTATGTACCTAAGTGTATATATACACTCACCGGCCACTTTATTAGGTACACCATGCTAGTAACGGGTTGGACCCCCTTTTGCCTTCAGGACTGCCTCAATTCTTCGTGGCATAGTATTCAACAGGTGCTGGGCATTCCTCAGAGATTTTGGTCCATATTGACATGATAGCATCACAAGTTGCCGCAGATATTCGGGCTCACATCCATGATGGCGAATCTCCCGTTCCACCATCCACATCAAGATGCTCTATTGGATTGAGATCTGTGACTGTGGAGGCCATTTGAGTACAGTGAACTCATTGTCATGTTCAAAAAACCAGTCTGAGATGATCAGCTTTATGACATGGCCATTATCCTGCTGAAAGTACCCATCAGATGTTGGGTACATTGTGGTCATAAAGGGATGGACATGGTCATCAACAATACTCAGGTAGGCTGTGGTGTTCTTCAACGATGCTCAATGGTACCAAGGGGCCCAAAGAGTGCCAAGAAAATATTCCCACACCATGACACCACCCCACCACCAGCCTGAACCGTTTGATACAAGACAGGATGGATCCATGCTTTTATGTTGTTGACGACAAATTCTGACCTCACCATCGAATGTCGCAGCAGAATCGAGACTCATCAGACCAGGCAACGTTTTCCTTCAATCTCTTACTGTCCAATTTCGATGAGCTTGTGCAAATTGTAGCTCAGTTTCCTGTTCTTAGCTGAAAGAGTGGCATCACGGTGTGGTCTTCTGCTGCTGTAGCCCATCTGCCTCAAAGTTCGATGTACTGTGCGTTCAGAGATGCTCTTCTGCCTACCTTGGTTGTAACGGGTGGCGATTTGAGTCACTGTTGCCTTTCTATCAGCTTGAACCAGTCTGCCATTCTCCCTCGACCTCTGGCATCAACAAGGCATTTCCGCCCACAGAACTGCCGTTTATTTGTAGGTGGAAATGTCAGACACTCCTACACCTTTTATAACTCTATATCCATAATAACTACTGAGCCGCCCTTCTCTAACATCTACACCACAACATCTTGCTCTTCCATCATTTCTTTTAGCGCTTGTTTAAGGACAGAAAAAAAAATTTGTTTTGAATCAACTTTTCTACTTTTCTAGAATTTTTAAAGGGAACCTGTCACCACTGTTTGAAAAAATTAAGTTGCGGGCAGGTTCCCATAGAGCCCTTATCTTCACCTAATAAAATCTCTGCTCTGAAAAGTCAAAAATGAACATTGATTCTCTGCCTAGTATCCAGGTAGAGAATCTAGCGTGTCAAGGTGGGCGTATACATATACGTGCGAGTCTGGCGGCTTGCTCACACCTCCTTTCCCTACGTCATCCGGCTGTCGGCCCACCTCAACTCACTATATTCTCTGCCTGGATACCAGGCAGAGGATCAATGTTAATTTTTTACTTTTCTGAGATTTTTTTAGGTGAAAAAAGGTTGCCCTTATGCTATAAGAGCTCTATGGGAACCTGCCCGCAACAGCGGTGACAGGTTCCCCTTAAGTCTCTCTCTACCCTTTCCTGAAAGAGACTTATGGATTCAGTTCTGTATCATAGTATAAAAGGTTAGAAAAAGACATCAGTCCTTCAAGTCCAACCTATACATTATAGTGCGTTGATCCAGAAGAAGGCAAAAACCCTGCAAGGTTGATGGCAATTAACCCAAAGCAGGGAAAAATTCCTTATGGCGGTCAGAATAACTCCCTGGATTAATCCCAACTGTGAACACCATAACGGAAAATAGTGTTCAAATGCAGAATCGCAACTTTTTCGTAATTTTTTCATCCATGAATATTTGAATAAAAACAGTCCTACAGGTCATAAATTGATATACATTAAAAGTCAGCATGTACCACAAAACAATCCCACCTTACATTGGACCATACACCAAAGTGTGAAAAAGTTATTGGCCTCAGAATTTGGCAAACTGGCAAATAATTCTTTGTACAAAAGATTAAAATTTATTTTTAAAAACTACTAAAACCTAATAAAACCTATATAAATTTTGTATCAATGTGATCGTATCGGCCCAAAAAATAAAGAGGAAGTGTAATTTGAAGCATAGAAGAAGCATGAGAGCATGGAATATTAAATTGTGCCACTAAAAAGTACAATTTGTCCCGCAGATAATTATCCCTCATACATCTCTGTGGGGGGTTTATGGAGAGAGCTCAAGAGATAAGCTCTCTCCAAACACAGTGGGGGACATTTACTATGGCGTTTCCGCCAGTTTTGTGGTGCTCTCACCACATGTTCTGCTCTCCTACCTATTTATTAGCTGTCGGGGACGAAAAAATGACTTTTTCCGTCTGCTCCGACTCTTCTCCTGAAGGGGCGTGGCTTTGGCGGAGTGGGAAAACTCAGACACAATTAATATGGTGTCACAGCCATTTTTGGGCGCTTGTAAACTGGCGGAAAGTAGACCAAAAGAAAAACTGGTCTACGGGACTGATGGACACATGTTCTGGTGGCTCGGGACAGATTTTGTCCCAGGACAGAAAATGGTCTCGGGGACAGAAAATTGTCCGCGCCAGAAATGTCTCTGCACAGCTCTACAATTTAAATGTGTATCTCTTTCCGAGAGCGGTCGGTAAACAAAGCCAATGCAGACAACCGACCTTTAAGTAAATGTCCCCCAGTGGGTGTCGGCTGTATAATTCAGCTGACACCTGCCTGTTATTGCCGCAGTCACCTTGTTAAGTTCTGTGGTCAAACCCGACTACGGCGCCTAACAGCACTGCGATTGGATGCCATGGCACCCTCATAGAGACTTGTAGGCCTGCCATGTATAGTGAACTCCAATAGCCAGCCATTATCTGTAAAATTGCTATATACTGCAGTATACTATATACTGCAATATTTCGTATCCCTGTGATCACATAGATCCAGAGAATAAAGAGCACAGAATGATAGCTGTAATGAAACACTGCAAAAGTTTTTTTGTCAGTTTCACTGAATTTGGATTTTTTTTCCAATTTTCCAGTACATTGCATGGAATATTAAATGGTGCCACTAAAATGTAAAATTTTTTCACATAGATAACAAGCCCTCAGTTATCACTTTTGAAATGAGGGAATGAAAAACAGAAACACAAAGGTACTATAAGGTGAGAACACATGGCGTTTTGGGCCGTTTTTGGGCCTTTTTTACTAAGTGCCGTTTTCCAGATCGTCAAAACGTCATGCGTTTTTGTCTGTTTTTCTGAAATTGCGCAATGAAAAAACGGACAAAACGCATGCGTTTTTAACCCCTACGGGACGCAGCCTCTTTGGCCTTAGGACGCGGCCCCATTCTTCAAATCTGGACTGTGTCCTAATAAGTGGTTTATAGTTTGGAACGCTATGAGATATCCAGGGATTTTGAGATTGTTTCTCGTGACACATTGTACTTTCAAATTAGTTAAAAATTGGATGAAATCTTTGGTTTAGTTATGAAAAAAACAAATTTGCCAAAATTTGGAAAAATTCTTTTTTTCAACGTTCAATTCTCTAACTTTTGATGCAGATAGTCATAGCTCTCCAAATAATCATACACTTACATTCCCAAGTGTCTGCTTTATGCGGATGGTTTTTTTAAGATTCCACATATTTACTAGACATGTTCTGAGGCTCAGAATTTAGGTATATTTTTCACATTTTTTTGTAAAATCACCAAAACCTGTATTTAGATGGACCTGTCCAACTTCTAATTGACACTGAGTGGCCTAAATAATAGTGAGACTCGTAAATTACCCACATTGTGGAAACTACACACCTAACGTATGAAAACCACTTTGAAGAGTTTGTTAACGCTTTACGTGTTTTATAGGGGTTAAAAAACATGGAGGTGCAGTCTCCAAAGTGTAACATATTTTTTCCAATACTACACCCAGTTTTTGGGTGGAAATTAAAACATTACAATGGATTAAATGAAAAAAGGCTCCACAAGTTTGTTACCAATCTCTTCCCGAGTAACGGAACCCATATGTGGTGCGATCTGACCTGCTGTTGGTTCGCAACGACGGGCATAGTAAGGGAAGGAGGTCGCCACCAGATCAGATTTGCTAATGTTCACATTTACAGCATAATTTTTTCTTTTTTTATTGTGGACCTCATAGGGGCTTATTGTCTTTGCCACAGGATGGCATTACTTTTCTGGTATAGATTGTGGGGACTATTAGCTATTGGTGAGGATTTATTATAAACTCTTTGCTTGGGGAGGAAATGAAAATCATCACTTTTCAGAAGATTTTATGGTGTTTTTTTTATTGGCTGTTTAATACCATATAAAATACGTTAATATTTTTATTCTTATGGGTGCAGATACCAAAAGACCTCATTTATAGTGATTTTTATCATTTTTTCATTTTTTTTATTGCTAATAAAAGGATTTGGGGCAAAAACTGTTGTTAACTTTAGCCATCACGTCTTTCATAGCATAACTTTTTATTTTTCGCCCTTCAAAATTCGTTTAAGGCGCATTTTTGCGAGGGGAGAAGGAATTGTTCTTTTTAGTGTTCAGTTAGTAGTGCAGAAACATTTTTTAAATCCCTTTTTAGAGCTTTTATAGGGTATAATTGAAAATGATCCTTTTTTCTGAGAGCTTTTTTTTTTGTTTTTTACGGGTTGTCACTTTTGGGACTCTATAACGGTTGCTGTTATATTACGATTACTAGCGAGTTGTTCTGCGCTAGGATACCACCAATGTGGGGGGTTTTGTGTATTTTATTCAAATTGTATGATAAAACCTAATTGGAGAAACATCCTTATCTCATTTTAGCATTCACCCTTTTCATACGTGCATAACTTTTTATTTTTCCGTGACAATTAGTGGTTAGGGCTTATTTTTGCGAGAGTTGTTCTTTTGAGTGGGCTTATTTTGGGCATTGTGCATAACACTTTTATTAATTAATCTTTTGAGCATTTTTTTTATTGGTTTAGATTAAAACTTATCTTTCTTCGGAACTTTTTTCGTTTTTTTCTCACGTGCGCTGTACGTGCAGGATCAGTAACGTATTACTGTTTTTATAAATAGTTGTCGGACGCGGCAAATACCAATTGCGGGGTTTTTTGTGCCTTTCGTCTTTGTTTTTTCTATCTTTATAAGTGTTTTTATGGAACTGACACTGTTAGGGGCTCATATTTTAGTATTTATTTTTTATTTATTATAATGTTTAGTGTTATGTTTTGTATATTGCTTTATAGATACTTGAACTTAAACATGTGAATGTCGATCACTGGTTTAGTTGCAATTCCACGGCTTACTCAATACTATTTGGTAGTAGAGCCGTTGTACATGTAAATGTCTGAGACAGCTGCCGCATGCTCAGAAGGTTTACTCAAGACCGGAAGTGGCTATGGCTGCCTGAGTATTCCGTGGCAGCTCCGGGGCACTGCCACGTCCCTCGAGCTGCCCAGAGTTGAGTCGTATCCCCCGGTGGGCGGCACGGGTTATCCGATCCACAGCGCAACACCCTACATCCGCCCGCGGTCATGTTTGACCGCGCGTGTAGGGTTTAACACCCGCTTCGGCAGCCGCTCCGATCTGCGTATGTTTAGCGCAGGCTGTCAGCTGTACTAGACACTGACCGCCGCTGCTTCTGGTACCGGGCTCCGTTCTGGAGCCGGTGTCCAAGAAGCGGACGTTTATAGAACTCCCCCTTGCCTAAGCATCTAGCCCTTGGACGTAATATTAACGTCCTGGTGCGCCTAGGGGTTAATAAGGGATGCCTTTTTTAATGCATGCGTTTTTTAACAACCGATCTGAAAACCACCTTAGTAAAAACGGCCCAAAAACGCCATCTTGTCTTCACCCTTAGGCCGGCGCCACACAGGCACTTTGGTCTGCCTGGCAACCGCAAACTCGTGACAAAGTCGCGTCTCACCACCCGGGTGCGGGCCTCGGCTCGATCGCATCGGCGTTTCCTATGGAACCCTGCGATCGTGAACGGCCGCCGGTGTTTTGCTGTTAAGTAACGCGAAACACGGCGGCTCGTTCCCCTGATCGCAGCGTTTTCCATAGAAACGCCGATGCGATCGGGCGAGGCCCGCCCCGGTGGAGCGCGATGGTCTGCTGTTTTGCAAGCGCGACAAAGCGCTTGTGTTGCGCCGGCCATGGGGTTAGGTCCTCACTTGTTGTAAGATCGTTTCACAGCGCAATGAACACGGCAGTCAAACGCAACGTGATGACGCGCCCTTAGGGTGGTGGCACACAAGCTTTTGAACTGATCCGTTTTTTCAGGTTGTCACAATTATCTTATAAAATGGTCAGAACGCCACTTGTGCCACCACCCTTAAAGGACACTTATCTTCAGGTCTTTGTAACTAAGTCTGCCAGGTATATTGAATGACCTGCTGGTGTAACTTTCTTGGGAACTAAGAATCTTTTTATTTTCCACAGGAACCAAATGTGAAAGAAAGGCAACTAAAGACTATATCAAATCAGAATGTCTGCACCTACCGTGACTATATCCACAAGACTGTCTCTGTTCCTGGCTGCCCTGCACATGTCAATCCATTGTATACCTACCCTGTGGCCCTCAGCTGCAAGTGTGACAAATGTAACACTGAGTATATTGACTGTGTACAGGACAGGATTGACTCCAATTATTGCACCAAACCATGGGAGTCAAAATATCTTCTCTACAAATTTCTGCAGTAATGCAATCACTTCCTCGTCTTAAACTCATAAATATTTCTGCAATTAGATTAGGAAACATATACTCATACATCTATTCGGTAAGCTAGGGTGATGGTAAACATAGTGGTATATGCCATGTACATATCAAAGGCTGGCAAAACATTATTGACTATTTAATTTAATAGAACCCTAAGCTTTTTTGTCTGAAAAATCAGATTAAACACAAATAAACTTTAAACATTAGGCCGTGTTCACACAGGGCGTTTGCACTGCATTTCAAAACGCATCGCACAGACTGCTGCAACGGCTGATCACAGAAGTAAAGATTACATTTACTAAAAAGATGTGAACCAATTCTTACTTCATTATGGTGATCACAGCAGGAGTGTGGAGGTGTGGTGCAAATTTGAAAACTCAATGACCCACGCCCACCTGTGGAACGCGGGCCTTAGACTGGCATATTTAATTGACCATCCTTAGTCCACGGGGTGGGGGATTCCCCTGATGGATGTCTGATTGGCTACAGCTGCTCCCCCCTTTCATGACTTGTCGGGTACACTTGCCTCTGCTGCTCTCAGGTTCCCAGTTCCCATGGCCGTTTCATCCCCATAGGGCCCCCCTGTCTGCCTGTGTGGGGTCTCGCACCCGTGCAGCGTCGCCCTCGCGCGGTCTTGCGGCTCAGATTACTCAATGTCTCGTGCTGCTGGCAGCCTAACGGGCTTTTCACCTGGCGTGTTTTTCACCTTCCGTGGGTGTGCTTGCCCGGATGCTCCCCCCCAGCTGCTTTCTATGGGTGTTTTCCCTTGGCTGAATTTCCCTGATCCTTGTCCCTGGCCCCACACTTCTGCACCCCCGTTTTTCCCCTGTCCCCCGCTCCCCGCTTCCTTTGCTTGCGCTCCAGTGGTCTCGCCGTCTCTGGGTCCACAGACCAACCCACCCCAAAAAACCAAAAACACACTGAACAACGAAGCACCCCCCATCCTTTTTTTCTCCGGCTGCAAGATGCAAAAAAAAACACGGTGGGCTGGATTCCCCGCTTTTTTCCTTTCGTTTGTTTGGACCCCCCACCCCCAAGTAAGCCACCCCAAAGCCGTCCAAAAAAAACACACGACCCCGCGGCCAAAGAAACCCCCCCTGGCTGCCGCCTGCGTAACAACACCACAACAACAGGCCCCCCCCCCACCACCCCACCTGAATAACGACACACCGCACAACCAGAAGATTCTCTTGGCGAGAACCGGCACACATCTTCCCCCCTCGGTCTGGTTTGTCGGGTGCCCCGAGGTGCCCCTGACAACGTTTAGTAGGAAAAACAGAGACAAAAAGATATACCAAAACCACAAACCACACAAAATAACAATTGAGCCGTCCTTGGTTTTTGCGTTTTCTTGACAACCCGACAGGCTAACGATAATGAAACACAATTGACTGAAAAAGCAGAATTTTCCGCTGCGTGGGATCCCCGGCGCGTTTTTCCCGCGCGAGTTCTGGGGAGACTCCGCCATTTTCAGGGCCACCTGTGTTTGGATATTATATGTAAAGGTTATTTAATTGAAAAATAATGTCTTCTGATAAATTCAAACATCTGCGATCATTCTTCACTGTTCCGTGTATATATCTCCGACAAGTTAGCAGATGTGAAGAACAGTGAAGAATAGAATAAAAAAAGTGAACACAGTGAACACAGTGAACACAGGATCATTTAAGATAAAAACACAGTGCAGAACACAGTGCGAATAGATTACCGAGTTCGGCACATTCTTTACTTGTCGGGAGATACGCGCGGAACGGGCGAACAAAATAGCATGTGAAGAACAATATATATTGTGTGAAGAACAATTGCAGATGTTTAAATACCTCCAATGGTTCTTCACACAAATATTGTTCTTCACATGCTATTGTTGGCCACGTTCCGCGCGTATCTCCCGACAAGTAAGCAGATGTGCCGAACATCTGTAATCTATTCTGCACTGGTTGCCACTGTGTTTTTATCTTAAATGATCCTGTGTTCACTGTATTTTATCTATTCTTCAACTGTTCTTCATTGTGTTTTTTTAATTAAATGATCGTTCGCGAGCAGGGGAAATATGTTATTCTGGTCACTAGCAACCCTTACGTTTAAAAGCATTGCAACTCGCATTGCACTTGCAATGTTTGCGATGTCAAATGCGTTTTTGATACTCCCATAGACTTGAATGGGGGGCGAGTGAAAAATGCGCTGTGAAAGCCAAAATAGAGCATGCTGCGTTTTGACGTCGCGTGAAACAAACGCAAGCACGCGCGTGCAAAACACGCAATGGAGAAGACCCATTGAATACAATGGGAACAGAGTGCAATGCCGTTCTGGCGTCAAATGCACGCGAGAATCGCGCCGTGAAAAACGCCAGTGTAGAAGGGGCTTAATACCTTGCACTTCCAATTAGTTGGCACATAGACTGAATTTCACTGGAACACAGGTTATTTTCTACTGGGCTATGCCACATTTTACAAAAAGGCATTTCAGGTACCTTCATTTATTCTGGTGTAAACAAATTGATATATCTCCCCCATAGAGCAGTTTCTGAGCAAATCATCTGAGAGCTTTCTAAACCTAAGTATTAAAAAAATCTATATAAGAAAATATATTTAAAAAAAAGGAAAATTCAGAGCAGCACAAACCTGAGTGGGTGCAAATAGCCGGAAAACCCTTGGCTGGGGTCCCACTTAGTAGGTAGCACTAGTAAGTAGAAAGGGGTGAGGCTTTTATTCCATCAGTGCAACTTTTCGGTGTAGGCACCCACCTTTGTCAAGCATGTATTAAAAAAATCTATATAAGAATATATATAAAAATATGCACAACTAATTGCATCTTGCCTTAATTACGAGTATCTCATTAATGGGGGTCTGACACCTGGAAAATGAATCCCCTATGCCCAGCGATCAGTCGGACAGATACTGGAATTGCTACACATTATTTTTGGTGCTAGGGGGTCATTTATTATAGCCTTTCAAATGGAAAACTACCGGTAGCAGTGTTTTTTTCCCACTCTGCGCCTTGCACCTTAATTTATGAATTGATGGCGCCAGAATATTGATGTTCTATTTTTGGGTGTAAAACAGTTTTCTGGAGCTTTTTGGATGTTATATTGTGACGCACAGCCTTAATGTATTTGGCACTCTGTAAGAAGAACAAATCATCAGAAATGTCAAAATACATTCATGAAGGGCTTTAGATGTTGTCAAACTTGCTTTTTGTTAATATAATTTTGAAACAAAAAATGAGACAAAAAGTGTCATTATTGAAGAGCGTCCAAATTGAGTGACAGAAAAAAATTGTGAGTCTTGGGGGAAAAAAAGCAAAATTGTGGAGACAACAAAAAATAAAAATGGTGCAAATGGCGCAGCAAGGAAAAAAAATGTAGCCGCTATAAAACTGACACAAAGCCAGTAATAAATGCCTCCCCCCCCCCAGTGAACAGGACATCTGGGACAGCAAACCAGTAATCTGTGAATTAAATTCCATAATAGTGAATACACAAAACGTAACATGGAGGACGACTTTTACCATAATTTTTTGGGTCATTTTTGTTTTTTACACACTTTTTGGCACAGTTTATAAATTTGTTTCTAATTTGCAACTATTGCTAAGCTCCTGCAATTAGTGATTTTGAGTCTATGCACCTTATCTAACATAGTGAACAGGTGTTATGCAGATGTTTGCACTGCATCTATCATTATTTTGTGCCTAAAAAGTTGCAAAGAAAAACACAGAAACTCACCCGCTTTGAGCAGCTGCATTTGAAAAAACCCCCCACCCTTTTCATTATTGGAAACAAAGGTCTTCGCTTCCCAAATTGACTGTATGCAACATGAAAAAATACTTCAGCACAGATGTAAAATTTCATCATCTTACCATAAAAATGGCCTCAAGTAATTACTTCATCATTTTCTATAAAATGAGTGGGATTATTGTCCATCTTAATGTGCACTTGTCCACATCTAAAAATGTTATCACACTCAATTTAATAGAAAAGGCAGAGACTCTTTTGAGCAAGAAAATGTATATATCTCTTTAACTTTTAGTCGCTGCACTTGTACATGAAGTTACAAATGTTCTGTCACACCATTTCTCAATCTAGTTATTGGTCCTAAATGAGATCTACTTTTTAGGGGAATAATTTGTGACGAATTAAGCAATTCAAAACACATTTATTAAGGCAAAAGAACAACTAACATAAATAACAAGAATAGAAAAGAAACAAACCAGGCGCAATAAAAGGCGAACCTGGGACACACTGATTGATGTCCCCTGAAATGGGGGACATTAAGACCATCCCCAATGTATCTAATCATATTGGTGTCAGTCATTTCTTTACCATTATCAAAACTGAGCATGGCTTGTTGAAGAATTGTGCCACCAAAAGAGCACAGTTTTAAGAGGAGCTTTTGAAAGTAGAGTGAAATTATAAATAAACCACATGGGTCCAATTGGGTACCAGGAATTTGAAAAACTCTTAACACTGTACAAAAAACACGGGGTCCGATGGGGTCCCACATACCTCAGCCAGATCCCTCATCGCTCCATGAGAGTAATGGAACAGACGGCCGTGCATGACCGTTCTTCTACATTCATCTCTATGGAGCTGACGGAGATCGCCAAGCCCATCGGACCCCTGGTTTTTGTGATCTGTGGATAGGGCCTAACTTGAATTTGTGGGAAAACCCCTTTAAGGCCAATCTTGATGAATAACACCCATTATTCGTGAGTAATTTGTTTCTACTTGCTACCACAAAAATTCATCTAAAAAACAAAATTGTGTTTTTACTGTCTCATTCTCGGCTGCAAGGCACATAACCACAATGTATACAGGCACCATAAGAAGACACACTGAAAGAGCAATGACATACTTGTGACATGTCTTGTTTAGTAGATGTTTGCATCATCTATGAAACTACATTGCTGGAGTATCAATTGCTTCAAAAGGTCTGCTGTGCGGCAGCATAACATCAAATAATACTGCCTAGAAAAATGACAATATCTATGTGTCAATTTATTCATATGTTGCCAGGATAAATAATAGAAGAAGTTCAGATGTAGAAGGGAAGTGCAAGCATTTTTCTACAAGCAACATGTCAGGAGTGCAAGCAGGTCCCCTTTACTATATGTAGTTTCTTCTTTTGTAATGCTTTTATGGCAATGTTATGGCAAAAACTCACACTGTAGAGGACCAATGGTTCAGCCTTTATGTGTAATGACTTTCTTTACAAACCTTTTATCTTATATTACAAAATTCTAAAAAAAAAAGCAAATATTACTCAAAAATGCTGTTTACTTGCATGATTTGTCTCATTAAAAGGAAGGTGACAACTATGTCAAAGTGAGTTTGCATCGTTCTATGTTCATTTGGCGCAACAAAGTTGCAAAGCAGCATTTGCACCACAATTGCACCAAAGCATAGCCACATATAGACAAAAAAAAAAATTATTTAAAGAAGTGAGGTGGGAGGATATATATTTCAGACCTTCTCAAATAATTTTTCAATCCTACTTGCTTCCTGATATAAGTTCCCACGCATGATAAAAATGTGTTTGCCTGTCTTCCATTGGAAGTCTGTTGTCATTTTGCTGGATTTGTTTTAAGAATCAGAAGATTGGTTAAACATGAATAGAGGAGAGCGTAAGGGCTAGAGGGCTTAAAAATTGTGGGAATAACAGGAAAGTTGCCCTATCCACAATGGGGTAGTACTTAAAACATAAGTAACATAACATCACTACAATAAATACTACAAAGAAAAAGATGTGTGTCATGGAGGAAAAGTAATAAATATATAATAAATCTTTATTCAGCAATTCAAAGGATTTCACCAACAAAGAAGAGTGGACACATTAAAAACAATTAGAAAAATGTACATAGCTTGATTAACTAGGTACAGTTAACCAACAATGCACCTCCTCTACAAAACAGTATTTCCTAAGCTACCCCCAATAGTTCATAAGTACAAATGAATGACATACAAATCTGTACAGATAGATATACTGTACAGCAAAAGTTTATGAGCAAGATCCAAATAGAAATAGCTGGTGTCCTTAGAATAAACCACTGTCATACATTACAAGTTGGATGTGATAGTGGGGGTATAAAGGTCGGCATCAGGGTATCAAATAAATGGGGTAGTTAGCGGGTAGAGATGACTAAACTAATTAAAATATAAATCATCCTGGAAACCACTTAAAGGAAAGTTCTGTTCAAACACAGTAGTCCTCTACTTTACCACCCAAAAAGGTGATGGTATCTCAGATTAGACAGTCAAAAACTGCGACAGGTTTATGCAGTATACTGTTATTGGTCTTGAATAGGTCATGAATTCATTTCCACAACTAATCGGATTCTCGGGTGTGGAAAAAAAAAAAACAGACATTAACATGTTTTTCTGGGATCCTCCCAGAAAACTGGTGAATGGTCTTCAATAATCTGAAGCACAGTGCATGCACTTAAACTGAGTGCACCACTTTACTTTTGGTAGACTCAGTTGTGGGTGTTTGCCACATTTCTGTCAAGTCGCTCTATTAATTTTGTAGCGCAAGGTCTGAAATGCCACCAGAAAGCCCCTTTATGTGCAGAATTTTGTAACATGGCAGACACTGAACTGGCGCAAATACATGTGCAAGGCCCAACAAATGATCCATAATAAATGGTTCTGACTAGAACATGCTCTACCCCATAATGGTACGTACACACAATCCACTAGCTTTTACAGTCATAAAAAAACAACATCCACAAAGATTCATTATCAAAGTGTGACTTTATTTGTTCACTTCTAAAGAAAATAATAAATCACATATATACAAAATGACATTTACCTTACAATATACATCTAAATAACCATTTTTCTTAAAAATGATATTTACTGTTCTTGGCTGTCATTTTAATGTGATTTTACAAGGTAGTGATCTCCAGCTACATACAAAACAGCCATGCAAAGCTATTGTAGACATTATACATATTTACATGCGCTCATCTCATATATATATATATATATATATATATATATATATATCTGAAGTCTGGATCCAGTCAGGTCTTCTACTGTATGATAGTGCTCCTCCTTCTGTACACATTCTCTTACCAGGGGCTTGTCTAATAAGCCTCACTGGTTTATAAGGATATAATGCAGAATCTCTGAAAACTACCAGAGATATGCAAAGTAGAAAGCACAGCAAACAATAGGTAGACCACCAGCGGGATTTGGGATTTTAATATGAACATATACATATTTATACATATATACATGGGCAGTCCCCGGATTACATACAAAGTACGTTCTTTGGTTTGTTCTTAAGTTGAATTTCTATGCAAGTCAAAACGAGTATACTTTACAATGGTGACTCCAGACAATTTTTCTTTGTCCCAGTGACAATTGGATTTTCAAATTTTTTTGCCGTTATCGGCAAGGCTGATCAATAAAACTTCATTACGGACACCTTACAGCTGATCATTGCAGCCTGGGCATCCCTGTGTATGTGCCGTATGGAGGCACAATCCCACAGGCTGCACACAGAGCAGAGAAGGGGAGTCCCTGCATCATATAGAAGTATAATACAAGGACATTCCATCTGCCGACTGAACAGCCGCGCCGGGACGGTAATCGTTAATACAATTCCTGCGCTGTTGTTCGGCCGGCAGAAGTAAAGTCCTTGCATTATACTTCTACATAATGAAGGGACTTCTGTCCTCTGTGCAGTCCATGGGATCGTGCCACCATACGGCACATATACACAGGATGCACACCTTCATCTGCAAGAGCCCTAAAGTAAAGCATCTAGAGAGCTTCAGAGGTCACAGTGGGCAGGGAGGTCCATCTGTAACTAGGGTGTCCTCAAGTTGGGCACCGCCTGTATTACATACTACTTCCATTTTTGTAAAATTTTGTCTTCACTTCAGTATAGTTCCACCCTATGTACATGTCTATTTTAGTAAAGTTGTAATCCTTAACTATCATTTCTGGATTGGCTTTTCTCATTACTCTGATCTGCCATTCCTCCATTACCGCTAGAAGATTAGGAAAATCTTAGGAAAATATTGTCTATGTCAACCTGCAACAGAATTAGGGCTCATGCAGAAGTTTGCAATCTGTCCACAATGTTGTTTTCCCCCCTCTAGTCTTTGTTCACCGATGGTTTTCAAAAATGTTTAAAAAACCGAGAACAAAAAAAAAAAAAAAAAATTGCACACAGATGTAATGTTTTTTTATGATGATACATTGACTTCTATGGAAGTCTGTGGTCCACAAAAGTGATTGTAAATAAATAGTGCAGCAATTCTGTAGGGGGGCTGGGGATGCAAATATAGTCTGACACCTCTACAACTCAATATTAAAGCAGTTTTTAGCAACAAATATAAGGCTTTAATGTAAAAAAGTCTTGGTGGAAGTTTTGTATTTTTACACAAAGTTTTTATCCCATTTTTGGCACCAACCTTTTAGATCTAGTATGATGTATAAAAAAGGCACAAAAAACCATATTAGAAATAGATACTGTATGTAATGGAGATTTAGCAAAAATAAACATCTTACAAAATATATATGTATATAAAATGCATACGAAAAAAAAAAAAAAAAATGGAACACTGACACCTAGGAGAATTCACAGATGAAAAACAAGTGAACACAACAAGTCAAAGTGTGTGCTCTGTCACAGCTTATAATGGCATCAGCGTCCTGAGGAGCCCAGTACCGTTAAAAGAAGGCACGGCCACCTGAACATGAAGAATCGTTGAGTTACAATCTGACCCTGTTCAGAACATCTCTCTTTGGACAGGCCCAGACAACCCACACAGTCCGCGTGCTCACCGAGAGGTCTCCAAGTGCCATCCCTTGCATTCATGCTATAGTTTCGCCACCACTTTTATACTAGTTGAAAATACACCTATTTTCTAGGTATTTATTTAGTCCCAAATGATACCTCAATGCACTGTAATGGCAGATGAGCCTCAAACAGGTCAGATTTCTACTTATAACCAAAGTGTTCAAGTGTTCTCAACTGAAAAACACTCCCAGCACATACAAATATATACATGGTATTCACGATACTAACCGTAATACTTTTCCTGTAGCTGCACAGAACAATATTCAAGTTTTGCTATTAGAAATGTTTGCGAGATATTGTACAAAATACTATTGGCCCGTGAGCACCACTATCCCTCATCCACTGCAATGGACTAGAAAGCAATCTTTTACCGAAAAGTTCTATGAACTTTCATTATTTCCACACTGCACCAAACTTCTGGAAAATACATTCCCAAAAACTCGATATCAGCTACTGACCTTTCCTCAAAAACTCCTCAGTGACCTGCAATATCAATCTTATTTCTTGTTAACCTACAAGAGTGACCCTCTGATGTGAAAATAGGGAATGCATTGTAAACAGACAAATCCCTATCTATCCCTGATTTGTCAATGCAGCAAACAAGTGCCTTTTCACATTGGTAAAACAGACCTATAAACATATGGGGAGGGGGCGCACAAAAGTGCTATAAAACTAAAAAGGTGTTGGGAGGGGGTAGACGTAGTTTACACAATTGAAAAATATATATATATATCAATTAGGTGCTAGAAATTTCCTCTCATTTGATACAAAACAAAGTTCAATATGTCCAGAGAGTGAAGGTAGAACGCAATCCGTGAATGTTCAGTTTTCCAGTGCTGGGGAATGCTTGCATCATTGGGATGTAAAGCTGCTGAACTGGGCAAACTCCACAACTGCTTCTCCCACACCAAGGAAGTAGACAACCTGAGCTATACCAAACAGGGGTGCGATCACCAATGCTCGGCAACCCGATCCCTTCAGAAAGGCAGATGGACCTTCTTTTACCCAGATTTTCCTGTGAATGAAGAAAACAGATTAGGAGAGGTAGTACCATAATATAAAAAAAAAAAAAAAAGGAGGCACACAATTTGGACACATCTGTCTGCTTTCTTAAGGGAACCTACCACCAGGAGACCCCTTTTTAGAAACCACCCCCATCCCTATAGAGAATTGTACATACACTGCCATATATGAAATATCAGTTTTACAGAACAAAAGATAAGTTATATATTAACTTACAATACAATGTGCTCTGTGACTAGTCAAGTCGCCCCCTGGGCAGGGCTGAAGACGAGTAGTTTCCTCCACCCCCAGGAAACCGCTCCTCCGCCTGTGATTTTCAAAAGACTAATACCGCCCCTCACCCGTCCTTTTTACACCCCCTGGCTCACCACCCCCAGCAGACGTTACCCATCCATGTCCTGGGCTGTTGTCCGGAACTCTCGCTGACCAAGGTAGGCATTCTTGTGCCTGCGCGGTCAGCTTCTTTCGGAAACGTGCACATGGACATGCACAGATGAAGCGGTGCCTGCCGCAAGGTCCCCACATTCATCTGCATGTGCGCCACACTACGCTGCCAAGTCGGAGTAGCTATGTAGTTTGCCTAGCTCCCAGCGCCTCACTGTCTAGTCCACCTGTTCGCCACCACTTCATCTGCGCATGTCCCAAAAGATGACAGATTCTCTTTAAAGCTAAGCAACCAGTATAATTTCATAAACTACAAATCTGCTTAGTTATATGGCATTAAAAGGAGGTTGGTAGGGCTGGACCTCTACATATTAATGCTCTTACCTGGCACAATCTATTATTCCACTGTACGCCTCTTCACTCGCCCCTTTGTTCAAGGATTGTAGTCTAGTCTTTATCACTGATTAAGAAACATTAGACAGAAATGTTAGAAAAAAAGCTCCAGGGTTTTTTATATATTCTGTATGTCAATACAAACAAATGGGGCCTTGAAAATGCATGGTTAAAAATAGTAACTGTACACCCAACATGTAACTGAGACCTTACCATCACATGGATTGACAGCCACAGCTGCGGTAGAGCCGGCAACACAGCCTGCAAAGAACGAGTGGAGAAACGGAGCCTTCTCATCTGCAGAGGACATTCCCAGCTTATTAAGGTTGGAGAACAATGGAAAATAGATGACCGAGAATGGAACATCCCTGAAGAAAAATAGTAAAGAAAAAAAAAAAAAAAAAAAAAAGGACAATTAGTACCAGAAACAAGATTATGTGCACAAAACCAGACAAGTACAGCTTAGGGCTCATTCACATGGCCATGTGCTCACCCGGACCAGATCCCGGCAAGCAAAGGGCTGGGAGGAGGTGGAAGAGGTAAGCGCTCTTCACATCTCCTCCCTCCATAGGTAGACGAGTGGCTCGCCCAACATGGTCATGGTGCTGTAATGCACCATGTGCTCATCGCGCCAGGAGCCATAGAGATATACGGGGGCCATGTTTTGTTTGCAAATCATGCGACCAGATCACTGCACCCAGTACAGCCGTGTGAATGAGCCCTTATAGATATTAACAATACTTGCTAGGGTAGCATGACGCAATATTTTTACTATCCTTCACACTCCTCCATGTTCAATACCACAAAGAGAAAAGGGGGTCCTGCTCTCACCAATTGATGGATGAGCAGGATTAATGAGCGCCCAGCCTTCTCTGGCAATTCCATTCACTGTGCCAGAAATACCTGAGCACTCTGCTCAGAAATTTTCAACATCCCTTTTGAAGATCTGAATGGGAACCCTATTGTCCATATTGCTGCGGGTGCCCCTTCTCACATTTGGACACCCTACAAAAAGCTTGTTATTCCCTTTCTTGTGAATTTAAAGCACTTGGGACTAGTGGTGCACTAACCCCGCTCACTCTGTGGCCAAGTCCCTTGCTGAACTCTGGTAACATAAAAGAGATTGTCCAAGCTACCACATGGAAGGAAAAATGAACTGCACCTTACAGGGCAGAGCAGTCATAATTCTTGCAGTGATCACTTAATTGTGCAGTGCTCCAGCTGATCGAGCTCACCACATACTGAAAAGAGGTTTACTCAATTTATGCTTCAATTAAAATTAAACTTAAATTAAAAACGGGAGACCAAGTCTCCCTATTAGAGAACTTTGCTTGTGCCCGAGGTACAGCGATCTATGAGTGTAGCTATTAAGCTTTATAAATACAAAAGGAAAACACCGATCCCATGGATAGGACATAAATAGCTTTGGGCAAAGAATATCCTGTTCTGAGGGCTGTGTCATTAATAGGTGATTGGAGCAGTGGTGCCTACCTCTGATATTCAGATTCAGACTGTTCTGTTCTATCAACCTTTTGAGTTCAGAAAATGGATTGTATCGTTTTGGCATCGGAAATTAAAAATACTCAATGATGTATAATAAACAAATTTAAAATTCTGGTAAAAAAAAACTACACAGCCATTTTATTTTTTATCTGTGCAATATATGCAGTTAGTTCTCCAATCAATATCCCTGGTCACCTTACTCCACTACTGTAGCTCAGCTTCCATGTATTTGAATGGGAGCCAAGTCACAATGTCTCCAGAATCTATAACAGTCAAGAAGGGATGTCAGCAAATCTACCTGAGGTCCATACCTCAACAAGGTTGCTCCCAATCCTCTATAGAGCCCTTTTACACCCTCTGTTCTTAGCAGTTCAGATGCAATCTGCGTAGCAGACATTTTTTGCGTCACCAGGGTTGGCCCAACATTATAAGCCCTTGAGAGAACTGGAATGGGATTTAGATGCTTTGTACTCTGGGAAAGGCTCTGTATGCCGGTAGCAGCTTTCTGGCAGGATGCTGAAAAATAAAAAATATAGTAAAATACAACAAACTTGAGTAACTGCACTGGACAAGAATAGTTAAAAACAAAAATTTCATTTTTTTCTTGCAGCTGATGTAGATAGGAGAATTTTCTTATCTGTGGGCAACTTGCATTTTCCAGTGACGCTATTTCAGTGCACTTTTATCAATATGCGCAATTACAGGGGTTTTTAAAAATGTACTCACCTCCTCAGTCGCTCCTGATGTCCTGCGCCCCGGTCCAACTGATCCGTGCCCCTATCCGTTTCCATGGGCACGGAAGATGCGCTCGGGGGCTGACGGGAGTGGCCGGCCGGAAGCTCCCATCTCTCAGCACTGTAGGTGGAGACCAGCCACCTCATCAACAGGGGCAAGGATCAGTCAGACCGTGGCACTGGACATCAGGAGTGATGGAGGAGGGGAGCCTACCCAAGCCCGTCTGTAATTCTTTGGAACTTTAGATTTATTTTAATATATTATTTTAGGCATTTCCTCCATAAAACGATCAAGTTATCTTTATTCAATGCAAACATGCTTTGATATAGGATGATGTATCTACATGAACCCAAGAGGACTTGTATTTATTGGGTATCATTTTAGTTTAAAATGGGAAGAAATAAGGCATAAGTTACATGTGGAGCTTTCCATCCAAAATAATTAAATTAAAAAATGACGATGCACCATTTACATCAACGTAATTGTTCTGCAATAATAGACAAACTCTGGACAATCCCTTAAATAAATACAACAATCAATCCTATGGTAGGAAACGTAGATACCTAGCCTCCCGGCATCCTGCAGCTGAATCTTCAGCATTTCCATTGGAGTGGTTATAATAACCTGACAGGTCCCAGCACCACATCCTGCCAACATTTCTTTGACCAGTGTTAGCTTCTTGCTGTTAAAACAGAAATAAAAAAATAAATTTAAACAAACATAATCAAAAGATAAGTTCATCTCATGTACAATGTTATAAGTGCTATAAGGTTTCAGATAAAAGTATTTACTGGTGATGCTATTTATATTCAGAGAAGGACACTTCCAGAAGCATTTAACAGATGGAGATAGCGTCCAATTTCCCACAGTAAGAAAAATCCTAAAAGGCGACTGTCACTACATACTTAACACAGTAGGTAATGGCGAGTTAGGCTTCAAAGCTCGATAAAAATGAAAATATTTAATTTTATGTATACAGTGCTGTATATGCAGGGTACAATTCTAGTTCTCTACTTGTCCCCAAAGACAACACATCTAAAAGTTTGGTATAATGTGATCTTCCTCCTCTGCGTTTTAGCAACCCTAAAAATCGTACAACATCTGATATAAATACAACAATTCCTTGATAGTAGATTCTTTGTGTACATTCACACAGTGAATGGAGGGAGGGAGGAGGCGACCCCGCCATAGAAAACAGCGGCACACGGCTGCTCAAACGGGGAAACATCAAGCATCTATCTTTTCCCCGTGTATCGGCGATATTGCTGTCTATGGGGACGCATATGCGGCCGCAAATTACATCCCCCCAGACAGCCGTGTGAATGCACCCTTAGTGTGGAAGATTTAAGCTCTGAAGCAAGTAATTATAAATTGCTTTAGATATACAGTATGGTATTATACTTGCTTGAAATCATATAATAATACCAGGCTAGTTGTGGATATTGCAGCCGCCTTCAAGCTAAAAGTGAGTATGTGACTCCACTTGTTTAGAGAGGAAACCCCTGTTTGGGAATTGGGGAATCCTGGGTTGAAAAAGACCAACGTTAGAATACTTACCCATCTTTAGACAAGTGGTGTCTGAAAAAATCATTGGCAGCCAATTTAATTGCCTTCTCTGGAGTAACTAAAGTCAAGTTCACTGCAGCACCTATGAAGAAAAGAGTCTTGTTACATAGAGTAAAGGTGGTCTTTTGTCATAGAAAGAATATTTATAGCATTAAAACAGTACAATAAAGAATATACAGAATATCTGCGAAACTGTGCATTTAGAATGTCTAATAACAAAGGTTCAAGAGCTGTAGTGAGTATGTCTTGTGTAACTAAGGTTTTATGTGATATATTTAGATATTATATTAATACACTTGACAATTTCCTTTAAAAACTATAGGGATGGTCAAATCTGTTATGTCGGATATGTCCATGCTCAACCACTGAACATCTGAAAATGTATGTGCAGAGATTTTAGAATAGTCAAATCATATCTAACGTTGTGCAGCTTTTCGTGTGCTTGGAATATGGGACGGTCTATGTGTTCCCAGAACGCATAGTCTAATTTTTGCTACATGGAGAGCAGCATATTGAGCTGACCTCCAAAGTCTATTGAAAATTCTGGCCTCACAAGCAAGTGCTCTTTAAAGAGGTCTAGTTGTCTAGGTGGGCGAACATGTAAGGGGATAATAGAGGCATGGTTCTGGTAACCTACTCCTTAAAATGTAGGTGCTCATAGAAAACAAGTGGTCAAATTTGACGGTAATACAGGAAGAAAGAGGCAAAATAAGACTGTAGACAGCATTAGTGAGATGCCAAGAAATAGAACAGAGAAAGCAGAAGGGAACGTGCTTAGTTACCCATCATATAAAAGAACTTCTATCAAGACAGTTCATGAATTTCAAGGTAGGGGGCAGTATAGTTTAAAACTAATGCTTAAGTGCACCAGTCCAGGAGGAGGTATTATAAACTAGGTGAACTTGTCATTAAACATGTAAATATAAATAGGTGATAAACCAATGATTTACTACGATGTGACCACCTACCCCAAAGCAAGGGCGCTTTGGACATCTTTTGTGGCACTCTGAATCCCAGAATAACCATTGGAATAGTAGATGGGTGGGGTGGGTAGCAGCATTATGCATTAAGGACTACTGGGATGAGCATTTAATAAGGCATCACATTATACTTTGGATCAAGATTCGGGGACTGATACTAAAATTTCTACTGGAATGTAATGTCATAAATACACACATGTAATATATCAGTAGTTGACACTAGATGTGAATTTATATTAGGGACGGATTATCAAATACCAGATACACTTGATATGCATCTAGGAGAAACCAATGCTTCTAGGTAAAATTCAATGAACTTTCTTGGAGAAGTAAGAAGGGAAGTTAATATACATAGAGGGGGAAGCAGAAAGAGCAAAGAAAACCTAACTGAGACAATAGGGGACGAAAATACTCCACAATAAAAATAAATAGCAAAACAAAATATATAAACAAAAGTATTTTCCTAATTACAATTGGAGTACATTTAATGATCCATCGTGGCTGCGCCACATCGGCTAGCCCTCAAAATCCACGGCGATAGGTCTGCAATATGAAAAACACAGATGCAACAAACAACATTCTACACACAACAGTCTGGCATATAATGAAATACCCATGGACTATAAGAAATCATCAATGTAAACAGAATATTGCAGATTTAACAACACTGTCTAAGATGTGGACAGTATAAATATGGACTAAGCCCCATCCCCTTATTACAAATCTCACCACTAATCGAACTCAAACCCATATGAAATGTGGCACTAGGCACATGCAATTAACACCAAACTAATTCTACCCCTTTGTTTTAATACAAAGCGAGAAACTCAACTCAAATGAAAATTTGATAAAACTAGCACAAGGCTTATAAATGTAATACTCAGCAATATGAATAATATAAACAAAGAAGCAGGAAGGTTTTATTAGGCAGCACATTAATGTACATTTTAATATCAGCAAACTTTCTATTAAGGCAACATAGAGTAACAAAGCAGGATGCAGTACGATACATAAATGCCCAATAGTCTTCTATGTATAGTATATTATTTATCAATCACGAAGACTGTATTGGCCACTTAGGCCAAATTATCTAATACTTGGAAGCATTTTGCCAAGAGCCTATCCAGTCTATTACACTATATTCTTTAGGAGTGTGAGATTAAACACCTACCTCTATACATTCCAAAGTATCCTTCCGAACGTATAGTCTTTCCCAAGCAGTCCCATCTGTAAAACACATACAAGAGGGGTTTAAGGAAAAAGCGGAGGGACGTACCATTTGATGCCCTAGGTTTAGCTTCTATGGTATTTACTCACATGCTTTTGTATATTTGTTGACCGGTCCGCTGGTTCTGGAGCCGTGTCTTGGTCAAGTCAATTGGAAAAACACAAGTCACACCAATAATTCCAGCGATGCCGCCATTGATGAGTTTAGCGGGCAAACTAAAGGGAGAAATATCATACAAGTTAGACAAAAAGATGGCTCAACAAAAATATGGATAGTGCTGTATACAAATGCTGCAATATAACTGGTTGATCCAAAGTCAATACTATTATAATGGTAGTGGTTAATGTTGCCAGAAGAATATAACAACAGCTGGTCTTCAGATATCTAATAGGATCAGAGTTTTCTCTCTACTTTGAAACAGTTTGACAACCCTTGTAAAGTCAAGGGATGTGCCCTGCACGGGGCACAGATATAATCCTTCTAAAAGTTTGATCAATATTTCGGCTCAATCTACATAAACCACAAATTTATGGCTGTTCTTGTTCTAAATATGAAGTGTCAAAGGTTTACAAAAACTCCAAGCAAGTGAGTATTTCAACAAGTCCATAAACCTAGAGAAATTACCTAATCTGCTTCTCGGCCATTTTCAAGTATTTGCTTATGGAAGATGAAGAGTTTGGTCACAGGAGTACAGGCTCTCTACGACGCCGAAGCCCAACTGAGCTCTGCAAAGAGATGGCACAGATTAAAGTACATCAGCTGTCCGTCTATAAATACACCACTGGCATCCGCTCTCATGGGAAGATCAATGACCCCAATGACTCATTTCCAGCTCACCACAGACCACTCAACTGCATGCGACAGTGTGAATAAAGCAACTTGCGTCACCCAGCTTAATAGACAATGTGCTCACATGCTTTCCACTAAACGCATTAAAAACACAATTGTGCTCGTCTTGGCGTTTACCAGGGACTGGGAGACAAAATACTGGCTTGGTCACAGATACATAGAAATATATATCTTGGTTCATATACTGTATGTCTTAGGATACTAAACATGTACCCCTCTATTCTATGGGTCAGTGTTTGGTTATGTCCTTAAAGAGAACCAGTCATGCAAAATAACCCCCCTAATATAAATATATTTTCATAAACTGCCATTAGAGAGCATTGCCTCTATCCCTTCATTGTCCCTCTACATGCCTGTAAACCTAAGCAATGAGGTCCTAAAGCTGTATGCAAATGACCTGTGAGATGTCCAATGAGTCATTAGCATATTCATGCTGTCCAGCTTATTCATGAGTGGGAGGCATAGCCACACCCCCATTGCATAACTGACAGCCGGTATAATGATGTGAGGCTGTACAATGATGTGAGGCTGTACAATGATGTGCTTCCTGGTGCTGGTGGCCACACCCCCTGCAGCCTGTGTGTGCATGTGTATGTGTGTATGTGAAAGATACAACAGCTCCAGGCAGCTATGTTATAGCAGAACATGTCAGGCACCTGTGTAGCTGATGTCTGTGTCTCTGTGTATTAGGAGGATGCAGCATGTCAGCAGATACAGCACACACACCAGCAATGCTTTACTATACATTACACACAGACATGAGCAGGGGGAGGAGAGGGGAGGAGAGGGGAGGAGAGGGGAGGGGTAACAAGAGTGACATCACTGCCTCTGACCATGTGACCAGCCTCATTTACATAATAACGAATAGAGGATTTTATAATAATTAATGTATGAAATAACTAGATAAAGGCTGGGATGGGATCCTTGTGAGCTGCTCCAACAGGTAGCAGTGACAGGACAAGTGACACAGACCTGATGACAGGTGTCCTTTAACTATTGTGACACCTCTAATTTCTTATAGAAATCTACCATTAAAATAAAAAATGATAAAACAGGGACATTCATCCAGGTACAATGACTGGTGATGTTCTTATATTTGTCATCAGTGGTCTAAAGTCAACTTTTAAAGGAAATCAATCATTTAAAAAAAATAAACATGTAAAGATTCTCGCCCACACTTCTCTTCATCTAGATCTAAACATCTTGCCTTTGCCAAGCTTTACACGCCGGGATCAGCTAGAAAAGAAACGTATAATTAGCAGCAAGGAGCCCGGGGACAAGATGTCCAGCACTCCAGGCTGCTAATTATGCATGCCCCCTTTGTAACGTCATCTCCCTCTCCAACATGGGAGAGGGAGGCATCTATTATGCAGGAGGTGTGAATTCATGTCTCTCACGTGACGTTTCCTCCCTCTCTCATGCTCCCAGCACAATTAGCAGCCCGGAGTGTCGGACATCTTGTCCCTGCGCTCCGTGCAGCTAAATTACAAGTCTCTTTTCTACGTAATCCCGGCGTGTCAAGCATAGCGAAGACAACCCCCGGGTTAAAGATCAAGAGGCGCGTATGTGATTATCTTTAGAGGTTTTTACATTTTTTAAATGGTTGATATAGGCTGTTACACTGTCTCACCCTCCCCCCTGATTAGCATAATTTTAAAAGTTGATTTAACGCTCCACCCAGCACATGCTGCGACAGTGATGTGAATAGGTACATCACACTCGCTAGTGTGCAAGGGGCCGTACCATCTCTCATAGAAGCCATGTTAGAATTTACTATACTTGTCACTCAGAAAATCCTGCTCCAGATCATATATACCAATATATTATCTGCAGGCTTTATATACTGAGGCAGGCTGCACTTGAATCAATTTATAATGTACTAACGGCATCATAATGGCCAAAACTGGCAAACCCCTTTAAATGTTGTACTGAGCATTTTGGCATTTAGTTGTACAATTTACTCAGATTAAATATCATGAAATAGTGTAGCACTCTTGAATCCTAAGGTGACTGCATGGGGAATCAGAGAGAGCAGATTGTGTTTCTCTATCCTAATACCAGTTAAGAACTTAAAGGGAACCAGTGACATGTTCCCATAGAGCCCTATTAACTGACCCTTCTACTAGCTAAAAAAATTTTCCCGTACATCTCTATAAATCGTCTTTACCCTACATTACATGGCATCAAATGGGGAGTTTCCTGCCAGGCCAGCCCCTCCCACCACCTCCTCCACATTTCCCAGGCCTCTTCTAAGCATGTCATGTGGCCAGGGTGATGTCTTCCAAGGTCTTTTACATCTACTCCATGTACCGTAAGTATATGATCACATGAAATCACGGCAGCCTCCATGGACTTTTACTGCTCCCCATCCTCCATGGAGGCTGTTGTGATTTCATATGATCAGATAAAGACATGGGGTAGACATTTTAAATGAATAGGACCCTGACATCAGCCTGTTCACATGACATGAAGTGGTCAATGTTGTAACAGAGCGCTCTCCATATATTCCCCACAGCAGCATCTCACAGACCTGTCAATCAGGACTAGGGAGGCAAGGCAGTGCTGTGAACACTACATATACCAGACGCCATTACCATCATTGAACTCATATCAAATGAGTTGCATGAAAGTTTACAAAATGATTCTTGTAATATTGCAGCCATGGAAATGAAGCATTTAGAGATAAAGCAATGCTTTGTTAATCATAGTTTAAGTATTTATTTTAGATGGGGTAATTTGCATGGCCGGCTCTCTTAAAATAGAGAGAAAATCAGCAGAATGCTTATACCACAGATGAGGTTCCATGAAAGCATTTATCTTACATACAAACCTGTCCTATAACTCGTATGCAGACTTTACCACGCCTGCCAATAGAAGTGTAATTATTCTTTACTGTTTAATCTACTCATTCACAGCTCATGTTCTTGGAAAAGTTACATCAGTCATGGGAAGGAACTATTGCCAAGTCATGTGACAGCAGACATCCAGAGCGTGACTCAGCATCTGCTAACTCATGTTACACCAGCCAAATGAGAAGCGGCATTATTCGCTGTGTAATTTGTAAATGTAGAATCATATGGATACAAAAGAGACCCAACGTTATGTAGTCTCACAGACCGCAGATTTCAAATGTCTTCACGTACCTGTAAGTTATGTCAAGAAAACAAGGACCCAAATAATATAAAATATTCTTTTTTGCTCGTCCGGACTAAATCCTAGTTGTAGCACAAGGCTGGGTTGAAAAGGGAGACGTGAGCGCTCCGCAACCCTCCCTCTTCAATAAAAACTTGCCCAGCTAGATCAGTGACATGCTGTGTGCTCACTGCCTCATGACTGGGTGCCATAAAGCTCTATGGGGGCAGTGATACGGCCATATCACTGGCCCCCAAACAATCTTGAGCCTGAGGCCTTAAATCAATAAATTGCACAGTATCCAGCCCATCACGATCATTTGATCACCTTTTATTAAAATTTTTATTGGAGATGGCAAAAAGTGATGATTCAGACATTTAGGTGGCATTTTCTGTTATGGAGTTCAACAACAACAACCGCTTTTATACGGTGATAATTAGGACATTTTGGGAGGTAGCATTATATGTAACATGCTAATGATTTTGCTTATTTATTTTTATATGTGTTCTAGGGAAAGGGTGATATGAATATAACACACACACACACACACACACGAGATTCAATTGCAATACAGCCGACACCCGCTTGGTCCACGAGCCCTCTCCATACATCTCTTCACGTCAGGTCGACTTATTTTTACTTTGGCCAGTCGTGAAGGTGTTAAACATATTATAAACTGTATTAGATATTGTGTCATTTCTTACCAAAAGAGGTTTAGATGTCAGGTTTAAAGTGTCTCTAAAATGGGCCTACAAAAATAAAGAGAATAATTCGTATTATTCATATGTACAAGCATAGACATTCATTGTTATAGAAATGATAGAATTAATAATAATAATTCCTTTATTTATAGACTGTACACAGATTACGCAGCGCTGCACAGATCAGTCCTGCATTGTCATAATTTTTACCTTGGGTTTGTGTGTAAATGGTGTGTGCATAGCAAATGCTCTGTTCACACTTTGTTCTGAAATCACAGCAAAATTGTGCAGTTTTTTTGTGGCCATTTCCCAAAATATCAATGTGTGATCACAATGTTATAGGCCAAACCCAAGAGGAATCTCATCTATGTGGATAATGGGGACTCCACAACTCCTCTTAAAATGTTAAAAAAGCCCGTTTCATTTTCTGACCACATTATAATATAGCAATAACCAAGGGACCTGGTTTAACTTTATCAAGTTCTAATTAATATTACAGTTTAGATCTCTACACTGACGGGCGAGGATAGAAACTTTTCTGGACTCTTGCTGAGCATGTACTGGTAATCTAACCTTACGTGTTGTATATGGTCATAGTGGCTGTTTTTTTTTTTTTCTGTAATCCAATATACTGTGATGGCCGGGCACGCAACCTGGGCACAATGCCAGCAGCATCTGTTATGTTTGACAAAATAAAACTTTTTACTACAGGCAGTCCCTGGCTTATGTACAAGCTAGGTTCTGTAGGTTTGTTCTTAAAAAGTTGAGTTTGTATGTTGGAACTGGTACATTTTAAATTAAGTACAGACAAATTCTTTTTTGCTCCCCACAACAATTGGATTTTAATAAAATTTGGATTAACAAAAAAAAAAAAAAAATTAAAGAGGTCCTATCTAGTGCTACAACAGACGCAGCCATGTTACACTGCTAGATTTATTGGAACCCTCCGATAACGCTAACAAACACTGCCGCGCAGTACAATAGGAACGCATAGGAATTCACGAGGAAAGCACTGCTGCTCCCCCGGAACATCCCTCCCATTCCATAGGCCGGAAGTCACCGCCTCCTAGTCCCGCCCCCTCATGAATACGCCCGACCACTTAGACCACGGTCCGGCATTCCTACTGTATAGCGTGGCAGTGTTTGCTAGCCTTATCGAAGGATTCCAATAAATCTAGCAGTGTAACAATGGGGTAGCGATAGGAGCGGCTTACTTAAGTTTTTACGGGTGACAGGCCCTCTTTAAAGCATACACCTTTGATAACTCTTACAACTGCAGCATTGGGCCAAGTGCAGTAAATTTCCAGTATCCAGAGAGATCTTCACCAGAGGTCACAGTGGGCAGAGAGGTCCGTCTGTAACTATGGATCGTCAGTAAGTCTGGTGCTGCTGTACAAACAGATCCCATTCACTGCCTTGTAAGTGGCTGCAGTGATTCTGCCATTTATAACCCCAAGAAATGCACCTTGCGTGTCCCCTGCCTTGGATCAAACTCATGTAGAAGGAGATTACTAAAGAACAACTTGTAGGAACTAGCTGTTTAAACATTTCTTCAAAACTCGAAAAAGTACATGTCCAAAGCTATAGTAAGCTAATGGAGAAAACAATAGGAGCTCATTTCTACATGCTTGGAAGGAGTACATTTTTGACACTTAAGGACACTGAAAGCTTCCAATGATTTCCCACTGTGGACCCCACCTTTCACAAGAACAAATGACTGTGGAGCACATTAGGACATGTAGTAGCTTATCTTGGCTGTACCGAGGTGTATTGGCAATTAGCCATCTTCAACACCCCTGAGGCAGCGTTTCATACAGCGCTGGTAAAGGGGATGGGGGGTGTGCAAGGCCGCCCGGAAGTTTTTGGAGCGGAGCTTCCATGCCCCTGTAAACAAACAGGGACACAGCTCAGATGGAAAGCCGGGCTTTCATAGTCGAGGTTCATCATCACAACCATACCAGGATGGCTAAAGGTGCAAGTAGCTTAGATGTCTACTAGTCCTGTGGTGGAGGGTACATGCTCCACCCCCATGACTCCTTACTGGTAATCTCCATACAGTGTACATATTGAGAATAACCCTGAATCTTACAGAACACAGAAGAACATGATTATGATCCTGTCACTCTCCTAGATAATTAGAGGCAGTTTGTGGTATAAATCCTCATGACAGGTTTCCTGTCAAATGCTCTGCTGACAGATCTGAGAGGAGAGAACAGCTAAGGACATGTAGGGACTGCACAGCACTAATGTCCACTGGGATAATTCCAGATTCCCATTCCATTTGTATTCTCTAACACATCCTATACACGGCCTATTGTCTGAGATGTGAGGCACTGGCATATAATGAAGCCCCTTCATAAAAGTTCAATATCCGAAAATATCACAGAGGAGGCGCTATATGAACATGGCTGATAACAGAGAACACTAACTGCACAGCTAAGCGTCATACATAATGTACCTATGCGCCCATGTAATACAACATGCAGGGGCCGGTGTCCCCCATTACAGGATTACTCACCCACAATGGTGTCCGGTGACAGGTGGGTTCTGGTTTTGGTGTCCGGAGCTCCGCACTACTCACTGACCTTCAGAAGAAAGAGAAACTATAGAGAATTCCAGAAATACACACTGCCGGGGGCGGGACCAGCAGCCAATCCGCGGCTTCGTAACCTAAGGAGATGCGTGAGGATCCAATCAGCAGACCTGTAATACCGGTTATAGCCACGCCCCTAAGAGTACGGAATTTAAATCGTGTCACACGGAGATGAGGGAGGGGGGCGATAGGAATTCATCTCATTACCACAAGTCACGAGGGAGGGAGGCTCTGTACAATAGACATACACACGCCGGGCTGCCGTGTGTACCATACAATTCACCTCAGAGCATTAAAAACTTTATACATAGAGTTCAGCCCCAAAATATTACCTCATGTGTTATGAGGTTAATACAGATTTTGTTTTAAATTGAATAAAATATATCCAGCTTTTTCTAGGGCTACTTGACAATTGTGGCAGAGCCATGTGGCCCAAAGATGCTTGGATTAACCTCTCAATGACAAGGCCTGAAAAGACTTTAAAGGGGTTGTCCAAGAGCAGGGGTGCAGAGGTTGCAATCGCACCCGGGCCCAAGAGGCTTAGGGGGTCCTTATGATGTCACTTTTCCATATGAGAAGACTATTACTATAAACCATACATTATAGTTGGGGCCCATCAGCTTCTAGTTATGCATAAAAAACCTATTGGTGGGCAGGAGGGGGCTGGTTAAAAAACATAAACATTTACTTACCTCCCAACACCTGGCGTTTCGCACTGCCATCAGTCAGGTCCCTGCCTCCAGCCCCCTCCTGGCTAGGTTTCTTAATACTTTTGGACAACCCCTTTAATGGCTGGGGCATTTTTAGCAAATTTGCATGCCTATAGGTTTTATGGGCCATATAGGCCATATAGGTTGTTGATGACACATAAAGGTAATTTAAACTGAAAGTGGAAAAAAAGCTTTTTGAAATGCAAAGTTGCATATTGTTAAATTTTATTGCGAAATACTAATGCATGTTTCAAAATATCTATTAATATTTTGTGTTTATGTGTTTTTTTCCTATATATGTCCTACAAGGTCATAACAAAAACCAATTCCACAATAGTTTGTTTAAAATTTACATTTTTCTTCTGACACATTGTGCTTTATGTATATAAACAGTGAAAATTACTTCTGAGTGTTTAATTTTTTTTTTTACCTGAAGAATATTATGTACCGTATATACACGGGTATAAGCTGAGGTATCTATTTTTGCCACAAAAAACGGGGAAAACTTATTGACTCAGGTATAAGCCCAGGGTGGGAAATGCAGCCACTTTTTCTTTTTTGCATTTTCATTTTTCACTCCCCACATTCAAAAATCTATAACTTTTTTATTTTTCTATGTGAAGAGCTGTGTATGGGCTTCTTTTCTGCGTAACAAATTGCAATTCATAGTGACAGTATTTAATATTCCATGCCATGTACTGGGAAGCGGGAAAAAGATTGAATGAAGTGAATTTTTATTTTAATCTACTAAAACCTAATAAAACCTATATACATTACATGGAGAAGTAAATGGTACCACTAAAAAGTACAATTTGTCCCGCAGATAACAAGCCTTCACACATCTCTGAAAATGGTAACAGTTATAGTTTTTTGAATAAGGGGAGTTAAATACATATTGATATTAAAGGGAAACTACCCCTATGAAGGTAGATCGGGTGGTAGGTGCATCTAAAGGATGTGAGAATAGCCCTTTTAAGGGCTTATCCTAACGTCCCTGCAATATTTTAATAACTTTTACTTTTCTAATATGTAAATTTACTAAAGAGGCTACTGGGGCTTGGAGTAGCCGGAGCTCCTCATAGCTGCGCATGGTTTAAATAAAACCACTCACTATGCTGGGACCTAATATTACAGAACATAACTGTACTGTCACTGACACTACACATACTGAGATGTATACATATTAGAAAGACTATAGTACTGATAAGGCATGATACGATGTGATACTTTGATGCTGTGTTTATGTATGTAACTTATGTATGTAACCAAAAAGTCTGTTGGTTGGTATGTAAACAGTTTTCTTCACAGTTATCCAAATGTATATTTTAAAGTCAAGGCTAAAAGACTATAAGGTTGAAAAACATTAACCCCTTACCGATGCATGACGTAATAGTACGTCACACCACGGGTGCGGGTGCATGGAGAGGACTCACTGGCTGAGCCCTCTCCATAGCCGGTAAGTCTTTGCTGCAAATTGCAGCAAACACTTACCAGTAACACCCGCGGTCGGTGCTAGCATGGGTGCCACCATCTTGGTGAGAAATGTCGCTCCCTGTGACGTCATCGGGGGAACAGCGATCGGTCGCCATGGCAGCCTCGGGTCTGAAGACCTGAGGCTCTCTCGTTTTAACCCATTCATTACACTGTGACCGTTCATTAGCACATTGTAATGAATGAGGAGGAAAATCCCCATATGCTGCCATACTGTAGTTTAGCAGTATATGGTAGGATCTATCAGACAACCTAGGGTTAAAGTACCCTAGGGGGTCTGAAAAATAGTAAAGATAAAAACAAGTTTAAAAAAATATGTATATATAATAAAAAAATCTTAAAAATTCAAATCACCCCCCTTTTCCTAGAATTGATATAAATATAAATAAACAGTAAAAATCATTAGGTATCGCCACGTCCGAAAATGCCCAATCAAAATATAATAACTTTTTCTCACTGCGTTTAACTCCGTAACGGAAAAAGTGGCCAAAGTCCATCCTAAGGGCGCTTTCCCACGTTGCATTTTGGCTGCGTTTCTATGGAAACACCTGCAATCGGGAACGAGCAGCCGGTGTTTTGCATTAAAGTAACGCAAGACACCGGCAGCTTGTTCCAAACGCAGCCAAAATGCAACGTGGGACAGCGCCCTAAAAATGGTAGCAATGAAAATGTCATCAACATTTGCAAAAAATGACACCATCCACAGCTGTACACTGAAGTATGAAAAAGTTATTAGTGCCAGAAGATGGCAAAATACATATATATTTTTTTACAGGTTTTACATTTTGTAAATGTATGAAAACCAATACAAATTTGGTATCCACATGATCGTACCGACCTAAAGAATAAAGTAGATCTGTCATTTGGGGCGCACAGTGAAACCCATAAAATCCAAGCCCACAAGAAAACGGTGCAAATGCGTTTTTTCAGCAATTTCACTGCATTTTGTTTTTTTTTTCCCGCTTCCCAGTACACGGCATGGAATAATAAATACGGTCACTATGAAGTGTAATGCAGAAAGCAAGCCATCACAGAGCTTTGTACATGGAAAAATAAAAAAGTTATAGATTTTTGAAGGTGGGGAGTGAAAAAGGAAAACGCAAAATCGAAAAAGGGCTGCGGCGGAAAGGGGTTAAATAAACCAATGTTAGATATAAAAAGGTTAATTTTTATATTGTATTTATTGGTATAAAGTGTATTTTAAATATTATAATTGTTGATTAGAGTAGGTAGCATTTTTTTCATCACACTGCAGAATGGGACGGACTTCTTGCTCCCAAAGTAGGGAGCCTGTTGTTAAAAATGTAAATCTCGCAGGGGCAAAATGGCGACCATTGGCTCTATACCAGGGAGCTATTACAGCCCTTAGGCACTGATGGTACATACTCTATGCACACAACTCAAATACTACACATAGATTACAATTTTCTTGAAATACCAGAGTTGTCACTTGTATCCACAAAGTGAAAAATCTTTGCCAAGCACCAAACATTAATGTATTATTCATTGTACTAGTCTCCACATGCGGGGAAGAGACACCTTAAGGGTCCTTGGCCCTGATGTAAGGCCTCTTTCACACTTGCGTTGCAGATCACGTCTGATCAGGATGCGATCAGTGTTTGGTCAGTGAAAAACTGACATTTTTCATCAGAGTGCAATCAGTTTTCAGTCACAGTTTGTTCAGTGTCTCAGTTTTTCACGCTTGTTTTTGGTGTTTCCAATGCATTTTTTCACAGGCAGATAACGCTCAGGAAAAATACTTAGGACTGAGCTCTATCTTTTCCATGGCATTTCATCAGTGAAAAACGCATTGGACTTGCATGTGTCTCAGAGTGCAATGCGTTTTTGATGCATCTCCATAGACTTGTATGGTGCGTTTTTCACGTGCGTGACTTGCAAAAGTAGAGCATGCTGAGATTTAGTCTGAAAAAACCCATTGTATACAATGGGTCAGAATGCAATGCAAGTTCTGCTCATCAAAAGCACGCGCAGAACACACATGTGAAAACGCAAGCGTGAAAGGGGCCTAACTGCTTCCTCTGCCCTCATTCATGTTATGCCCTTGGTTAGACCTTGTACAAGTTGTACAAGTTGTACAGTAAACAAAGAGAGTGTTTTAGTGTTGCTAGTAAATATCTCAGAGGGGGAAGGCAAAGAAGAGAATCCCTTTAATCTAGTAAAGCAAATAAATGTTGCAAATGCTTTTGTTTTGGGTACAATGTAGAAACATATTGACGTTTCTTCATTTGGGACTATGGTTAGAATTCAGTGAATTGCATTATGTACACCGTGCTATTTTTCTCCTGCTTGGATACAAAGGAGAGAAGTAATTGTTCACTGACCGGCAAGGAATGGCAAGGAATAAAACAATATTTTTCTTAATTTTTTCAATATATAGCTCACAGCTTTTATGTAGGCCTGTTTGTTTCTATGGAAAGAGACTACAACTATGTCTTGTGGTGTGGACGTGCAGTTATATGCTAACCGCCGGATCTACAGCATCATTTCCTGCTAAGTCAAAGCCCTCCTGCAGTCCCTGTGTTTCCAGTGTACCTCTGCATTCCTGCGTTACCAGAGACCCTCCGTGTTGCTACCATTCCTGTGTCCTGCTGTGCCTTCCAGGGTTCCTGTCCAGCAGAATATTCAGTCTGTACCAGTGTTCCTGTGCCAGTGTTCCTCTGTGTGACAGCGTTACCATAGTTCCTCCGTGTTTCCTGCTGTTAACTCAGGTTTGGACTGTTTCCTGCATTGCCTGCCGTACGACCTGGTGGCACCGCGGGCCTAGTCTCACCTGTGGAGCGACCCGGTGGCACCCCGCCGCAGCAAGACCATCCCGCTTTGCGGCGAGCTCTGGCAAAGATCAGGTGCCACTTAGACTCCAGTTCCGGGTTGCGGCTAGTACCATCATCTCCCGCGGCGGTCCAGAGGGTCCACAGGCTCTTCCATAAGAGACTTTCTGACAGTTCGCCCCCTCTGGACTGTGACACAGGTTAGAACAATTTGCTCTCTTTTATGGTATAATAGATCTGAGGAGTCTTGGATTAATATTGATTGTATTAGACAGAGAATGAGAAATTTACCCTTAACCAGTCATGAACCAGTCATGAACTACATCCTTTCAAATTTCCAAAAGCCTAAAATTTGCTGCAAAAAGCATATCTACATTTTTTAACATACCGTACATGTTAAAATGTATTTCCCCCTATGTGTGTAAATTCATCCTTAGCCCTACATGCATTTGGGAATGTGATGTTCTAGGGACGCAAGCAACGCATCCATCAATTGTTTGTGGCCTGTGCGTCAATGCCATGTGAAGTCTGCTCACATGCCGTTGACAGCAGAAAAACTCCCTGAGGACCTTTTTAGCCCTTAGATCTGCCTTGTAGGTAATAGGGGGAAAAAAGCAAAAAGGGAAGAAAGATGACTTTCTTCTTTAATGAGCAATCTTAAAAAGTGCAGAGATTCATGTACAATATAAGAAAAAAAAATACCTTCCCTAAGGAAATGGGCTGTAATTTCCTTAGAGCCTGAAACGCGTAGGTATCTTTTTCTTGTACTGTACATCGGTCTCTGTACTTTTTAATATGAAACAATAAAGAAGACTAATTTTTATCCCATTGGAGTGCTGAAAGCCATTTCTTTTTCCCTGCACTTTTTAAAACTATATACAATATAGAACCATATTACATATTATAACTAGTATCATTCTTCAAAATGTTTTAGTAAATAGATACATTCTTGCTTAGTGACATTTTTTAGCATGATCACACATGTTGTCTGGTCACAATGTTACACAGTTACCTTGATGAATGACACTATTCTGCTTTGTTTAAATGCCTGGACACCTTAAGGCAACCAATTATAAGCTTAAAGGGGCTTACAGGGTATAGAATAATTGCTAGCTGGATGTCCTTTTTAAAGAGAAATGCTAAAGTCATTAGAAGAATCTGCAAAAATGGAGCAGGCTAATAGTCCAATAGTAGTACTACATGTCCCAGCACTCCAGGTGACAGTGAATCAATGCAACAATGCTATGATGTGCACAGGCTACAAACAACAAACCCATGGTCTATTGTTTTGGCCTGTGCGTCATTGATGTGTGAAGTGAGCTTTCATGCTGCTAACAGCAAAAGAAAAGACATCCTGAGACACAGACAATGGCAGGTATAGGACCTACTCTGAGTTTTGTGCCTCGGGCATTTGGCTCTTGCATAAATCTGTGGGGACCATGTGTGTTTTAATCCATGGAAATTAATTTGTCAGTGATTTAATGGATAAGACACAGATGAAAACAATGTCAATGTGCATGAGGATCCTGAAACATTTCAGTAAACCTTCATAGCTTATAACCTGATGTACAAATAAAGAATTGTTTTACTGCAACCTGGAGAGCTGCAACCTGTCCTACTTTACAATCAGTGACATGTACAGGCAGTGTGGGATAGTTACTGACTTTACCATTTACACAATGTTATATTTGTGTTTGAAAGTCACTGTTCATTGAGGTTAATTTGTATTGTTTGTTGCTGTTTTGCTTTGCCTCTTGTTTTCGCCCGCACAGAGTTCAGGAAATATCTAGTAGGATCCTGTGGACGTACTGTATATACTCGAGTATAAGCCGACCCGAGTATAAGCCGAGACCCCTAATCATAACGTGCCTATATTGTGTAAACATCACTAGGGGATAGAGATTTAAGAATCATCTTTTGTGGGAAACCCCTTTAAAAGGTTAGCACCAGCAATCAGTGCGAGCACTATTCGTGGGTGTCTGGGTTTGCACAACCCTGCCAGACTCAAACATTGATGGGTCTGCTCATCACTAGCTGTAATGCATTCAGGACACACTGAGGATTGACTGGAAGAACATGCAAACCCTAAGGCTAAATCCCTTTCTCAGATCTCCTTACCTAATTACCCAATACACCCTAAGGGGTAGGTGACAGCTGATCGACGTTACTTTCTTGTGCCAAAGTGCAAACCCCCCGCGCACAGCTTACTCCCAGAACAGACCAGGCGTAGACACCAGGATCCCCGAAACACACGGGCACACTGCCGACGCATCGCCAATGGCTGGATCAGAAAAAAGGCAACGGCCCATGGAATTCAAAATTACAGACGTTCAAAGATACAAATGCTGGCCAAGCTAAAATAAGGCACACCAAGCACGTCAGGCACAAGCTTATATGGGACCGCCCTTGATCCAGAGTGCTCTGGATCTCTCTGGACCCTCCAGGGGCATAGTGATGATATTAAATCAACGAACAATTATCGCACCCCACGGCATTCTCGAAAGTCACCACTTGTCACTTTCTGTGGGATTCACGGGATTTTCTACACACTTATCGGTGGTTCCTTTTCAACCTTCTCACTGATACCGACCCACATTCCCTTATGCAGTTCAGCATTGTGGAACTGTATCTTAATTTTATTAGTGTATAGAGTGGCACAAGGTGACAACTTCTCAATCACTGCAACCTGGTTATGGCAGGTCTTAGTCTGAACTCGCGCTACACGAATCATAGTCAATGCTAGTAATGTGAAAATAAAACAGGAAAAAAAAAACACATCAACCCAACAGAATTTTATCAAAATAAAAGTCATGAAAATGTCCACAAAAAAAAAAAGCATTTAACTCATATAACAACAACCTTAATAGAGTATTACAACAAAGTTGCCCAACCTTCCCACTCTAAAATTAAGAGATTGTTATTCATGCAGTAGCACCCGTAATGTTAGAAATGCCGCCCAAAATTTCAAAAGGTGACACTTTTTTTGTTCATTAAAGCCACACCAAAAATTTTTTCAAAAAGAGATCAACAGGTCAACAACTAGTTCAATAGTAGGCAATAAAAATTGTCAGGAAAAAAATGACACCTTAGTAAGCACTAAAAATGCTGGTACCAGTATTCGAGACGAACTTTTCCGATGCTCGAGTGCACAGGGAACAGTTGGCCAAACGCTGGGAACCTCAGAAAAAGGATGGAAACACCACGAGAAATGGAAGGGAAAAAGACAGCAGGGCAGAGGCTGCATGGAGGCCTCGGGCTGCTTAATCGCACCCTTATGCACAATAATTAGGGCCCACAGAATGGCCTGACAGCAGTGCAGAATGAAGGCTAGATAGCATCTACAAACATCCATAATTGAACCCTGACACGTATAGTAGGGACGAGATGCAAGGCAAGGGCAGTCAGGCTGCAGATGTGTCATCGCAGAACATACCTAAATGGAAGTCAGTGCTCTCAACCAATAGTGTGCGAGAGAAACCAAAGGAGGTGAGCCAAGAGCGCCTACAAATAATTAGCGGTACATGAATAAAAGGCCTAGCACAATTATATGTTTGAGATTACCCAGGCAGGAGTGCGACAAAGTCCACAGGTACGCGCCTGCCAACCCCCAAACTTCTGCTGACCAGCTCGTTGTGCATCAAGGGGCCCATCTGATGGCGGCAGTGCAACTCAGTCAGAGATGCGCCCGGTGCTGCCGCGTTCCACGCCCGAATTGTTACGGTTGGCTCCTTGCTGAGCGTGTGGCTCCTGCTACCCGGCGAGCTTTCGCCGCCCTCTCCGCCTCCTGCTTCCTCCCCCCCCCACGCCTTCACAGCCCCACTTTTGGTTAGCATATCCAGAGCTCGTCGCGTCTTATGTTTGGGCATTGGCGGGTGGGACGCAGTAAACCAGAGCACCGCACGCTAGCAGCATGGGAGCTGGCGCCCGTGCAGGTGAGCTTTACGCCATCAAGCCCCTGTCTCTAGTACTCCCCCAACGCCACTTCTAAGAACCTTGTATGACGATGCAAGTGTTAGTAGCGTTCTTATCGGTGGATCAGGCGCGCGAGTGAGGCGGATGTAACAGTGCCAAGAGCGATCTGCAAATACTTTGGTAAATGATTACAAGTTTGCCTTATAGGTCTTGGGATACCACCCGCAAGGTGGGCGAACAAGTCACCAACTTGAGGTGAATCCAGTGAAACAGACCCCACCAATTTCGGCCCCTGCACACACCTCGTTTGGGAGTGCAATGGAGCCAACAAGTGTGGAGGCTGCTTCGGAGACAAATAATTTTGGTAGTGCCTGTATGTGGCAGTCATAAAAAGTTTTGAAACCAGCGCAGCAGCAGGTCGGTGGCCCTCCGGAAAAAATGAAAACATAGATTGAGTTGCCCTGTATGTGCAGTCCAAAAAGTTTTCAAACCAGAGGAGCGGGTAGGTGGGGCCCTCAGAAAAAATGAAAAATAGCTTGAGTGCCTGATTGGCAGTCCACAGAAAAGTTTCAAACGAGAGGAGCGGGAGGTGGCCCTCAGCCAAAATGCATAGATGAGTGCCTGTTCGGGGCCTCCAAAACAACTTTCACATACCGATGGCAGGTAGGTGGCCTCCAGTAAAATGGAATGAATTGAGGCTGTATGTGGCAGTCCAAAAAAAAGTTTTCCCAACACAGCGAGAGCAGGTACGGTGGCCCCTCCATAAAACTGGGAAGTCTATGAGTGCTTTATGTGGCAGTCCAAAACAAAGTTTCAAACCAGAGGAGGCCGGTAGGTGGCCCTCCGAAAAAATTGAATAAGATTGAGGCCTGTTGTGGCCTCCAAAAAATGTTTAAACCACGCGGAGCGGTGAGGTGGCCCTCCAGAAAAAATAATAGATCGAGTGCCTGTATGTATGACTCCCCAAAAATTTTGTCTAAAACAGAGGGACCCGGTGGTGGCCCTCCAGAAACATAATGCGATAAAAGTACTAGCTAGAGCCAGTGGGCCTGTCAAAAAATAGCTATTCCTTCCGCTTTATGTACACAAGAGAGAGGAGAAGGGAGGAAATGGGAGGAGGAGGAGGTATAATCTATCAGGTTGACTTCCTTCACCTGAGTGGAGAGGAAATTATGAGCAAATCCATGCTTTTATTATCTAATAAGCGTCAGCCTGGCACTCCGTCACCTGTCGTCATCGACAGGCGGTCACGCCGTTATCCCAGGTTGATGATGCACACCAGAGCTCACTAAAAACCCGCTCGGACAAGACGCTAGCGGCCAGGCCGGAAAACCTCCCCAAAGGCGCTCCAGCGCCGAACTTCGTGCCACCATGTCACTGTTGCAAAACCCAGTGTTTGTAGGAAAGCTGTGGATACTTTGGCACGCATAGTGATGGGTCGTCTACGCTTTCTCCCTCCACCCCATCTGTTCTGTAAGACGCTCGCCCACTCCAGCCGTCTGGGACCGTCCAAGGTCTTGCCTTGGGGTGACATAGCTGGGCAAAAGTTGTAAGCTCCCTTGCCAGTGCTGGACAAGCTGCCTGAGCTCGCCACTTCCCTCCTCTTCCCGCAGACCAAGGCAATCTGCGTTACGCGCTGACAGAAGGGAAATTTACGGTTCAGCTTGTGAACACAGGGCTGCTTGGTAATTCTGCATTCTCACACTCCTCTTCCTTCCAGGATGAGAGTGGAAAGAGTTTGCTGAACCGTGGGTTCAAGGCGACGTGAACACCCGTTAATCGGTGCTGAATAATTCTTTGACGCGAGGTCACGGGGCTAAGGCAGACCTAGCATGGAAATCTCATATGCGCGAGTACCATATACGTAAGAATCCCATCCCCTCACTGGCGTTGAATGTCCAATTGCTCAGCCTCCGCCACTCCTCCAACTCCTCTTCTTTTGCCCTAGACACGCTGAAACATGAAGGGACTCAACAATCGGATCCCTCTTGTTCTCGCCAAATTCTCCTCCTCTTCCTCCTCATCCTCCTCACCTCCACCTCCTCCGATATCGCTGAAGAAACCCAGACCTAAGGGGGCTTTATCTGCTATCAAATCAGGAATCTTCTTCCCGTCTCTTGTGACGACGACAAAGTTCAGACTTCATGCTGAGCAGAGAGTTTTTCAACCCATGGCCAACAGCGATGGTGAGCTGTAGCGGCGGCATCGCCATGACCATCAGTGTTGACTCCTCAGATTACTAGCAACTGACAGAATCAGACATCTCCAGTCCACTCCTCATTGTAGAACATTGAGGACGCTGACTGACAGCACTACCGTTTCTGGTGGCAGCTGGACATCTGGCCGTCACACTCGACGTCCATCGTGTGCGTAAATCTCGGATCACCTGGTAATGTTGAATTCCAACCTCGTCTGGACACGTATGCCAAACAACTCGTAGTAGCGGGCAGTTGGTAGGCGGCGCTGCGCTGCCCGAGTAGTGGCGAAATCATCTGTGCGTGGAACTTCCTGAAAGGGCGACAGATGCGGTCGCTACCTTGCGTGAGCAAATCGCACAGATTGGGTATGTCTTGAGGGAAAAACGCTGAACTACTCAGATTTAACCACAGGGGAGGTCCAGTCCGAGTTTTGCAGAGCGCAACCCAGGCCGTAGGCCGTGTGCACACACAAACCAGCCTGCCTTCCAGCGTCAGCAGGTGCAGCCCAGATTATCTGCCCATTAATGCCCTGTAACTAGTTTCTTGCGGCGGTGAGTGGCCTTTATACGCCTAGGTCAGCAGTTTTGAAGTAACGCTGCTGCGCTACACGCATGCTGCTTGTGGCCTAGAGCTAGCGACTGATGGCGCCATGCCCACGGATGGTAGTCGGAGGAGAGGTGGAGGAGGGGTGGGAGGAGGGAGGAGGCATAGTAGGCTTTGAGACCTGGACCGAGGTAGGCCCGCATCCTCGGCAGTATATGACCGCCCCAGGGTCAGAACTCGGTCCCAGCCTCCACCAAGTTATACCCAATGTGCCGTCAGAGTATATGTGGCCCTGCCCGGCAGCACCGTACAGTGTCCGTGGTCGGTGGACCTTGTCAGAAACGGCGTTGGTCAGGGAACGGATGATGTTGTCTGACCACGTGCTGTCAGTGCTGGGGGACGGCACATCGGAAAAAGTAGTGCGGCTGGGGACGAATACCGAGGGGCGGCCGCCGCATTGAGGTTGCGAAAGGCCTCGTCGTCTACTAGCCTAGGGCAGCATCTCCAGGCTTAAGCAATCTGGAGATGTGGACATTAAGGGCTTGGGGTGTGCGGGTGGGTTGCACATATTTTCTTTTCCGCTCCAGCGTCTGGGGTATGGAGAGCTGAACGCGTGTGATGCTGTGGAGGATCGTGGAGGCGACGATGGGGTTTTTGTGCAGGGTCCTGGGCAGGGGGCTGACTATCGCTGACACAGGGGAAGGAGCAGTGGTGTGCACGGCCGAGGTGAACGGGCTTGTGCCACTGAGTGGGTGTTTTAGCATTCATATGCCTGCGCATACTGGTGGTAGTTAAGCTGAGTAGTGGTGGAACCCCTGCTGAGCCCTGGTTTGGCAATGGTTGCACACCACAGTCCGTCGGTCATCGGTGGAATTTCTGTTTCCTTAAGAACCTCCAGGACTTCTGAAAATCTAGCCCTGCCGCAAGAGCCTCGCCACGGGAGCTTCACTGTTGACACATTTGGCGCTGATGCACCAGCTCTGGCCCTGCCTCTCCGTCTGGCCCCCACCTGCCTCTTCCAACCTGTTCTGGTCGAGGAATCTCCTCTGTCTCAGAAGCACTGTGTTCACACCGGCCTATTCAACCCAGCTTGGGTCTGTCACCTCAATCATCCTCCGATCCCTCAGTCTGCTCCCCCCTCGGCTTCCTGCCCTGACAACAACTTCCCACTGTTGACAACCGTGTCTCCTCATGTCGGACACCTCTTTAGACACTTCTTCCACTACGCAAGAAGGTCATCATCAACCCACAGACTGCGACTGGGTGAAAACTGGGCATCGGAAAATTGCTCAGCAGCAACGGACAAGTGGTGTGAGGTGGGGAAGGGTCCAGAAAACAGTTCCTCGAGTATGCGGTTTTAAATGCAATTTGAAAATGGCAAGACTGGGGGGGAGGAGGCTGAGGTGCAGGAGCTGGAGGAGTGAATTTCGGTGACATGGGTGGACTGCGTGGAAGACGACTGGTGGACAAATTGCTCGAAGCATGTCGCAATCCACGACACACTGTTCGCACTGTTTGGCCTCAAACAGTGCTCTACACCGAGTCCCAGTAACTAGACATGAACCTAGGGAGTGTAGCTTGCTCGGCGTTCCCCTGCTCCCTCATAAGCAGTGGTGTCTCACCCCGCCCAGGACCACGGCTCTGACCCGCAGTAGTTGGACGCCCACGTCCCCGCCCTCGTCCTTACCCCTAGCCCTGGGTTAAACATTTTGAAAATGAGAGTTATAACTTTAAATTTTTTTTAACTTTTTTTTGTGTTTTTTGTTTTTTTTTTTTTTTGTGTTTTTTAGTTTTTAAAACCAACGATGCTATCCTATTGCTATGGCTATTTTCTAGCCAAGTATGAAAGCACACTACTACCAGATGAGATGACGCTGAGTTATTAAACAAAATAAAGTAAAATAAAAAAGGAAATGGCAGACTGTGCCTAATGGAAATCCAACCCCTAATAATTTTCCCACGTGTCTTGCATGTGATGTGCGTCATAAGCGAAAACACAGCGGTCGCAAAGTCTCACCACAAATTGCTCACAATTTGCTAGTAGATGCACTGCAGCAAGTACAGCCACCAGCAGATCAACCGAAAATCAAATATATAAACGCTATGTAGGCGTAAGAGTCAAGCGTTGGATTCTCCATGGTATTTCTAGCCAAGTATGAAGCACACTACTAGCCAGATGGAATGACACTGAGTTATTAAACAAAATAAACGTAAAATAAAAAAGGAATGGCAGACTGTGCCTAATGAAATCCACCCCTAATAAATTTTCCCACTTCGGTTTTGCAATGGATATGTGCGTACTAAGCGAAAAACAGCGCGCAAGTCTCACTACAATTGCTCACAATTGCTAGTAGATGCACTGCAGCAGCAGTACAGCCACCAGCAGATCAACCAAAATCAAATATATATAACGCTACGTAGGCGTAAGTAAGCCGTTTGGATTTCCTATGGCTATTTTCTAGCCAAGTATGAAAGCCACTACTATGCCAGTGAGATGATGACACTGAGTATTAAACAAAAAATAACGTAAAATAAAAAGGAAATGCAGACGAGTGCCTAATTGAAATCCAACCCCTAATAAATGTTCCCACTTCGGTCTTTGCAATGGATAGTTGCGTCACTAAGCGCAAAAACAGCGGTCGAAGTCTCACTACAAATTGCTCACAAGTTGCTAGTAGATGCATGCAGCAAGTACAGCCACCAGCAGATCAACCAGAAATCAAATATATATAACGCTACTGTAGGCGTAAGTAAGCGTTTGGATACTATGGCTATTTCTCGCCAAGTATGAAAGCACACTACTATGCCAGATGAGATGACACTGAGTATTAAACAAAATAAACGTAAAATAAAAAAGGAAATGGCAGAACTGTGCCTAATTGAAACCAACCCCTAATAAATTTTCCCACTTCGGGTCTTTGCAATGGATATGTGCGTCACTAAGCGCAAAACACAGCGCGGTCGCAAGTCTCACACAAATGCTACAATTTGCTAGTAGATGCACTGCAGCAAGTTCAGCCACCAGCAGATCAACCAGAAATCAAATATATATAACGCTACGTAGGCGTAAGTAAGCCGTTTGGATTCTCCTTTGGCTATTTTTAGCCAAGTATGAAAGCACACTACTATGCCAGATGAGATGGACGCTGAGTTATGAAAAAATAAAGTAAAATAAAAAGAACTGGCAGACTGTGCCTAATTGAAATCAAACCCCTAATAAATTTTCCCACTTTGGTGTTTGAGGTGGATATGTGTGTCACTAAGAGCTAAACAAACGGTAGCAAGTCCCCTGCAAATTCCTCCAAATATGGTACTAGCTGCAAATAAAAAAAAAAAAAGTATAACGTTATTGTAGCCCTAAGAAGGGCTGTTGGGTTCTTGGAGAATCACCTCTGCCTAACAGTAAGCTAATAGAACACCTAACGCTTCTTTCTGACCAGCAGCAGCTCTTCCCTAGCGGCATCAGACACAGAATGTCGGACTAGACGAGCGATCGCGCGAGCAGGGCTAGCTATCAGGGTCACCTGAGCCTGGCCAGCCAACACACTGCTATGCGTGTCTAAGGGTACCACGTCATGGGGTGGAGTGCAGAGTCTCCTGGCTGTTGATGGCTCTGTTTCTGGCCGCCAAAAAGCAAAACGGCGGGAGCTGCCATTTTCTCGAGCGGGAGATTTCGGAGGAGCCTTCCCTCCAGCGAAAGAGCAGTTCGAGTACCGAATGCAATCTTCTCCGAGCATCAAGCTCGGACAAGCATGTTCGCTCATCTCTACACCTTAGCAAACTCCATACTCCTACCTATGTGATAGTTATTGGAGTCAGAATATGGAAAAATGAAGACATTTTTTTTCTACAAAAGGTTTACATTTTTAAAAATGTATTAACACCTAAAAACTTATAGAAATCTGGTATCCCTGTGATCATGCCGAACCAAAGAATAAATTAGAGATGCCATTTAGAGCGCACCGTGAAAGATGTAAAAACAGCCCACAAGAAAATGGTGGATATGCTGTTTCTTGCCAATTTACTTCCCAGTACACAGCATGGAATATAAAATACTGTCACTTGGAAGTACAAGTGCAGAAAACAAGCCCGCATACAGCTTTGTACACGGAAAAATAAAAAAATTATGATTTTTGGAAGTGGGGAGCGATAAACAGAAAGTAAACTGGAAAAAGCCCATCAGTGGCAAGGGATAAAAATGCCCCCTTTACCACATGATAAAGAGATTTGTGGTACCTAAGGCCACGTTCATATGTGGAATTTTGGTTGGGTTTTGAAACGCAATCCAAAGGCTCCACTCATGATCACATGTTTTGGTATCATTGTGTTTCCAACGACCCCAGGTGGAGCCTTTGGATTGTGTTTTAAAATGCAACCAAAATGCCATTTGTGAACACAGCCCTGAGACTCTGTAAATACGTCATGGCACCTGAAAGATCTGCACTACAAAAGCTCAATGGCTCTTCCCCGTCCGTGGCCGCCATGTGCCCAGACAACAGGTTACATTCACATGTGGGGTGTCCTCTTACTCTGAAGAAGCTGCACAATATATTTTGAGATGTATTTCCTACTTTTAAGTATTTGTAGGTTTATGTGGGTAAATTATTATAATAAATTATTAATTATTATTTATTACGTTTTAGGGCTAATTGAAAATATTAATGATAAATATAAGTGAATACCAAATGAAAGCTTCATTTTGTTTGACTTCTGTAAAATACTTAAAGGGTTAACAAGCTTCGTACTTGAGGGGTTTGAGGGGTGAAGTCAATAGAATGGGTTTCTTGGGGGTTTCTATTAACAGGACTTCCAAAACTCCTATAGAAATTAAATTGGTCCCTAAAATATTTGATTCTAAAATATTCTTGAACAATTAATAGCATGCTGTTCGATTTGTGATCTTGCTAGTGTCATAATAAAACACAAGGACACTTATAAAATGATGCCAACACAAAGCTGAGATATGGTAAACGTTAGTTAGCAACTCATTTTGGTAATAAGACTATCAGTTTGAAAAACAGAACATTTAGAATTGTGAAAATAGCTAATACACCTTTTTTCATAAACATATGCTAAATATATCAACCAAAATTTCTTGCTCGCTTGAAGTACAAAATGTCATGAAAAAACATTTACAGTGCAGCTGTGTTTAACCCTTTCACGACCCGTGACGTAATGGCACGTCACGGGTCGGCCGCGGGTGCATGGAGAGGGCTCACGCGCTGAGCCCTCTCCATAGCCGGTAAGCCTTTGCTGCAATATGCAGCAAAAAGGGGCTACCGGTAACACTCGCAATCGGTGCCAGAACCGATCGCGGGTTTTTTCCCGCTGATCACCGCCGGCAAAGCTGTCGGCGGCTTCAAAAGGATGGCGACGCATGGGCGCCATCTTTTCGAGGATCGCCGCTCCCCGTGACGTCATCGGGAAGCGGCGATCCGTCGCCATGGTAACCTCGGGTCTCACGAAGACCCGAGGCTACTTCGGGTTAACCCATGCTTAATTAAACTGATTGGACTTGATTAGGCAAGACACACACCAGTCCTCACGGCTCACAGTGCAAGTCAGAGTACATGAGAATCATAAGGTCTAATGAACTGCTCAAGGAGCTCAGAGACAGAATTGAGACAGACCCTGTGCACCTCCATGTGGCCCGCTGCACTCGCCGTGCGATTTACCTCGCCAGGATCCAGCAGCGTATCCTGCGGCTCCATGCGCGCGTTCCGTAGCCTAGGGCGCATGCTCCGGCTCTGTTAGATTTAAAGGGCCAGCGTGCCGATAGTTGACGCTGGTTAGTTGCCCATCCTGTTGAATTCCAAGCTTCTTCCTATGTTCCCTGCTGGATCTTTGTGCCTCACAGCCTTAGAAAAAGCTTTGTTCCCATGTCCTTTGCGTTTATTGTGATTTCCCGTTGTGACCTCAGTTCCATTGCTGACTATGCTCCTCTGCTGCCTGCCTTGACCTGTTGCTATGTCCCCAACTCTGATCCTGTGCTGTCGATCCTGACCTCCTGCTTGTCCCTGACTACGATTCTGCCTGACGTCTGTGTACCTCACCTTGGCTGCCACTGCAGGAAAAGTCGCACCTGTGCAAGACCTGGTGGTACCATGCCGCAGCAAGTCCAACCCGCTTAGTGGCAGGCTCTAGTGAAAACCGGGTGCCACTTAGACTCCGGTCCCAGGTGTCGGCATACGTCATCGTCCGCAGTGGTTCAGTGGGTCCACTATACCTGGAGTCTGGCAGCAAGGTATAGATCCGGCCTGAATTTCTGCAGCACTCAAGGATCCTCCATAATCCTTAAATAGAAGTTTGGGACTATCACAACTCTTTCTGGACCTGCCCATCCAGCAAGACTAAGCAATCATGGGAGAAGAACCTTTTTGAGAGATGTAAACAAGAACCCCTAGATCACTGTGTGGCTCCAGAGATGCGAAAAAGTTCAGTAAGGTCACCTATCACTGCAGCTTTCCACCAGTCGGGCTTTCTGGCCTACGGAAGCCTCTCCTTGTAGACAGAAAAATAAAATGTCCAGAAATTGCGGTTTGATTTGTAATGGTTCTACCGTAGCATTGTAATAAAACAGAAGGACACTGATAAAATAATGCAAACACAAAGCAGACATGGTAAATGTTATTAACTAATTTGGGTAGTAAAACTATCTGTTTGAGTGTTTTCTGACCTCTGGCAGTCTGTCATACATTATATTGCTATGTGGTTCGACAAGTTTTACCTTCTTTTTTATTACAAGGTCATGGCTTAATGCATACATAGTAGGTTATGAGGTTAGTGTGTTAAATCCATTGAACTACAAAGGTGAAAATATCTGAGCTAACCATTTTACCAAAATTACGCATAACCATTTGTTAACATACTCTTATGGCTTATTCACACAATATATATAATATAGAAAATTTCTTTATATACTAAAATGTATGGACTGTATGTCAGTAGTATTTTCTGGATCAAAAACAGCTGAGTCTAGTTAACTATTAATGAAGACTTAAAGGGGTTTGATGAGTAATTGTTTGTATGCTTGTACATTTTTATAATTTTCCAATATTTATTTTTTTATATCAAATCCTCAAAGGTTTTTCTGCTTGCTTACATTCTGAAGGAAGCTTCATTGTTTATTTCCAGTTAATAGAGATCGGTCCTTTGTCATGTGATGAAATGCGAGGAGATAAAAGCAAAGTTGGATGCTATTTATGCGGACACTTTGCCATCTATGACTATGGTTAGATATTGGTTCAACAAATTTAAACATGGGCGAACATCCCTTTTTAGATGTGGAGCCACCAGGAGACGTTAGACGTGGCTACCGAGGAAATCGTTCAGAAAGTTCACAATATGATACTCGCTGATCGGCAAACGAAAGTGCACGAAGTAGCAGAGGCCATAGGTGTGTCGACCGGAATGGCGATTAATATTTTACATGATAAGTTGGTGATGAAAAAATTGTTGGCCCGATGGGTGCCATGATTGCTTACGGTGGACAGCAAGTGGATGCGGCAGTAAACTTCGAAGCAGTGTTTGGAAGAACGATCACTGGACAATACTACAGTGAATTATTGGACTGCTTCGCCGAAAGATTAAAGGAGACACGGCAGCATTCGGCGAAAAAGAAGGTTCAGTTTCACCATGATAACACACCAGCACATTCATCCGGAGTTGTCGCCACCACACTGCATGAATTGTGTTACGAGTTGCTGCCTCACCCCCCTAATCACCCGATCTGGCTCCCTGCGACTTTTTCTTGTTCCCTAACATGAAGAAATGGTTTGCGGGAACAATTTTTGTCTCAAACGAGGAAGTCATCGCCGAGACCAATCCTATTTTTTGGAGGGGTTAAAAAAAAATGGCAGGGACGTTGGTAGAAGTGTATCTTTCTAAAAGAGGACTATGTTGAAAAATAAAAAAAAATTTTGGGAAAAAATTATGTCTTCATTTCATGGGTACATGGGTACTTAGTGAACCACCCATGTATGTATGTACGTATGTATGTATGTATGTATGTATGTATGTATGTATGGATAAATATTCAGAACTGGTTAATGCTGCAATGTCCTAATCTGTTTATACACATACTGAAGATTTAGCAATACTTTATTCCAGTTTCTGGTAAAATACACAAGTTTGTAATGTATTTTTTGCCTTTGAGCCTATCACATTACTTTTTTGGGTCATGATAGTTTGGCAGGGTCAGAAGCACACAAAGCTCCAAAAATGTGCATTATAATCTGTACCACAAAGTGATTTAAAGGAGTTGGGCACAAATAAGAAACTTTACCAGGGTGAGTAATTGGTTACCATATTAGGGTCTTGTACTTACCCTGGTAAAAGTTTCTTATTAGTTACCAACCACTTTAAATTATAGCTCAAATTTACACAAGCTTCAATTTAATTTGTGTTGCAGCAGATGCACCTAATTAATTAACAACCTTACACCTCTTAATGAATTAGATACCATTAGATACCATGTATTTCAATGGGCTCACACATACAGTATGGTCGTGGTTTCTGTATCCAGAGGTGTGTAACTCGGAGTAGGTCCTATTTCTGCCTGTGTTTGCAGCTTGGGCGGTCTGTTCCACTGTCATCCGCGTGTGAGCAGACCCATACACCTATGGATCTGTGATTTGATCCTCAAGAATGTGTACAGGTAGCCTAAGTCAGTGGGGTCTATCAGGCAGCACTGCTCCCCTGACAGCAATGACTGAGTGCTTTGCATTATAGATAGCAGTCACAGTGCACTCTCATATCAATAGTGTCCCAGGGTCTGTGTTTTTGGCACACAAATTGGGCTATAACCTACACTGGGGTATTAGGTTGTGGTGCAAGGAATTAATAAATTAGTGCAGGACTGAAAAGGGTTTAAACTATCTCCACATTCATGATGGTGAATTTGAACTCTTTAGACAGCTTTTTGCAGCTTTAAGTCAAATGCAAAACCCGCCAAAAACTAGACCAGATGCACAGAAAAAGTGCTGGGATTTCAAAGTTGCACCCAAATTGTGAGCCCCCCAAAGAAACATGAGTGTGACCAATATTGTGGCGCTGACATTTCACATAAATAAGGTACAACATGGAACCAAACAAGAGAACAGAGGATGCGTATATGGACTTAGAAAAGTAGAAAATCAATTTTATTAAACAATATAATCACATACAATACATGGGACAAGATAAAAACATCGCTTGTCCGATGTATTGTATGTGATTATATTGTTTAATAAAATTGATTTTCTACTTTTCTAAGTCCAGATATGCATTCTCTGTTCCCTTTTTATGTTCCATGACATTTGTTGGATGCGAGGACTGGCTATCTCAGGGTAGTGGCTGTCATTTTGTTCATTTAAATAAGGTACAACAGGCGCAGCTAGGAAAAGAAAGACACAGGCAAAAAAACTGTCGGAAAGTCAATTAAAAATGGCGCCCATTAGGGCCATGACGGTCCTGAAAATAGTTTCACCTGGAGGGCAGATGGTTCAGGAACCCTGCCCTGGCTCCTACTTCCCGTTGCGTGTTCTTCAGTAAGCCAGTTGGCACTCTTGGTTGGGCCAAGTTGGCAGTCATGGGACAGCTACATGAGGCAGCCAGTCAGTGGCCACAGTAGTCACGTAGGCCCGACTAGTGATGTTAGATAGATGGAAGTGTCAGCAGGATGACCGAAAGATACACTGTGGAAAGCGAATACGGGATAAGGAAAGGAGCTCTTTTTCCCTCCCTCCCTCTCTCTCCCTCTCTCTCTCTCTCTCTCTCTCCCTGCACTAGGGCTCAACAGTATTGCTGAAATAAAGACAAATATGGAAAAATATGTAACCTTATGAGCATAATAAGAAATAGCAGCTATGAACAAAATAATGTTCATAGTAATATAATAAATTATATTAGATTTTATTCATCTCTTTTCACTTTCCAATTCTGTAAGTTGTAAATTAAATCCAATATAAATACTCTGGATAAATCCTTGTCACATGATAGCTTCAGTAGATCTGGACCTGTCACCTGTCATTGTAAAGTCACGAGTCAAACAGTCAGTGGGAGAGCACTTGTTACTGAGGCATGTCATTGCGGTGATCTCATGAGCTATATTATGTTTCATTAGAACAAAATGATCTTTTCTGTTATTTAAAGATCCTGAGGGGATTAGAACTTTAATTCGTAGGTAGTATACCAAGTTAAAGGGAATTTTCCATAGTTCAGTTGTGGATCATTTTTTAACATTTTATGGATCTCAAATATACGTAGCAAGTATACTTTTACTATGTGTTCTCTATGCTAGAATAGTAGTGCTGCCCTGGTTAATGAGAATGCAGCTCATAAGAAATGTAGATCTTGCGCCAAATTTAGATGGTATGCTGGAGCAGGAGCCAATGTTGAACAGCAAGGCTGGTTTACCCAGGGCCGAATTTATTGTTGATGCTGCCCTAGGCACTCTCTATGCTTATGCCCCCTATTGGAGCTGTCAAGCTAATGCCTCCGCCCATAACCCTTAACCTGTTACTAGATAGATCAGCACTGGACCCAAGAGGTGTCTCTCCAATGATCCACTGTAAGCAGACTGCTTCAGACTGCTTCAGACTGCATTCACATGATGCATTTGCATTATATTTTGAAATGCATTGGGCAAAATACTTCACATGTACGTACATTTTCTTAGTAGCAGCAGAAGAGTGGTGTATGATATTGTTAGTCATCACCACGCAGCCCACCAGATACATCAAAAAGCACTAGCTTCGGGGGGACATGGGGGGGGAATTTTCTTTCATCTTTATCTATCTGGAGGATATATCAGTTTCTTCCCACCAGAACTTGGCTCTAACGATTTAGAAATACAAAAAAGTTAGGTTCCTCATTTTATCACCATCATCAACAAATTTAATAGTGTACCATTCCCCTACAGATCACTGTTATGCCCCTACAGTGGCAATAGTCACAGCACCTGCCCCCAGGTGCAAGTGCTGCACCCAAGAAGTCACAGTGCTGCCCCCAAGTAGTTACAGTGCTTCCCCCATGCCCTTGTAGCCAGTGCTGCCCCCAGGTAGTCATAGTGCTTCTCCCATGCCCCAGTAGCCAGTTCTGCCCCCATGCCCCAGTAGCCAGTGCTGCCCCCAGGAAGTCATAGTGCATCCCCCATGCCCCAGTGGTGCCCCCAGGTAATCACTGTGTTAACCCCATGCCCCAGTAGCTAGTGCTGCCCTCAAGTAGTCACAGTGCTGCCCCTATGCCCTAGAAGCCAATAAGTAAAAAAAGAAAAACATACTTATATAGGCTTTTGACCAGATACAGGCAGGCGTGTCATCACACGTTGACTGCGTCGTAGCCACCATCACACAGACCACAGGCTTGTCGTCTGTGTGATAGGTAGAGGGCTGCAGAGAACTGTACTCCAGTGCCACAACTACAGACTAGTGTGTAAATGCCTGGCGCCTGCTCTGATGGCACCCAGAATCCCCAGCCCTCACCCTCAGTAAGAAGCAGGGCAGGGGCCGAGTGGCAAATAAAAAAGATTATCCCTGGTATGGCCGTCCCATATGCAACCCCTTCCTAACAACTGCGGGGTGCCATAGGCACCATGCCTCCTAGTGGTCAATACTCTGAATGTACACAAGATCATCTGAATGTTCCACAATTCATCTTCAAAAATGTTGGCTTGTATCAGTCACTTGATTTTATGTTAAACCCATCTCGCAAATATATTTGGCATGTGGTTGACACATGTGTGGCATCAGTATTTTTCACAGCTCTATAAACTTCTATGGGACGGCACAGGCCGCAAATACGGACAGGAATAGAACCTGCTACAAAAAAGAAGTTGCAGATGTGACACAGATACGGACCTATAAAGTCACCTATGCGTGACTACATTGAATGACATTGAAACGTGAGACTGCTGTATAGATACAGATGGGATCCGTCTGTGAAGCAACTTACTGTGCATGTCACCTAAACTTGCCAATAAAAAGTGGCCTCAGAGAAAAAACCATAGGAGGTGGCAGCATGCATAAAAAATAAAGCAGTAGGGAATTCAAAAGCAACCAATAGAAGGTCAGTGATATAGGGGATGTTACAAAAGAGAGGTTCATAGGACGAGAGTCCCTCTTTACAGCAATTATTATATAGCATATTTATTCTCAGAACTATCCAAAAGAAGGTGAGATTTCGGACTCTCTGCAATATAATAATATAGTATTTTAATCTCATAATTCCTGTTCTTTAGATTATGTGAGTTATACAGATATACCAATGGTGAGAATCTGACTGGATTTTAAAGAGTGAAATTCGATAGCCAAAATAAATGAAAAGAACTTGATACGGAGGCTTAGACTTGCAGAGACGGCAGTAATCAGCTGGTATGTAGTTTCCTAAGCTCAGCACACTCTGCACAGGGGATAGCTATCATCAGATGCATATGCTGAAGCATGAGTACATATATTGGTATGCATGTCTATATATACACATGACTGGTGTGTTTGTAAATATGGTCTGCAGGCTTGTGTTCCATTTATTTGTACACTTTAAAGGGAACCTGTCATCACATTTTCACATATACAGCTAGTGCCAGGTTCCTATAGAGCTCTATTAACTGCCTTCTTTTACCTAAAATTTGTTTCCCTTACATCCACATAGATCAACTTTATATTATATTACCAGGCATCAGAGAAGGCTTGTCCTGCACTCCTACCTATCTATACCTTCCCATGTCCCATGCCTCTTCTCAGTATATAATGTGACCAGAGTGACAGCATCACAGGTCATTTAGCCTCCTAACATTAGCAAAGTGTACAACAGAACTCTCAATACAACAGAATATCATAGCCTGTCAATTGGGAACAAGGAGGCAGGGCAATGCAAGTAAAATTTACTATGCGGGACTTAGTGTGGTGGACTCATCAGCTGAGCTGCATATCAGATAACAAACATTGCAGTAATTGAAAGCAACAATATTTTGTTAATCATAGTTTTTAATGAAGCCTTTATTTTGGGTGGGTTCATTTGCATGACGTTCTCTTTAAGGTGCTGTCAGGTGCCAAGAATGGGTCTGTGGACCCTCCAGACCACCGCGGGAAATGGACTAGCCGACACCTGGGACCGGATTCTAAGTGACACCTGGTCTTCACCAGAGCCCGCCACAAAGCAGGATGTGACTAGCCCGCAGTGGCAGCCAAGGTAGTAATGCAGAATACAGTCCGTGCCCAGGATGACAGTGGGAATATAGCGCTGGAAGGAACTCTGGAACTCACGGCAGGAACACGGGAGCAGGAACACAGAGGAACACTGGAAACACAGGAACACGGAGGAACACTGGAAACGCAGGAACACAGGAGGGCTTTCACTTCACAAGGAATGGCTGAAGATCTGGCTGGGAATCAGGTTTGTCTCAGGTTTTTTGACACTCACAAGGGTCTCTCAGCCAATTGGGTTTCTCCCTAGTGGCTGATCTTTCCCTCCTCTCAATCTCATTGCAAGTCTCTACAGCACATCAGGTGTTCATTGAACACCAACTTGGTGCTAACACTGTCATATTAGATACATAACACCACCAGAATGTCAGACCACACTCACACAATAATAGGGTCCATCAGCTTAGATGTTTGGTGATTTGCATGCGGTCTCTCTGGTCAAAACCAATGCGATCAGCAATGGGGTCTAATTCATTAGAACAGCCCCCAGAGACACATTTTAGTAATTTACTATGGTAATACGTGTTCACTGGGAAAGATGCAGTATAATGGACAATATAACATTTTTCCTTACATAGTTTGACCACTTTTTAAGAGAAATGGGAGGGAAATTGATGAGTCAAAAGCAACTTGACGGACCCATTCTAATGGAGTGAAAGCTTCATAAATATCGTAGAAAAAAATGATCTACTCTGCTGAAAATGTGTACACCAAATGGCATGATCAATATCTTGCAAGGACCAATCAGAATTTTGTCAGTGTAAAAAAATGTCAAATGACAGTGACATTTACCCATCTAAATCTCCATCTTCCCTCCCAAATGGATTGTTAACCCTCAAGGGCACTTCTCTCCTGATCACTGTAGTCTTCTATTTGTACTTGCATTTGTTCTTGTCTTAATGCAATGTCTGTGAACCCCTTATTGTTTGTATAGCACCATGGAATAAATGGTGCTCTATAAATAAACAATAATAATAAAAAGCAATGGTAGAAAATCGTGGGTGTTCCTGTGATAAGGTCAGACACAAAATAAAAAGAGAAGAAGGGTCCAATAGATATTTAGAGAGCATTGAAGGCCCACACTATTACATAGTCAATATAATATAAGCACAGATTGGTGTGGGCCATTTGCATACACACCAATCTGTGCTTGTATTAAGATTTGAACAATTGAGTGACCCTCTGAGAAGTCAAATGTCAGTGAGGCACAATAGTATTAGCCAATTAGCCACAGCCAATAGCTTGGGGAATATATACCAGGAGTCCCTGGTATACCATATATAACATTTTGCATCAATTCTTGTTCCAGTTTCCGAGCAGACTGCTGCTAAGCACCGAAGAGTATTTGATACGTAAAGCTGGCACCATATTTACTGAGTTCTTTTCCAATGGCAATGTTCCCTGGCTTATAAAGTGGAATATCCTGCTGATACTATGTTACTCACAGTCTATCTTTATACCTAGTGCTTGGATTATTGCTATATTTAAATATTGTCTTCAAAATGTATTAAAATTTGGATAAAGGGACTTTCCAAAATGAATGACCCAGGATGGGTGAAAAATGTACCATTGTAAAGGGGGTGTCACGGGTTCATGTCGCGGATCGCAGGTACACCCGTGCTCTGCTGTGTGCCTGTTCTCGTCCCCCTGCCCACACTTACTTCTCCTGGCTCCTGGCTGTGCTTCACATCCTGGCGTGTAGGCTGCATGCCTCCTTCCCTGCAGGCCACACGCTCTCGCTGCTAGAGCGCCCGCGTGGACCTCTCAAGATTTAAAGGGCCAGCGTCCTCCTGTTTGGCGCTGGGTAATCCGGCTCACCCCTTATAATCCAGCACCTTCCTTCCTTCCTGGCCGGATCTCCAGCATTCCACGGAACTTCCAAGGTTTCCACACCTCGCTTCCCACAGTGGTTCTGTCTGTAGCTTCACTCTGCTCATGCTGTTGCTTGATGTCAGGAAGTCTGTTTGTGTGTGTGTGTGTATGAGCTTGTCCTGGGTGGGGTCTGGAGGCAGAGAGGAGCTCACTGCAGCGTCAGACAGGAGAACAATATGTCTTCCCGACCCTAAAGTTAGAGCATTAACAATCGGATCCTGGGGCAACTGTAATTGTGTACACCAGGACTGATAGAGACAGGTTGGAATTATATCTGTGAAGTTCAGAACAGTGAATTTGAAAATGTGTTATTTTTTTATCCTAAGTAGATTTTAGAATATTGTCTTTGTGGGAATACCCCTTTAATGGTCTACAGACAATGAATGTCCAGATAGAGTAACCAGGTTTTGCTGTGAGATTTGGAAAAGACCCCGTCCACACGCATACAGCTGCTTCTTAGTGAGCAAGAAAAACTTGCTACAGCTTTTAGTGGACTTGTTGTGAAAAAATAACCCTGTACTATAAATAAGAGCAATAGATAAAGGGGTTGTGTACTTCAGCAAATTATTGATATTGTTTGTGCTCTGAAAAGTTATACAATTTTGCAATCTACTGTTTGTATCAATTCCTCACGGTTTTATAGATCTTTGCTCGCTGACATTCCACATGATCACAGCAGACTCCAGCCGCATATTGCTCATATTGCTCCAGCCGGCATTTGGGCAAACAATTGCACAGATTGTAAGAACTTCTGTGCAATAGGTACTGTAGCCACCTATTCTTATTTAGTAACACACTAAGCCACTTTTAAATGGACTTTCAAGTATCATTAAGACACCCATAGAATTGATTCAGCGACATAGGCCGGCAAGTCCCCATGCTCTGTCAGCCTGTGATCACTATATGGATCTCTGAAGGTGGTATTTCCCCTCATATGTCACATAATTTGTCACCTGAACAGCACAGAGTAGCAACTTTGCTCTTTTATACCTGAAAAATATTTGTTATTTTGACATTGAAAAAAAGGTATTCCATTACGTTAAAAAGCATTATCTTTGAGCAACCCAAAAAATTCAATCCCTTCTGTGGGAGGCAGTCATGCTATTTAAATTGTTTTTGGTTGCTTGAAGATGCTGTTTTTAATGTAAATAAATTGTATACGTTTATTGGACGTTGGAGGTCCTGATTCAGTGCTTCTTAGTGCCTCCAAGGACTTCTAAATTCCCAGGCATTCCCCAGTATAATGTGAGAAAGAGTGATTTTCTGCAGTGGTTTGCTATTTATTCCGATTGAAAAACTATAGGTTCTGATGACTATAATCAGCTATAAAAAATTCCAAAGTTTGCAAATATTGCCATTTATGTGTAAACTGGAGAAGATGAGAATATAATGAAAAACTTGAGCAAACAACTTATGTTCTATTGTTTAATGTGCAACTGTGTTATGGATTACGGCTGAGGAGACCCTGTACTACAGTGCCCATTTTTCACAACACAAGCAACAATACCTGATCTTTGGACATGAGAATTAATTCAAAAAGTTGCAGCTACTCTGTTGAAGGATGGGTACAAAAAGTGCCAGTGGTATTATGAAAGCAGTGGGTATACTGTATCTGTGGCCGATCCAGGGAAAACAATAGATATGGCATTTTAAAAGGACTCTATCGTCAGCTTTTACACCACTAAACTACCATCACCAGGTTGTGTTAAATTTTTATGAATCACATACAATGTAAATGTAGAGACCATTTTTTGGTCCCCACCTTCAAAAATTCATATATTTTTTATATTTCCACTAACAGAACTTGTCTTCTATAGCAAATTGTTCTTTCCAGTGACAGTATTAAATATTCCGTGGCATGTACTGGAAAGCAGGAAAAGATGAGCAAATTTGGCGTAATTGCAAAAAAAAAAAAAAAAAACACATTTGTGCCATTTTCTTGTGGGCTTTGTATTTACAACTTTATTTATTTATTTACTTTTTGTTCCAAATGGTACCTCCCCTTTATTCCTTGGTTTGGTACAATCATGGAAATACAAAATTTAAATAGGTATTAATATGTTTTAATAGATTTTAAAATAGTAAACCTTTGCGAAAAAAATGTCATCATTTTGCTATGTTCCAACGCTAATAATTTTTTCATACTAAATAGGATCAGAAACAATCACTTGGCGTCCTTGTGGATTTGTTATGCGCATTTTATTTGTCTCTATGTGAGTAGATTTTAAAAATAAAATTACTGGATTTTGGAACTGTCTACGCTATGTCTGCATCTTTTTTTCTCTGTATAGTGGAATATGCTACCAGGAGATTTTGAGGACTAAAAAGACATTTAAGCGGTTCCGTGTCTGTGTGGTGCCTTATTCTTTGTCTGAGGCGTTAATGGTTCAACAGGTCAAGTGATTTTATCGAAGGATATACATGTAACACAAATCTGGAAGGAAACTGAGGGACTAGAAGATTATATAGATCTCCGGTCACACTACATAATATTTTCCTACAGAGATCTTCGGATGTTTGGATCCATCCAGGACCTTTGGTTGAGCTCTTCATACGGATAAGGTGCTGCATTCGTTTGAACTTTTATTTGTAGGATCAGAAACAATCTCCTCCAAAACTCTCCACCCCATTCCCGCGTCTCTCTCCCTATTGTTTCCTTTTCATTGTCACCCTGATCCTTCTCTTTTTGTTCTTGTTTGTCCCATATGTGTTGTGATCATTTAACCCCCCTACATGGGGAACTTATGGCTGTGGATAATTGTACAGTTCCCCTGTTCTCATGCTTTAATAAAACTTTTTGGAAACTAAAATTTTTATTAGTTGTTAAATGGCGAAAAAGTCATGGTTTGGACTTTTGGTCGTTATTTTCCGTGACAGAGTTTACCGCTGGGAATTACCGTTTTTGTTTTATGATAGATTTGGACTTTTGGGATGCGGTGATACCTAACATGATGATTTATGATTTTTATTGTTTATTTTTATATCAGTTCTAAGGAAAACTTTTTTTTGTTTTTAAGTTGCACTTAATTTTAAATCTTTAACTTAGGCTTCATTAAGACACCCATTGCCATATAGGCATATATGGCGCACGGTGCCGTATGCCGTGAAAAGATAGGACACGTGTGCTGCACAGTACTGCTCCCATAGGGCGCCCTGCACCCATTGCCATCTATTGGGGGGGGGCGTATATTGGCCGTATATATACGTCCCCCATACGCCGTCTGAATGTAGCCTAACAGTGTGCTTCAGGAAGGGGTCATAAAATTGAAAACACCGGTTGCTGGTGCTTGAATTTAGTTTGTAAGCGTAATTGGAACTCCACATGTGGTGGGAACCTCCAGCTCCTTCGTTGACAAAAGTAATATTTGCTGGTTTTACATTTTTGATCAGCTGCTTTACAAAATCTCAATTATGCCTTTAAAAATCTAATTTTTTTTGCCTTATCAAATTCTGAGCCACATTTATTAAAGTGTTAAACTGAAAAAAACGTGCAAACTGTTTGCACTTGTATTTATAAAGTGTCTGCGATAGTATTGTGTAGTGGCTACGCTGTGTCCAATGCTCCACAAAATTCTGCACATAAAGGGGCGTTCCGGTGCAGACTCGGACTGTGCACCTTATTTAAAACAGCGACTCGACTGCATTGTGTCACACGCTCCACGTTAAAGGTGCACCAAAAAGTAGTTGATGCACACGAAAAATGTGGCCCAGAGCTTTGTTACACAAAATAATATTCTATTTTACAAAATCAAATTGCTATCTTTTTTTATATGATAGGACCATGGTTTTAGCTCCTATAAAAACAAAGCTGGACATGACTGACATGACACTCCACCTCCAGCCGCTGAAAGTGACAATCTCAAGTTCTCGGTGACTCTTCTCTGCTCATTTGCACATGCAGCATTGATATGACTTTTGGGGGAATTTTATTTTATAAAAATGGAGGATATTTCACATTAAAGAGGCAATGCTAGAAAGGATATTTCATACCAAACCTGAGGGGGCTGGTACTTTTGTAACAGTGTAAATCCCTTTAAATGGGCACACATGATGAAAAGGTTTTGTTGGGGTGACTTTCTTCACTTGAATCAGCTACTCCACAGTCTGTCTTCGAGTTCTGCAGACATCATCCAACCAAGCCAAGGGAACACTAGTATGTACGCTGCAGGCCACTAGTCAACTACAATAGCTCCCTCTGGTGGTCAGTACAACAGTATTTACAGAACATTTATATACTCCAGCATACTCATCAATATGGAACTATAGAAATATGCAAGTAAAAAACATTTTTTTTAATTTATTTAATACACTTAATAATCAATAATACATAAAATATCTGAAATGATATACATGTATCTACTTTCTTTACAGGAACTTTACAGAAATATTGACATTTTTAGGTTGTTACAGTCTTTTCATATAAACATAAGGCCTCAGTCATTTTACACACAAAAGAGCACAGTAAATGTGTACAGTAGTAATTGACACAATGCTACATCTGCAGTGTATGCCATAGCATGCTATGTGGCACTGTCTTTTTAGAGATTTACACTTCTGAAGGACACATTAAACAGTCTCTACCAATCAATACTCGCTCCATCATTGTAAGGAAAAACTCCTGTCATTTGGGTAATTCACACTACATTGATAAAACCATAGGACAGCCTGCCTGCCACATGATGATTTGAACCTATCAAGTTTCACCAGGTCAGGGAAAGATAGTGCTGAATTAATAACTAACATGGGGAAAGTCCTGAGATAACAGCCAGGAGCTGTTACAGTGTAGACACCATACTGCTACAGTCATTCCAGGTGCTAGAAAAAACAATTAACAATGGGATATGACATGTATATTAGTACTAACATGCACAATTGTGGGCTTTTTAACATATGCATATTACTGTCCTCAGGTGAAGAGGCACAATGTCACACACAGAGAACTTGTGGCCTTTGGCATGTGTATGAGCCCTTTTCTATGTAATGGCATGTGTGTAATAGATTTTATTGCCCTGGTCGTAAAGTGGAATAATCTGATGGCTACAGTTATTATCGAGTTACAACCCTTATGCCAGTGTGGACCAAAACTACAGGGTGTGCTATTTATATGGATACACCTAAATAAAATGGAATGGTTGGTGATATCAATTTCCTGTTTGTGGCACATTAGTATATGCGAGTGGGAAACTTTTCAAGATGGGTGTTGACCATGGCGGCCATTTTGAAGTTGGCCATTTTGGATGCAATGGGAAGAGGATAATGTAACACATCAAAATTATTGAGAATTTAACAAGAAAAACAGTGGTGTGCTTGTTTTTAAAGTTGGTTGTAACTTTATTCTTTCAGGAGTTATTTAGAAGTTTATGACCACTTAGAAAATGTGTTCAAAGTGTTGCATTATTAATGTAACCCTCTTCTCCCACTCTTCACACACTGATGCAAAAACACTGAATAAATGTTAGCACAGGCTTCCAGTATCCGTTGTTTTGTATGCTGCACATCTCGTTTCTTTACAACATAGTGGGCCAGTTGAATGGCCACCAAGGTCTCCTGATCTGACCCCCTTAGACTTTTATCTTTGGGGGTCGTCTGAAGGCAGCATCTGAAACAATGGATACTGGAAGTCTGAATCTTCCCCCCTCCCATATACCAATGTGCCACAAATAGGAAGTTGATATCACCAACCATTCCCATTTTATTTAGATGCATCCGTATATATGGACCACCATGTATAATGCGGAATAACTGAACAGCACCATGGGATACGTATAATTTGACTGACATCAATAAGTCATAAGCCCTATTCAGGATCCTGGCACCACATCTTTCCACTAAAATGGCAAACCAGGATCAACATGTATGTAATACCACATCCCAGCAGCTGTCTATGGCTTATCATGGCTTTCTTTGGAAAAAACAGCTGATGATCAGAGGTTATAACTGTTTTTTTGCTTTGTTAGACAATCTTATTCAGGCATGACCATCTGTACCCTAATCACAATTCTGTGACAATTCTTCACACTTTTTTGAATACGTTGATTCATTTGTTGATATTTTTACTTAACTTTCATTTCTCAACAACTTCTTGTAGGATTAAAACTTGTTATGGACCCATTCAAAGTGCCTAATTCAGGCCAGGAAACAGGGTCATATGTTGGCAGTATTTCACTGCCCCACCAAGGTTTATCTGAACTGAACTTATAGCATCATAGTCATCTATGTGGTTGTGATTTCCAGATCTACCTTTGGTCTACTGTGTTACATATTCACTGCATCATTTGAGTTTGGGTCACTTGTCATAGTAGTTCTGGACCATCTGACCGAGCCCTAATTCTTCCATAACTTTGGCACATGTTGTCCATGATTATACAAAAGGGTCTCCCTTTTATCTCAGAAAAAGCTTTATTTTGGCCTTGCCTTTAAAGCATAGACAAAATCAATGGTATGGGGAAGAGTCCCTATGCCAGTGATGGCGAACCTTTTAAAGCCTCAGTGCCCAAACGTCAACCAAAAGCCACTTATTTATTGCATAGTGCCAGCGCAGCAATTTAAGCAGTAATTTATTTCTCCTTGTTCTCTGACAACTTTCAATCGTTCAGCCTCCCAAGGACACTAACGCAGTTGAAAGGAGGAGGGCAAATTCATCTATCATTGTAGGAAGATTCTGCAGGCAGATTCTTTGAGTACTGTCTGGTGAACTTCCTTCTAGGGTGATGGCCTGGGTGCCCACAGAGAGGGCTCAGAGTGCCGCCTCTGGCACCAGTGCCATAGGTTCGCCACCACTGCCCTATACTAAATATAGCACAAAGATAAGTTGGTTTTTTGAGTAAAAAAAATTAGAAACCTGTTTTGTAATCCTACCGGATCTACCACCTTATATCTTTCATGTCAAGCACATTATATGATTAGAATCCTACGTCTGACCCCAAACCCAACTACAAAACTAGCTGAATTCACAGCAGTCTAGCATTAGCAGGCTGTATCCAGACAACACATTCCTGTAAATGCAGCCTAAATCTGTAGTCTGAGGGAGCCAATATGCAAATCTCTTTGGGTACTTAAAGCGCAATTGCTGAATAAGCGATTCATCAAACCTTTATAAAATGTAGCTCCATGGGGGACTTTTCTATAAGCTCGTTTTTTTTATATATTGCATAGCTTTATACAAAGCACAAATTTGCTAATTTTACATAGCTTGGTTATGAAACCGAAGGATTATCCAAGCTGACAGGTGTCTAACAGTCCCTGTGCCAGCAGATAGTGCTTTCATCCAGATTGGGAGAAGAAGGCACAATGCATCAGGTGATCACAACATGTCTCTTGAATTCCGGATGGCACAGCAGAGGACCATACTGAAGATCATGCCAAAGATCTGTAAAAAAATATTTATATATCATCCATTAGTGAAACTGTCAATATATGTATTTATACACTCAAAATAGAAAATATATACGTAAAAAGATCATACTTAAAGGGATATTCCCTTCTGGACATTTACATTTAATTTAATTCATTTTCCTCAATTCTTCAATTGTATGTTATTTAAAAAAATGTTCCAGTGTGAAGATAATGGGACAGATTTACTTACCCGGTCCGTTCGCGATCCAGCGGCGCGTTCTCTGCGGTGGATTCGGGTCCGGCCGGGATTCATCAAGGTAGTTCCTCCGCCGTCCACCAGGTGGCGCTGCTGCGCTGAAAAGCATCTGAATGCACTTGAATACACCGAGGCCGCCTGAGTGAAGGTAAGCGCGTCCCAAGCGACACTTTTATTGTTTTAAATGTGGCGGTTTTTCTGAATACGTCGGGTTTTCGCTCGGCCATGCCCCCCAATTTCCGTCGCGTGCATGCCGGCGCCGATGCGCCACAATCCCATCGCGTGCGCCAAAATCCCGGGGCAATACATGGGAAATCGGCGCAAATCGGAAATATTCGGGTAACACGTCGGGAAAACGCGAATCGGGCCCTTAGTAAATGACCCTCAATTTCTCATAAATGTAGTCATGTAGTCCCTTAGAAATGAGATAGCTTCCTCGGATACAACCACCTGACATTTTGGCAGCAATGGTCAGACATGCGCTATTGAGCCTTGGCTGACCACTTGGCTTCAGTGATCATTACCACAGGACGACTGTGGGACATACAGTAACTTCTGGACATTTCATATACAAAAACCTTTTGTTTCTTTGTGCAATCTCTCCAGCAGAGGTGGTCGTATCCAAGGACACAGTCATGTTTCTAATGGACCATATGACTACATTTATAAGAAATTATCTTCACACAGGAACATTTTTTTTTATAACATCTAATTGAAGAAATGTTGAAATATATGGCAGATTAACCCCTTAAGGACGGAGGGTTTTCCGGCTCATTTCTCGCTCTCCAACTTCAAAAATCCATAACTTTTTCATTTTCGTTGTACGTACTGACCTGGTGAGGCTTATGTGCGTAACAAATTACTTTTCCCGTAATGTTATTTATTTAACATGCCGTGTACTGCGAGCTGAAAAAAAATTCCAAATGTGGAAAAATTGAAAAAAAACCGCACGTGCGTCACGTTCTTGGGCTCAGTTTTAACGATTTCACTCTTCGCTCCAATAACACGACCTACTTTATTCTTTGGTTCGTGGTCGGATCGCGCGGCGGTGATACCAAAATTATATGGTTTTATTGTGTTAATACATTTCAAAAATTAAACGAATGTGTACAAAAAAGAAAAAAAATTTTTGCCATCTTCTGACGCTAATAACTTTTCATACTTTGGCGCACGGAAATGTGTGAGGGGTCATTTTTTGCGAAAAGAGGCGACGTTTTCATTGATACCATTTTGAGGTCTGTGCAACATTTTGATCATTTTTTATTTCATTTTTTATGTTATGTAAAAGGTGTAAAAGTCGCATTTCGGACATTGGGCGCCATTTCCCGCCTCGGAGGTCACGCGGCGTACCGTTTTATATTTGATAGATCGGGCATTTTGGACGCGGCGATACTAATATGTCTGTGATTTTTACTGTTTGTTATGTTTTATATCTGTTCTAGGGAAAGGGGGGTGATTGAACTTTTAATATTTTATTTTTTTTATTTTAAACTTTTTTTTTTTTTTTTTTTTCAATATTTTTAGACCATCTAGGGTACATAACCCTAGATGATCAGATCGCTCCTACATTTACTGCAATACTACGTATAAATATATGGCGTTTTGCAGGTCTTACATTACAATGAGCCACTGGTCATTGTAACAAACCTGCATAAACCGTGTAGCCTCGTGTCAAGAGAAGACCCGAGGCTACCATGGTAACCGATCCGCCGCCCCAGAGACGTTCGGGGCGTGGCGGATCGAAAAAAAAGATGCGGCGCCCGCGCGCCGCGTCTTTTAAACGCCGCCCGCGACTTTGCGGGCGGCGTTTTAGAGGGTTAATAGCCGCGATCGGTGCAAGCACCGACCGCGGTTATAGCGGTGGGGGGTTTTGTGCAAATGCAAAAACCCCCACCTGTATGAAGAGGACTCAGCCGTGAGCCCCTCTCATACTTCCCTTATACCTCTGCGCCGTAGAGCTACGGCGAGAGGTGTTTAGGGTTAAGAAACAAAATGTGAATGCCCAGTGAGAATACCCCTTTAAGGAAAGATTTGTGCTTTTTCCATTAAAATATTAACAAACACATGTGAGGATGGTTACTTTAGAATGACCAGTCCACACCAGATGGAAAGCTATGTGTTCCTAATCCTGAAGTGCTGCACGGCCATGCAGGATTGTTTTTCAAAGTAATGGCAGTCATAGTTATTGTTAATGAGCTTTCCCAGAGCAAATAAGCAAATCCAATGGCTAAAAAGATGATAAACAATAAGTCTGTAAGATACGCCCATTTTTTTATTTTCTCATTAATCTGAATATTAACTTAAACCCCAAATATTGCAGATGTCTCCGCATCGAAGACCAATCGTTTTTCTTTGCTGTCTAGACAGGATACAGGCTTTTCCTCCATGAGACTACAAATTACAACTAATATGAATCTTAACCACATAGCTGATCACAGTCAGTTTTATTACTTGGCGGTATTTGCGGTTTCAGACTTCGCATATCAAAGGCGATGAAGAATTAATGGAAATTCACACCCCTACTCTATTATGTTTTCTTTAGTTAATAATGTATAGCAATCCAGCAGGGAATCCACACACACAAAATATAAATTAGTTCCTCTCCAGCCTGGAATTAGTAAAACCATCTCCTAGTAGCTTTCTTCATAACTTCGGGTATAGAGACTTAATCTCCCCTTAAGGAGAATCTGGAGACCTTTCCTGGCTCCCCCAGTCCCCATAGAGAATATGTGTACACTTGCCGAAGAGTTTTATAGTAAACTGTCTTTTTCCGAAAAAAAAGATAGTTGGATGAAAGTTACTCTCTGTTTGCAGAGCTGTACCCTCATTGTAAATTCAACTGTAATCTTGAATGTCTTTAGTCTCATACATACATCAGCGTAAGGAAAGAATATTGTTGTTACTGTTTTTAGGAAACATTGTTTATATATAACTTTCATGTTACATTGTGTTCTTATTGTATTTCTCTTCTATTTTTCCTCATATAGGTAGGTGTTTTTGCACATTCCTGCAGGCACACACAGCCGAAAAGAATCCAGAGCACACATACTTATTAAAGGGGTTTGCTCATGAAAGAAAATTCTCAAAATTCAATCGTATAGTGATCATTTTTAACTCCTTACTTACAACTTTACTCAGTTTTATTGCTGTTTTAGTCCTATCACACTGCACAGTCTCGGGTTGAAGCTGGAGCTACTGTGATGGCGCAGAATCCGCCTTCGCAGCGTTCTGCGCGCAGCTCCTTGCAGCGCACTCTGAAGTTCGATTGGTAGGAGGAATGCAGAGGCTACCAGGGGGGAGTAGCCGCGCCATGTAGCTCAGCTCCAGCTACTCACGCCAGTAGATCTTTAGAAAATTTGCATATTGAGGTAATGTCACGGAGACCAACGATACATGTCTCGGAACGTGGGTGCACTGTGCGCTGCCCGGCCGTGGAGTCGTGGCGTGGGTGCCCCGGCGAACCATGTTGCGGATGGGGGTGCATCGTGCTCCCCGCCTGCCTGCTGCTCTGCCCACTCCCACGGCAGTAATACTGATGGCTCCATCGCCGGTCCCAACCCACCCCGCAGGTCTGTCTCTCTGTCTAGGCCGCACGCCTATTCTCTAAGAATTTAAAGGGCAGTGCTCCTTATTGGTGCTGGCATTCCCGGCTCTGCTATATAGCCTGGTGGACTCCAGCATCCTGCGGATTCAGGTCATTTTCTGAAGAGAAAGCCTTCTGAGCGTTCCAGACGCCTCGTGTTCCTCTGGTGTTCCCGTGTTCCTCTGCGTGTTCCCGTGTTCCTGGTGTTCCCGTGTTCCTCTGGTTCCGTGTTCCTTTGGTGTTCCGTGTTCTTCTGGTGTTCCGTGTTCCTGTGTTCCGTGTTCATCTGGTGTTCCCGGTGTTCCTCTGTTGTGGTTCGTAATCCTGTGGCGATCCAGTTACACCTGTGGCAGTCTGTAATCTTGTGGCGGTCCGGAACCTACTGGTCTCTTCTGAGGTCCTGCCAGCCGCCCTTCCGAGGTCTGCCAGCTGTCTTCTGAGGTCCTGCATCCGAGTGGTCTCCTTCACCAGGTCCTTCCTCTCCACCTCTTAAGGTGGGCGTATGCGAGGCGTATGCTATGGCCACAAGTTGAGTCCTATATACATCCCCCTATGGTCGTGGCAAAAGCCTTACTGGCCATTTCAGACTTGGGCATATTGATTCTGTATCGGTCTGATTATCCTTATTGCCCCTTTGAGGGGTGTACCATTGCCTTTACATACTGGTTGAAGAAATTAATGGTCACCCTCTATCAGATTCAGTCTGGACATCCCATTGTAAGTTGGAGCAGTTGTGGTCCCCATATGTAATGACTTTGTTTTTTTTTTATAATTTAATTGTTAATGTGGCCAAAAACCTGCTTTAAATGAAGACCTAAGCATTTTAGCACATCTTGATCGAGGTGATATCTAGCTGTAGATTGGGTTGCACTGACACTCCATTGTCAGCAATCTGGGGCGGTGGTGAGAGATATCCGATCACACGCTTAATATTCCATGCACTTATGTATTAAGGTATAACATGCTTCCTGATGCACTATGCAAGTACTTTTACATGTAATATGCATTCTTTATTAAGCATTATATGTACTCATTATAATGTTATGATGTATGATGTCCCTTGAGGGTATTAAAGCTGGTTTATAAAACTGTATAATCATTATAAGGTCATGGAGAAGCTGGAAACATCATTTGTACATCTGACTTTAATGAATAAGAGTTACTTCTTCTTTACAAGAGGAGCGCTGCTTCCATGGACACTTTATTTCACTGGATACAGACTGGCTTTTAAGTCAAGCCTTAAGAGGGTATTCCCATTACAACAAGTAATGCTATTGTTTTAATAAATGAAAAGTATACAAATTTCCAATATACTTCTGTATCATTCCCCACAGTTTTCTAGATCTCTGCTTGCTGTCATTCTATAGGAGCTTCTATGTTTATTTCCATGGACAAAAATTGACCATGGTCACACAGGTGCAAGAGCTCGTTATACCCACACAGCTCTGATTACTCTCTATGATAAATGAGCTGTGCACCTGCGTGACCATGGTAGATTCTGTCCACTGTAAGCAAACATAGAAGCTTGACTGCTGGAATCAATGTATGTGTTCATATGCTGTTTGGTATTTGACACTTATGATGTATATGTGGGATATGCTATATGGCCAAACACATCTCTAAAAGTCTGTTGCTTTTACTTGCGACTCCCTTTCCTAAAAAAAAAAAAAAAACATATTCCAGTCTTTTATACAATAATATTTTACTGGCATGAACAGTAACATTTATAATCAAAGTCCCAGTTCATATTACCGCCATTGTTTCTATAGAAGACAGTAACAGAAACTAAAAGACAGTAGATGGAAGGTCTTGTGAACACTCAGAATTGTTGCATATCTGTTTCTCCACATGTTCATTGAGCTAATGTATTAGTTGCTTGTTGTGCAGTTGTAGCCATGGAAATGTAGCAATTTTTTTTTTGCGGAGGGTCAAGAACCTAAGAAACTGGAGATTATGACTCCCAGTCATTGTAAATTATTACTCAAAGTCTAGTTTCTGGTTTCCATCTCTAGGTGTCACTATCATGCAGGGAAACTCTTAGAATAGGAGTGTGCTGATGATAAATTGGGGCTTTATGTGTCAGAAGAGGACCACATACGGCACAAAAATGCATATTGGCTTTAATATGTGTTTCTTATATGTTTTTTGTATAGTTTATACTGTATTTTATTCTTTTAAGTTGTTTGGAAACAAATTTGTTGGAAATGTTTATTATATCTTTTAAAGGGGTTGTCCTGGATATTTATATAACAGTATATGGTTTAGGAGGTTTAAAAATAATAAGAGCCACCCATCACTGCCAGCTTCTGTATACAGAGGCCAACAATAAGGCGGATTGACAGCCGCCTATGCTACAGCCTGTAACTGCTGTGCTGTAGAAGTACGTGCACTGTCAACATAACGTCAATGCCAGCCTCTGTATACAAGTTAAAGATGGCAGTGACGGGTGGTGCAAGGGGAGCTTCAAGAATGGTGAGAATGAGCTTAAACTCAACCTGCTGGTCCAACTCAACCCACTAGGTTCAGTGGCAGGCTGATGTATCTGGTTGTCATGTTATACCATATGGGCTATGTCATACCAGCTAAAGTAGGCATCTTCTAGATAAAAGTGAGTAGAGTTTAGCTTGTGCCATTGAAAGCCTTTCAACTATTGTGTTCTGAAGATCCTTGTTAAGGAATAGAGATGAGCGAACATACTCGTCCGAGCGTTGTCTGCTCGTTCGAGCATTGCGTACTCGAACTGCTCGGTGGGGACGAATACTTCGCCCGCTCGAGAAAATGGCATCTCCGCGTCGTTTTGCTTTTTGGCGGCCAAAAACAGAGCCAATCACAAGCCAGGAGACTCTGCACTCCACCCAGCATGATGTGGTACCCTTACACGTCGATAGCGTGGTTGGCTGGCCAGTCAGGTGACCTGGAATAGACTAGCCCCTGCCGCGCTGCTCGGATCATTCTGTGTCTGGATGCCGCTAGGAGAGAGCTGCTGCTGGTCAGGGAAAGCGTTAGGGTGTTCTATTAGAAAGTGTTGGCAGGAGTGATTCTAAAGAACCCAACAGCCCTTCTTAGGGCTACAATAACCGATATACATTTTTTTTGTTTTGCTTGTGGCTGGGATGCTGGCATTAGTAGTGCAGCAGTACCATATGGGGAATTTGTGGAGACCTGCGACCGTTTGTGTTAGCATATCCACCTCAAACCCCGAAAGTGGGACAATTTATTAGGGTTGATTAGAATTTGGCGAGGTCTGCTGATTTTTTTTTTTTTTACCTTTATTTCATTTATAGCTCAAAGTCCTCGGCACAGACAAAAATCAGTTGTGTGCTGTCAGTGTAGGTTAGAAACTAGACAGAGCAAAGGTAGCATAGTTTGTTAAAAAAAAATAAAAAAAAATAAACACAAAAAAAAAATTAAAAGTTAACTTTAATTGGAAAATGTTTAACACGAGGGCTAGGGGTAGAGGACGAGGGCGTGACGTGGGCGTCCAACTACTGCAGGGGTCAGAGGCGGGTTCCTGGGCGGGGTGTGAGACACCACTCTGTGATGAGGAGCAGGGGAAGCCGCAGAGCTACACTCCCTAGGTTCATCATGTCTCAAGTTACTGGGGATCTAGTGGTAGAGCCACTGTTGTCCACCATTTGTCACCAGTCAGTCTTCCACGCAGTCGACCCATGTCACCGAAATCAGCACTCTCCAGCTCCTCCACCTCAGCCTCCTTCCCCCCAGTCTGCCCCTCAGCCAAATTGGCATTTGAACTGGCATACTCTGAGGAACTGTTTTCGGACCCTTCCACAGTCAACAAAACCACTTGGCCGGTGTGCTGCTGCAGCATTTTCGATGCCCAGGTTTCACACAGTCGCAGTCGTGGGTGATGATGACATTGACGTAGGGGAAGAAGTGTGTAAAGAGACGGTGTCGGACGATGAGGAGACACGGTTGTCAGACAATGGTGTGAATTCAGTTGTTGTCAGGGCAGGAAGCACGAGGGGGGAGCAGATGAGGGATCGGAGGATGATGAGGGTGACAGACCAAGCGGGTTGATAGGCCGGGTGAAACACAGTGCTTCTGAGACGGAGGCGAGAGTCCTATTAGCAGAAACAGGTTGGAAGAGGCAGTGGTGGGGCCAGACGGAGAGGCAGGGCCAGAGCTGGTGCATCAGCGCCAAATGTTGCCCGTAGTCAAGCTTCCCTGGGAGGGCTAGATTTTCAGAAGTCTGGAGGTTCTTTAAGAAAACACGGATGACCGACGGACGGTGGTGTGCAACCTTTGCCAAACCAGGATCAGCAGGGGTTCCCCACTACTGCTTAACTACCACCAGACAGTCTGCGCAGGCATATGAATGCTAAAACACCCCACATCAATGCCACCAGCCGTAGTCCACCTTCTGGCCGGGTACACCACCTGCTCCTCCTGTTGTCATCTGCTAGTTAGCCCCACTGCCCAGGACCACGGCCCAACACCTCCCGGGCGAAAACCCCATCTTCGCCTCCACGATCCTCCACAGCATCCACGAGCGTTCAGCTCTCCATACCCCGACGCGGAGCGCAAAAGAAAGTATGCGCAACCCACCACATGCCCACGCCCTCAACGGCCACATCTCCAAGTGCTTGCCTGGAGATGGTGCCTATAGGCTGTAGAGACCGAGGCCTTTTGAAACTCAGGGCGGCGGCCCCGCCCCTCGGTATTGGTCCCCAGTGCCACTACTTTTCCCGATGTGCCGTCCCAGCCCTGCACAAGACACGTGTCAGAGAACATAGCATCCGTGCCTGACCAACGCGTTTCTGACACAGGGTCCAATCTACGGACACGTGGACGAGTGCCTGCGGGCAGGCGCCATAGTATCGCTGGACGGAACTTGGGTTAACTTGGTGGCGTGGACCGAGTCGACCCTGGGGCTGCTTCATATACTGCCGACGCCGAGGATTGCGGGGCCTACCTCGTCCAGGTCTCAAAGGCCTACTATGCCTCTCCTCCCCCACCCCTCCCTCCACCTCCTCCTCCTCTCGAATCCATCCGTGGGCATGGCACCATCAGTCGGTAGATCTAGGCACAGCAGCAGTGCCATCGCTAGCGACGCAGGCGGTGTTCAAATGCTGAGCCTAGGCGATAAAGGCACCGCCCAAGAGCTATTACAGGGATCACGGCGCAGATTGATCTGGGCTGGCACCGCTGAACCTGAGAGACAGGCATGGTTGTGTGTGACAACGGCCTGGAACCTGGTGGCGGCTCTGCAAACATCGGCAGACTGACACATTGCCATGCTGGCCATGTGTTAAATTCTCATAGTTCGCGTTTCCTCAAAGACATAACCCAATCTGATTTGCTCACGAAGGTGCGCCGCATCTGTGCGCATTTCAGGAAGTCCAGCACAGATGCTGCCACTCCCAGGGGCAGCCCAGCGCCGCCTCCAACTGCCCGCTCACCGACTGTTGTGCGACGTGCCCACGGTGTGGAATTCAACTTAACCATTTTATCCAGAGTTTACCAGCAGCGCAGAGCGATTGTAGACTGCCAGATGTCAAATACCAGAACTGGTAGTCAGGTCATCAGCTTCCTCAGTCTACAATGAGGAGTGGACGGGATGTCTGATATCTGTTAGTGCTGAGTAACTTGAGGAGTCAACACAGATGGTCAGTGGCCGATGCCAGCCATCATCAGCCTCCACATCCCGCTGCTTGGCTGTTGAAAACTCTCTGGTAGCATGAAGTCGGAAGCTTTGCGCTCGTCACAAGAGACGGGGAGAAGATTCCCTTGTTGATAGCCAAGCAACCCTTAGGTCTGTTTCTCAGCGCATATGGAGGAGTGGAGGAGGATGAGGAGAAGAGGAGGAGAATGTTGGCGAGACAGAAGAGGGGACCATTGTTCAGTCCTCACTGTTAGCGTGTATGGGCAGAAGAAGAGGAGTTGGAGGAGTTGGAGGAGGAGGAAATGGGCAGTCAGGCCAGTGAGGGGAGTGAATTCTTGCGCGTTGGGACTCTGGCACATATGGCAGATTTATGCTAGGTGCCTATGACCCGTGACCCTCCGTTCAAAGAATTTATTTCCAGCACCGATTATGGGGATTCACTCTCCTGGACCCACGGTACAAGCAAAATCTTTCCACTCTCATCCCTGGAGAGGAAAAGGAGTGTGAGGAATGCATGAATACCAGCAGGCCTGGTTGCACAAGCTGAAACAGTATTTCCCTTCTGACCGCGTAGAGGCAGAGGGCGTACTTTGCGGGACAAGTCGAGGGAGGTAGTAGGCGAGCAGGCAGCTTTTACCGCACTGGCAGGGGTACGCTTTACAAGGCCTTTGCCAGTTTTATGTCACCCAGCAAGACACTGTACACTGTCCCCAGTCTCGGCGCAGAGTAGGGCTGATCTTTACAGAAAGATGGTGCGTGGAGTACGTAGCTGACCATACCATCGTCCTAAATGATCCACAGCTCCCTACAACTACTGGGTTTCAAAGCTGGACATGTGGCACGAACTGGCGCTGTACGCTTGGAGGTTCTTGCCTGCCCCGCAGACGGGTTTGTTCGAGCGGGTTTTCAGTGCTGGTGGTCGGATCACCGATAAGCTATCACGCCTGGACTGACACGCTGACAGGCTGACACTTATCAAGATGAATAAAGCCGGATTTCTCCGGATTTTCATTCTCCACCAGGGGAAGAAGAAGCTCAACCTGATAATGTATGCACTCCTCCTCCTCATTGTCCTCTCTCCTCCTCTTTGTACAATAAAGCAGAGGAAACTGGCTATTTTTTGACAGGGCCAACTGGTCTAGCTATAGTACTCTAGTATTTATATTTTTTTGGAGGGGCACCCTACCTGCTCCTCTGGTTTGAAAACTTTTTGGACTGCCACATACAGGCACTCAATTTATTTAATTTTTCGGGAGGACCACCTACCTGCTCCTCTGGTTTGAAAACTTTTTTGGACTGCCACATACAGGCACTATCCAAATTAAATTGTCTCCATAGCAGCCTCCACATGTCGTTTTTAGCTGGCTCCACACGTTGTCTCCATTGCTACCTCCACAGTCATCGCTCATAGCTGCCTCCATACATTGTCTTTATCTTATAAACGAGGTGGTCAGGCCGAAATTGGGGTGTTTTCATGGATTCCACATAAAGTTGTTAACTTTGTCGCCACCCTGCTGTGTTATACAAAATATACTGGCAAACTTTTGAGTTAAACCGATATTATTTAGCGCTTCTTGCGCATCTTGTTTAATTCTCACCCGCCATATCCCAAACTTATAAGAACGCTACTACACTTGATCTTATACAAAAGGTTCTTAGAAGTGTGGTTGGGAGTAGCCTAGAGACAGGGGCTTGGATTGGCGAAAGCTCGCCTGGCAGCGGAGCGCCCCGCTCCATCTCAAGATCCAACTAACATAGTTTAACTGCAGCACCTTTAATCTACTACTAGTTCACTGCCTCCATACATCGTCCCTTATAAACGAGCTGTGTCTGGCAAATTTGGGTTGTTTTTCATGGCTTCCACATCAAACTTGTTAACTTTTGTCGCCACCCTGCTGTGTAATCCACAAAAAATACTGGCAAACTTTTATCATTTACCAATATTATTTCAGCGCTTCTTGCGCATCTGTTTACATTCCCCTCACCCGCCATATCCTAACTTATAAGATCGCGACTACACTTGATCTTATACAAAAGGTTCTTAGAAGTGCTGTGCTGAATGCCCCATACTGTCGCTCTTAATCATGGAAGTGTCTCCATGGCTGCCTCACATGTCGCCCCCTTATCAAAAGAGCTTTGTCAGGCTCATTTTTCGGGTGTTTCACACAGATACGTTATGGAACTTGGTCACTATGTCCACCATGCTTGTTATGACTAAATATTACAACCTTGTCACATAGGAAATCATTTCAACTCCTTTGGTGAAACTGAGTCCATTTAGGGTATGTCGCCATGAGATCTCTGCCTGCCACTGTTGCCCGGCTCTGCATCTGGCCGTCCCTATGTGTCAGGGTCAATTATTGGATGTTTTAGATGCTATCTAGCCTCATTCGGTCACCTGTCATTGCCATGGTTGCCCATACTTTTGGCATAATGGTGCGATATTAAGCAGCCTCAGAGGCATCATGCATGCTGCCCCCTGCTGTTTCCTGTCCATTTCCGTGGTGTTTCCATCCTTTTCTGATGGTTCCCAGGTGTTTGGCCAAGTTCCCTGTGCAGAGCCTTGGTCCCCTTGAAAAATGCTCGAGTCTCTCATTGACTTCAATGGGGCTCGTTACTCGAGCATCGGGAAAAGTTCGTCTCGAATAACGAGTACCCGAGCATTTTAGTGCTCGCTCATCTCTATTAAGGAACAATCTAGTTCTAAAATGTCATAACAGGAGGCAATAACATTTGCACCATTAAATTCTACAATACTATGAAAATTGTATATATTCTAATCCCTAATAGTGGCCTCACTGCATTTGTGAGGCAGCTGAAGTGTTAAGTTTGGTAATGTTTCAATCATTTACAAAATACTCACCGTAATTCCTGCTGTAGCAACTGCAAGTATTCCCACAATCTGGAACTGCTTATGTAACACCTTCTCAATCTCTGGCAGACAGTCCTGTGAAGATCCAGATATAAACATAATACAAGTATTTCAGTACAATTCTCAATGCACTTCTATATGTAACATGCGGCAGGCCAGTGGAAGATTAGTGGATGGAAGTAGTTTTACATGGAGGATGGTGGTTGTACTCCTCCTATAGGCTTATTCTGCGCATAATAAATGTGGCAATGTCTGTACTGAAACCCTCCACACTCCCAAGATGCAGAGTGAATACGGCGGGGGTACCACTTGGGTAGTAGTCCCCCCGATGGACACTGTTGTTATGACCGAGGTTGGTCATTGTCAAGAAGACCCTTAATTTTGAACATGTAGAATGTAGGGATTTATAAAACCAGAACTTGTTGAACTCTTCCCCAAACATGGAGGCACATTTCTTTAACATGACTGTTGGCTTATAATCTTAAAGGGGTTGTACCAAGTATTTAAGTTATTTACAATCCACAGAATAGGGAATAACTTGCCAATTGGTGAGGGGATGAGCGCTGTGCCCCCCCCCCTACTGATCACTTGAGAGAATGGGGATCCTGCTCTCACTGATGGGTGGAGCACTTTAGGGGATAACCTAAATACTTGGAACAACCCCTTCAAGGCTGATACAAGATGGTAATGGACAAGGTGGCTTTAGTTGGACCTCACTTCTGCATAATACTTAAAGGGGTATTCTCATCTGGGGATTAAAATTTTATTTGATTCATCTGCCATACATACATATTTCTTCAATTGGATGTTTTCATACAAATGTACCTGTGTGATGACAATTTCCCATGTAGCAATGCTGTCTCTTAGACACTACCCCGGAAGGGTAATAATACTAGTCTTACCAATTTTGAGGAATATGAAATTTTCAGTCATACAAATAAATAACTTGTAAGTGTATATTGGGTTAATAATAGAGCCAGTGTTTTCTGTGCTTAGAGGGGTTTTCCCATGAAAATTCTCACATTTCAATCATCTAGTGATGTTAACACAATAAAGATCATTTTAACCCCTTACTTTACAATTTTACTCAGTTTTATTGCTGTTTTAGCTCCTATCACTCCCTTGGCTGCTCAGTGCAAAATCCCAGGGTGTTCTCAGGGCCTCTTTAAGCAGGCACATTACTGTATTATCCTTCTAGTTCAATGTGGTTACATTATCAGGGTACAGGTGTATATACACTTTCATCTGGCTTCTGACATTGTACTAACACACTGACAGATACAAAGAGAGATGCATGAGATGCATGAGACACAGACTTTTACACTGTGAGCTCTGCTACATCTCACAGATATGTGCCTGCCTCCCCCTTCCCCTTGATCACTTATCTTCTTGTAGCTTGAAGTTTGCAGTTTGCAGCCTCTCTCTCTGTTCACAATGTGCTGGCAGGATGTGATCAGTAGGTGTCTCTGAGCTCTGTGTAGGGGGCATGGCTACAGGCTCAGAGCAGAGAGACATAAATCTCATCTACACAATCTTACACAGGAATCCAAGATGGCGGCCCGATCCCATGTCAGATGTTACAGGGTCGTGTCTAAGGGCAACTGAAATTGTGTACACCAGGACTGATTGGACTTACATCTGTGAAATGATGCATTTCTGTTAATAACAGTGAATTAGAGAATGTGTTATTTTGTTATCCTGAGTAGATATAAGAAACCTGTCTTCGTGGGAATACCACTTTAAATAGCCAATTTAGGCATTTCAGTCATCATGCAATAAACAAGGGCGGCTTGACCATTTTACACCTCCCATGATGGTTGCTGGCCTTCTCACCCTCACCAGACCGGGAAATATTGATCCAATTCTGCACCCATGGCTACATTACAGGGGTCCTGATCCAGTTCTTCTGCTATGGATACATTGCAGGGGTCCTGATCCATTTTGCTCCCATCACTGCATTATAGAGGGTTCTGTTCCCGGTGTGGTTCCTTGTATTATAGTTATTTTTTTAAAGAACAGCTTCAAATTTATTTATAAGGGTCACGGGCCACTATAATTACACATATATGGTTGATGGAACTTGCAGATTTCTTTTCTGCAGCCACAACAAACCACCAGAACCATTTATAGTGAGCCCACACCATGAGAACTAATAGTGGAGGTATGTGATCCTGGACAGTCTGTTGGTGTTTTCTCCATGGCCATAGTACTGTGACACAGCTGCCCCTTCAATTCTGCTAATAACCTCTCTCCCATCCTCAGGACCACCATGCCCCAGGAAATGCCTTGGCAGTAACTTTCAAACTGCAGCTACTAAGTGAAACCTCAGCAGCCCCCTGACACCTCACCATAGCCCAGCCTCTCACCTTCTATCATTACTTTCTATTTCTGCAGCCTCTTTATGTGGGCTACAGTTTGTGTCCAGGACATAGTGAGAGGGAAGAAAAGTCCTCTGCAGTTTTATCTGCATGGGACTTTTTAGAGGAGTAAAACTGCCTCTACAAGCGTCATAGAAATTTGTAGAGGCGTTTATGTGAACTCACCACTTTCTCCTAACAGTGGGCTGGCATGCCCTCTGAAAGACCCTCCCATCCGACCATCTAGATTCAGCGTGCATAACCACAGAACGGCTATAGGACATGCAATGACTCCCAGCCATTTTATATACAGAAACAAGTTGTTTCTTTGTGCATACCCTCCAAGGACAACAATCTCGTTTCCAATGGACCATATGTCTACATTTATGGGAAATCATCTTCACACAGGTACATTTTTTAATAACATCCAATTCAAGAAATGGATCTATATGGTAGACAAATGAAATTAAATGGCAATGGCCAATGATAATACCCCTCACTTACAGATAGATAATTGTTGATAAATTCACTTATTTTCTTTTTCCAGAAAACTGTGTAATAAAAAACAAAAATAAGTTCTGCTCTGGCACTCTAGGGCGTAGCCCCTATGTTGCTTGATGCTCTCTCTTCACATAATTATGCACACCTCTTGTGTGCACTTGTCACCTCCTCCCCTTTCCCTGGCTGAGACTTTGCTGGGATTCGCCTGAATGCAGGTCATGATAGGTGACATCATCCAGCTCTCGGCACAGTCTCATGCAGCCACATTGACAATGAGGATCACAACCGTGCATACAGCCGTCTCCCAACAAAGTCTCACGGATGCGTGGTCGTGATTGTCATTGTATCGTCGGTGCGGCTGCAACAGACTGTGCCAAGAGGCGGCTGATGTCACTGTCTTTCGAGCAGGGGAGAGGAAGGAGGCAATAACTATGCACACAAGAGACGTGCATAATTATGTGAAGCAAAGCACAGCACGACATAGGGGTTACGCTCTAGAACATTAGAGCCTCATTTAAATATTTTTATAACTCATTTTTCTCTTTTAATTCACAGTTTTCTGCAAAAAAAATAAGTGCATTTATCTGCAAAAACACAGAAATCTGTAAGTAAGCTCTGCTCAGAAGTACTTTAACAAAGTGGTTGATTTTCTTTAAGTATCTGGAAATGATCCCTCAACAACCTTTTCTGTAATGTCTGTCTGAATGGTCTCTTCAAATGTACAGCATCAAGGGATTCACTTTCCCTGGACTAACCAGAGGCCTGTGAATTCCTGGAAGGTGGGAGGTTCTATTAACATTTGCCATTAAGAAATTCAGCCACTGCATCTTGAAATACATAATATTTAATACTGTATTTGGAATACCATGGATTGCCCTGGAAGCATCATACCTTGTGCTCCTTATAACTGTCCACACATAGGCTTCTCACATTTTCTGCACTCTTGGGGTCTTCAATCCCACAACATTTTGCCTGGAAATAGAATTAAGAATATTGAATGTGCAATAAAATAATCCAAACAGGAATATTGACTTACAAGAAGAAAACATAATGGGGGGAAAAGCACTTTGTAAAACATGTATAACTACATGCTGAAGTTTTTAAAACTATAAAACACCATAAACATTAGCAGATATAGAGGATATACAAGATAATGCAGCTGTATGCTTTTTATTGACTTAATGTGAAAGTATTACCTAAAGTGCTGAACTTAAATTGTGTCTTCTGGTTCTTATTGATTTTTACAAAAAAAAAAAAACAGAGCAATGTCCATATTGTGTTGATTACCTTTTTCTTTCTATAGTTATGGCATTTTTTTCTGCTGCTTGTCATAAATCTTCCTTAGCAATAGAGAAGTGGGCAGGGTCTTACCTCTTCCTGCCTTTGCCCTAAAGCTGAGTCAATTACATCCTACCTATAGATCCCTTGATGCCCTGTGTTCTCTTATGAAGATGCTAAGCAGAAAATCCAATGATATTTCAACAAGTAAATCCACTGAGCTCTGCATAGTTTGTATATACATGATGTATACAGTATAGTAATTAGCCTGACAGCTTTCACCACATGGAGGAGAATGGAACATATAATAAGTATTAGAAACAACACTGAAATATTTACATATAGTGTGTGCTGGGAGAGCACTACGGGTTAGCAGCTTCCCTACTGTGTAGATAGTTTTCTCAGAGGAAAGGTTGGGGAAAGAGTGCTGCAGAGGAGTGAAGGGTCCTCTAAATAATACAGCTTGTTGAGTTGCAGAGAGAGACACAAAAAGTTATGCAGGAGCACAGCCCAGGATGGAGGGCCTTATAGGTAACATGTGAGACTATCTGCCTCCTCAATACGTTTGTATCGAAAAAACTGCAAAGACACAAGGCTCTCTTGCCAGGTACATAGATAATGAAAGTATTTGGCAAAATGGTCTTACATGACAAGAGCTATTAATTTGTGCAAAAAAAAAATATTGTTGGAGTGATGCTCATCGCCCAACCATCCAGCAGCACAGTCCTAGATTCCAGACTTTGTCCTGGGCGGTGGAGAGTATGTCTCTAACATCAAATCTATCTGCATCCTGTGAAGGTTTGGGAGGGATGGTGTATTTACAGGGTGTGGACATTTTAAAATCAGACACAGAAAAGTAGGCATTGTACAGGGCAGGGCCCCTTTCATGGTGGGCAAATGCTTGTGATATGAACAGCAGATAGCATACGGGCTACATTGAAGTGCATTGTGCACAGCACGGTGAGCACACAGGTTTGTCACTTTACCGTCCCATCACTGGAAACAAACTTACAGCCTGGCTGCACGGCTCCCTATGGAGAGGCGAGACGTGCTCCCCCCTCCCTTCTCCAACTGAATGTATGCTAGGGGCCCAAGGGCCACTAAACTGAGTATTATACTGTGTGGAAAAGGTAGGGCGTGGGTTAAGGGACCTGGTAAAGGGCATGGCTTATTGCACAAAACAAAAATTGTGCCGTGCTGGGAGTGCCACTCTTTTTGTTTCTCTTTCTCCAACGCAAAACTTGGAAGGTATGCAAAAGGGAATTAAAACCAGTCACCACTATCTGAGCCACCACATAGGATTGATGGATTACGGGCACCCTCGGCTTTACAGCAGGGTGAGGTTCTGATGACTATTCCTGTTCCCTCTTGTTGCTGTGCTGTCATAAAGACATTTGGATGCCAATGTAGCCACAGATGCACACGTTATTCATAGTCAGGCCAAGTAGGATATACAGATTTTTGAACTTCATTTTTTTAATCTCTCCCAAAAAGTATGTTTGCTAAAACTGAATACTTACAATTGTGTGAAAATCTTGTAAAGTTGTGTTTTCTCCTTTATTGTTTACATAATCGTAGTAGGCATCAGTGTATAGTTTCTTCGCATGTTTCACAGCCTAGGAAAAAAACACGATCCACCAAATTACAATACAATATCATATCAAATATTATACCATACATTCATTTAATAGAGCAGATTCTGTGTTAAGGATGGAAGGAATACAACATGAAACAGAAACTAACTTGTATGATAGAGACTTTACGGGGAGTTGCTGCTGTGTATAATTTTCATGCAGGTTACCAGCCGGAAAACCTGAACTTTATTAGATTTGATGGTAAACCGAAGCAAACAGGCAAAACGAATTACATGGACATCTTCCGATCTCACCCAATATGGCATAGTTATCAGGACCTCTGCACCACTCCAGTGGCGCAAAGGCCCTGAAGTAAACGCAAATGCTAGCTTATTGATAGCACTTGCGATTATTTGCCCAAATCCGCCACATTCACGCCAGTGGGGAGTGAAGGGGGGTGTGGCTGGGCGAGCGGAAGGCGCAGCCGTCCGGGAGTGGGCCAGCGTGGGGCGTTACTGTCCCCGTGTCGGCGCACGCGCTGCTGCTGGCAACTTTTCACATGCTTCCGCCTCTTGATGTGTGCTGCTGCGAAAATGCTATCATGCGCTGGCGCACAAAGTACGCAGAAGTTACATCTTTTATGGCATGGGTGTAGTTTAACAGTCATATACAAACGAGTTATAGATATATTTATATGGTTGATTGGATTGAGATCTGTGATACATACTGCATGGAGACCCTACCTCGCAACTTATAGTATTTTCTGATAGAGCTCTGAAGTGAACCTACACAACATTAAGCCAGTGACGTTCATATGATGGCTGAAGGCTGTAAGTCAAAGATCAATACTGAGATCTCTATTAGGATCTCTATTAGGTCCTAACTACTTTTTAGATAAGAAGGTTCCTACACACTAAAACAGAAGGTGATTATTCCCAGTAAGAGCAATAAGACTATGGAACTCAAGTAGTTCAAGTGAGGATTGGGAAAGAATTTTCGAACCAATAAGTCAGCTTTCTTTGCCATGTGTAGTACTATGTCTTATTGAATATGAAGAGTTATGTTCCAGAACAATAGCAGATGGCAGATGCTTCAGCCAGTGTATAGTAGCTATAGTTTCATTGTTTGCAAGCACTGTATCAAATTCATGTAGAATAAACTGTGTTAAATAAATATTTAGTGGCTGAACAGGCCAGAAACCTGTTGTGTCAGTAGGCAGATTCTACCGCCTGGCACAAGGCAATAGAGATTACGTTTATCGCAATTTACACTTTAGCATGTCATCATTTTATTACATTATATGAGTCTTGGAATGCTAAAAACATACAACAAAATACCAACCTGCAACTGGAAAATCTAGTTTAATTTGTACAAATCTATTTTATACCTTTAACACTTTCCTGACCAAGGGGCAATGGTACCTGAAGGTTCAGGTCAATTATTACAGTTCTGTTCTGCTCTTCTTAAAATGACAATATCTTAGGAACAGCTTAACAATTTTGCTTTGATATTTTCATGACATGTGAGACTTTAACTTGATAGTTTAGTTTTATTCATTAAATGTTTTTTTTTCTAAATAGAATTATCAGATAACTAAAATGTGAAATAATAAATATTTTGTGATTTTTAATAAGCAGTAAAACTGAATAGAAGTTTTATGTCACAGCTACAGAGGCAGAGTGTGCGTGTACTTCTGCAACCTGTAAGCTCTTACTACATCCAGCTCCTCATTCATTCTGCAGTTTAAAGAGATTTTAATATTGCACCAAGATTGTGTTTCTAGGTTCTGGGGCTCAGTAGATAAAGTCGTTTAAAGTGTGCCCCTGCATTGATGTCTAAATACATGCTATCTGTGGAGGGTATGTACAATTAGCATTTGAACGGGGTTAAAATGGCGGCATTAAAAATTCAGAAGATAAAACAGTCTCCTGCTCCCTAAAATATTCCCTGCTTTATCAATCCAGCCCCCTCATGTTTTTTTTTATATACAGCTCCCTCATGGTTATTCCATATAAGCCCCACTCCCTATGGATTCATTAGATACAGCTCCCCTCACCTCCATGGATTCCTTAAGTACAGCCTTACGTGGGCCTCATCAGCAGCTCTGGGCCCAGGCACTTGCCCAGTATGCCCAGTGCTGGCCCTGCCTAGACCACTAATATATTTTTTTACTGCCGATTTGGGGCACATTACCTGGTAATCTCAGTCCCATCCGTCTCTAAATTAAAGAAAATAATGATTTATGAAGTTGCTGAAGTTGAACCCCAGACTTATCCCTGGCAGGTTCCAGCTAATACACATTGCACCCCTGACTCTAGGACAGTGGGGCTTATTTACTAAGGGTCGCGGATCGCACCTTCATCGGACTGTTCGCCGCTTTCGGGGATTGCACGGCTTGAACTGGCTTCCATATGACACAAATTATGGGGCGTGCTGACGGATGATCCAACTGATTCGGACTGAGCGTGGGATTTAACTTTCAAATTTTGTCGCAAGACAATGCACTTACATGCACCAGGAAGAAGAAGGTGAACTCTGGCGGACCTGAGCGGGGAAGCGACACATCAGGCGCACGATCTTAGTGAACGCGGCACAGTGCATTACACACGGACAATGCACTTTCTGTGAACTCCGCTGACCAGGTAAGTAAATGTACCCTAGTATGAGTTCCTGAGCATGCATAGTGAAACGGGATGTAATGTACTCAGTTTTAAAGGGGTTATCCGGGTTTTAAAAATGACTTAGGGCCGGGCGGGCTATTTAAAAATAATAAACATGTACTTACCTCCTCCAGCGCCGCTGATGTCCTGTGCCGCGGTCCCTTCGATCCGTGCCCCTGTTTGTTTACAGGGGCACAGAAGCCGCGCACAGGGAGCTTCCAGTCCACGCTGTGGTCGGCTCCTCCCATCCATCCCTATCTCTCAGCGTTGTAAGCGCTGGGAGATGGTGTCGGATGGGAGCTTCCGGCCAGTCGTGCGCCCTCGTAATGAAACCGGCGCACAGAGGATGTAAGTAGATGTTTATTATGTTTAAATAGCCCACCCCAGCCCGGACCCTCAGTAATTTTTAAGACCCGGCTGACCCCTTTAATACTGAAATGCACCTGTGCTGGAAGACACCAAAGATGATTCCAGAAGTCCTTTCCATTAACTTCAAAGTTATAAATCTTGCTGATGGAAAGAAAGATGGGAATTGGGATATAGAGGTTTGAACACCAGGAGCAGACTACACTGTGCAATATGTCATAGCAATATAAATAAGAGTTGTGATATCAAATAAAGAAGCCTTTATCAGCATAAAAGGTATACACGATTTTTGGTGAAAAGTGGAAGTTGTCTAAGTGGAAGCAGTTACACTATTTTATCTTATAATTATCATTCTTGTCCCCTAGTTTTTCATGTTATGCATATTGGCTCTCTTGTTGTGCATATTAGCCTACAACAATCCTTATATCTATATGGGACCCTAGATCTAAAGCAGCATAATTCTCCAACATCCTTCTTGTGCTTCCTAATTGAGAGAGCCCCATTTTCCCTAGGGCTGCACCTACAGTATAATTGACATGCATATAGTACATATAATCACAATAAATGGTAACAAATTGTTTATTGTACCTCTTGTCTCCCCAAAAATGCAATGACTCCAGCAGTGACTTCAGCAGCAAAAATGACCAGCAAACATACAAAGAACTATAACAAAGGAGAAAACAATATTACAAACAACACTAACTGTGTGACCTATGCTATAGATTAGCTTAATGTATTTCTCATTAGGTGATCTCTTACCTAGACGTACTGTTCATCGTGATGATATCTACCACCTCGCTGACCTTTTTGTATTGTTTGAAAAACTCAAAATTCTAATTACCGTATATACTCGAGTATAAGCCGACCCGAGTATAAGCAGAGACCCCTAATTTTACCACAAAAACTTGGTAAAACCTATTGACTCGAGTATAAGCCGAGGGTGGCAAATGCATTGGTCACAGCTCCTTCCCCCAAGTATATAGCCAGCAAGCCCCCAGAAGTATATAGCCAGCAGCCCCCAGTAGTATATAGCCAGCAGCCCCCAGTAGCATATAGCCAGCAGTGCCCCAGTATATAGCCAGCCAGCCAGCCGCTGCATACTACTACAGGGGGCTGGCTGGCTGCATACTACTACAGGGGGCTGGCTGGCCACATACTACTGGGGGCTGGCTGGCTGCATACTACTACAGGGGGCTGGCTGGCTATATACTGGGAGGCTGTGACCAATGCATTTCCCACCCTCGGCTTATACTCAAGTCAATAGATTTTTTGTGGTAAAATAAGGGGTCTCGTCTTATACTTGAGTATATCCAGTTCAGAACCTTGAGTGACGCAGAAATTCTTTTGTAACCTTGGCCAGTCCAATCAGTTTAAATAAGCACAGCTGGTCTCTAATGAAGGAGTTGAACTGTCTTAAGGAGGATAAGAAGTAAATGAACAGCATGCGGGTTAAAAAAAGTGTCATAGCAAAGGGTCTGAATGCTCAAGACCATGTGATATTTCAGTCTCTCTTGTTTAATAGATTTGCAAAAATATCTACATTTCTCTTTTGTTTTTCAAGGTGGGGTGCAAATTATACATTAATGAGCAAAAAAAAGAACTTTTGTGATGTCACCAATTGGCTGCAACGAAACAAATAATGAAAAAACCTAAAGGGGTCTGAATACTTTCTGTACCTACTGTATACAGAATTAGTGGTTTATGGCTTTTAGGAACAGACCATATAACAATCCCCCTGAATCTTGGGAAAAAAACAATAGAGATACAGTAAAGTGGAGAGTCGTATGGAGAGAGATCAGGTCTAATCACCGCACTGGGGGTTCAGAACAGTCAGCTACTCCTCTTTTATCTCTAAGAGCGATTGCTGCTGAGTGGTCAGACTATTAAATTATGGAAACCCCCCCCCCTCCCCATGTCTATCTCCTTCTATTTCTGGAGCTCTACCACTAATCATTGCATTTTGTCATTCTTATTTGCCTATTATACTTAGATTATTCAGAATACATAGGCCCCCTTTCCACAAGCCAGTGTCATAATTTAATTGGTCCCGTGTCCCCTGTCTCTACGCTCCTTTATTTACCCTATATGCTATATATAGATCTGTTTATCCCCTGTAAGGCTCTCATCTCACATCATCTCTTCTTGGCGACACTATTTCCAGCAGTGAGTGTGACCTCAGCTGTCCCTTAGCTGTGTTTCCCTCAGTTGCCTCTAGTCTTGCGCTCATGTCTCTGTGTTCCGCTTTATCCATTGTATTGTGTTCTGAATTCCTCACACTCCTTCAGGTCACTGGATCAACGGACCTATCATTCTGATGCATTCAGTCTATTCTCATGAATTTCCAAAATGTTGTGTTTTTATATTTAACTTTCTGATCCATCACAAATATGTTTAGCCTTGTGGGGTAGTCCTCTTGTACAAAGTGGTGGCATATCTCTAGGATGTACCATCACTTCATAATCTGGGTGGGTCTGACATATTGGACCCCCTGGTATCCTGTTAATAGAGCAGTGCCACAAAACCAACACTGACCCTTCTTTTTAGGATTTGTGCAGGGCACAGACCAACTGATCATAAAGCAAAGCATCTTTGCAGCCCAGTATGTCCTCCCCTTTATGGGATAGAAATAACCCCTTAAATAAAGATTGAACTAAGATGTAGCTTAAAGGGGTTGGCCAATTTTTAATAAAGCTGTTTCATTAGACATGTCTCTGCATGTATATGTACCTGTATCTATCCCTCCCTTGACGTCTTCAGCCTTTCCCTCTTCTCACCACTGCCCTCTGTCTCTCGCTCTCTCTGCTCTACACCATTCCTATGGTCTCCCACTGTGTTTCTCTCACAGTCTGTCCTCACTGACAGACACAGGGGAAGAGGAGGGAGAAGTAGCAGGATTATTCATATCTCTGCTGCTGCAGCCCCTTCAGTTTATCAGCGCTTAGAGATGTAAACAAAGAATTGCAGCAAGACCATATGATGAACATTGAGGAATTATTGTTGAGGCAGTAAAGTTACATGGGCAACTTATGTGAAACTTATGTGAAAGAGTGATTAATTATCTTAATAATAAAAGTATGCAATCTTTCTTTTATACAATGGAATATTTTATCAATATTTACTTAAAATGGGGACATTCTTGGAAGCTGAAAGAGGCAGTCATCTTTTACAGCCAATACAGCTTGCACTGCTCTGACACCTTGATAGTAGCAAACTGGCAGCTATGAGAAGGGTATGAAACGGGGCTACTATTAGATGTATACAGCCTTGCTTATCCAGATTATGGTCTAACTACACTAATCTACCACGTGAGCACATGGACAAGTCTATTTGTTTGTGGTAAGGAATCATCTGAGGACAACCACGGAGGTGAGAAGAACACATGCCTGTACTGTATGCCTGCTCACATAGTATGTTATGTCCCTATACTGTATACCTGCTTATATAGCATGGCACATCCCTATAATGTATACCATCTCATATAGTATGTTATATCTCTATACCAGTGGTGGCGAACCTAAGGCACGGGTGCCAGAGGTGGCACTCAGAGCACTCTCTGTGGGCACCCAGGACCTCAGCATAGAGTTAATAAGACAGGACACATGGCCTCCTCCTGCAGTCCCAGGCCACACAGGACATTGAGCAATATTTTAAAGCAACACATCCTTGGCTGCCTGGGACTGCTGGAGGACTGAGAAGATGTGGACAGAGCTAGTTTATAATTTGAGTTCCTGCCATGGAACCTGCATACTTCTTGTACAGGGACCCGGGAGGGACACTACATTAATAATCTGAATTTCTTCCATTTCTACTGTATTGATGTCATCAGGACGCCAATACGTTGAAAGCTTTGACAAAGCAGTAAGCAATAAGTTATTGCTTAAATTGCCATGTTGGCACTTTGAAATAAATAAGTGAGTTTTTGTTGTCGTTTGGGCACTCGCTCTCTAAAAGGTTCGCCATCAGTGTTCTATACTGTATACCAGCTCATATAGTATGATACATCACTATACTGTATACATGTCATATAGTATGGCACATCAAATGCAGTACACATGTCATATTGTATGATACATCTTATACTGTACACATGCACATAGTATGGTGTATCCTATTCTCTATACATGTCATATAGTATGATACACCCTATACTGTATACACATGTCATACTGTATAATACACCCTATACTGTATACAAATTTCATATAGTATGATATATGCCTATACTGTATACATGTCATATAGAATGGTGCATCCTATACTGTACACATGTCATTATAGCATGGTGCATCCTATACTGTACACATGTCATATAGTATGATATATCCTTATGCTGTACACATATCATATAGTATATATCCTATACTGTACACATGTCATATAGTATGGTACATCCTATACTGTACACATGTCATATAATATGATAAATCTTTATGCTGTACACATGTCATATAGTATTTATCCTATACTGTACACATGTCATATAGTATTTTTCCTATACTGTACACATTTCATACAGTATGATATATCCTATACTGTACACATGTCATATAGTATGATATATCCTTATGCTGTACACATGTCATATAGTATGATATATCCTTATGCTGTACACATGTCATAAAGTATGGTACATTTTACACTGTATATGTGTAATATAGTATGTTACATCCTATACTGTATACATGTCATATAGTATGATACATCCTATACAGTACACATATAATATTGTGTGATACATCCTATGCTGTACACAAATAGTATGGTGTATCCAATAGTGTATACATGTCATATAGTATGGTACATCCTATACTGTACACATGTCATATAGTATAATATATGCTTATGCTGTACACATGTCATGTAGTATTTATCCTATACTGTACACATGTCATATAGTATTTATCCTATACTGTACACATTTCATACAGTATGATATATCCTTATGCTGTATAGATGTAATATATTATGTTACATCATATACTGTATACATGTCATATAGTATGATATATGCCTATACTGTACACATGTCATAAAGTATGATACATCCTATACTGTACACATGTCATAAAGTATGATACATCCTATACTGTACACATGTCATATAGTATGATACATCCTATACTGTACACATGTCATATAGTATGGTACATCCTACTGTATACATGTCATAGTATGATCATATAGTATGATCCACCTGTAGCTCGCTGTCATGCTAGCACCATCCTCCGTGTCCATCCGTCACACTGTGCACATCCATGTCTTACCAGGAAGATGAGGTTGAAGGTGAGCAGCAGGTACTTGACACATCGCATGGAGCCGCTGAGTCTCCCCATCCCGGCTACAGCCACGACCAGCAACAGATGTCACAGCACCGAAACTCCTGCTCAGACATTGCAGGGGAGCCCGCCCCATCAAGTCTCAACCACACCCACCCCGCGCTAGCCACGCCTACTGGGAAAACTTTCCCGCCCATCTCCCGCCCTCTGAGGGACGTTCCTCCTGCAATGTGAGGAGAGGACTTCTATAATAGGCTGCTATTAGAGAGGATCACCACAGCAGGTCTGTGTAATGCCACACTGGGGATAGGAACAAGGGGCGTCCACATTACATAGTATTCACTATTGCCCTCATTACTATTGATTCTCCCAATTAGTTTGTGTAGAGGAAGAAATGACTCTAGGGAAGTAAATGGGAAAGCAGACCTAGTGCATGAATTATTTGGTGACACTTTGGATGCTAAATATTTAGACTCCCAGGAGAATTATGTACAATTGAACGCAACAATGTTTCTTTCCATATTCAAAGTCAGCTCGTACACACTGCATCACAGCCACCAAGGAGTTAATCCAGTCAGCTGTACAAGTGCACAGAGCACCGTCCTGCGTACACTGACAACAGAGGAGGGACCCGCTCCCCTCTGCTCCACACACACTGCTGCAATGTATCACAGCTATCAAGGAGTTAATCTGTACAAGTATATAGAGAGAGATCCCGTCTACACAGATAACAGAGGAGGCACACTGCTGCTGCGATATATTACAGCCATCAAGGAGTTAATCTGTGCTGCATACTACTACAGGGGGCTGGCTGGCTGCATACTACTACAGGGGGCTGGCTGGCTATATACTGGGAGGCTGTGACCAATGCATTTCCCACCCTCGGCTTATACTCAAGTCAATAGATTTTTTTGTGGTAAAATAAGGGGTCTCGTCTTATACTTGAGTATATCCAGTTCAGAACCTTGAGTGCCGCAGAAATTCTTTTGTAACCTTGGCCAGTCCAATCAGTTTAAATAAGCACAGCTGGTCTCTAATGAAGGAGTTGAACTGTCTTAAGGAGGATAAGAAGTAAATGAACAGCATGCGGGTTAAAAAAAGTGTCATAGCAAAGGGTCTGAATGCTCAAGACCATGTGATATTTCAGTCTCTCTTGTTTAATAGATTTGCAAAAATATCTACATTTCTCTTTTGTTTTTCAAGGTGGGGTGCAAATTATACATTAATGAGCAAAAAAAAGAACTTTTGTGATGTCACCAATTGGCTGCAACGAAACAAATAATGAAAAAACCTAAAGGGGTCTGAATACTTTCTGTACCTACTGTATACAGAATTAGTGGTTTATGGCTTTTAGGAACAGACCATATAACAATCCCCCTGAATCTTGGGAAAAAAACAATAGAGATACAGTAAAGTGGAGAGTCGTATGGAGAGAGATCAGGTCTAATCACCGCACTGGGGGTTCAGAACAGTCAGCTACTCCTCTTTTATCTCTAAGAGCGATTGCTGCTGAGTGGTCAGACTATTAAATTATGGAAACCCCCCCCCCTCCCCATGTCTATCTCCTTCTATTTCTGGAGCTCTACCACTAATCATTGCATTTTGTCATTCTTATTTGCCTATTATACTTAGATTATTCAGAATACATAGGCCCCCTTTCCACAAGCCAGTGTCATAATTTAATTGGTCCCGTGTCCCCTGTCTCTACGCTCCTTTATTTACCCTATATGCTATATATAGATCTGTTTATCCCCTGTAAGGCTCTCATCTCACATCATCTCTTCTTGGCGACACTATTTCCAGCAGTGAGTGTGACCTCAGCTGTCCCTTAGCTGTGTTTCCCTCAGTTGCCTCTAGTCTTGCGCTCATGTCTCTGTGTTCCGCTTTATCCATTGTATTGTGTTCTGAATTCCTCACACTCCCTCAGGTCACTGGATCAACGGATCCATCATTCTGATGCATTCAGTCTATTCTCATGAATTTCCAAAATGTTGCGTTTTTATATTTAACTTTCTGATCCATCACAAATATGTTTAGCCTTGTGGGGTAGTCCTGTTGTACAAAGTGGTGGCATATCTCTAGGATGTACCATCACTTCATAATCTGGGTGGGTCTGGCATATTGGACCCCCTGGTATCCTGTTAATAGAGCAGTGCCACAAAACCAACACTGACCCTTCTTTTTCAGGATTTGTGCAGGGCACAGACCAACTGATCATAAAGCAAAGCATCTTTGCAGCCCAGTATGTCCTCCGCTTTATGGGATAGAAATAACCCCTTAAATAAAGATTGAACTAAGATGTAGCTTAAAGGGGTTGGCCAATTTTTAATAAAGCTGTTTCATTAGACATGTCTCTGCATATGTACCTGTATCTATCCCTCCCTTGTGGGCTTCAGCCTTTCCCTCTTCTCACCACTGCCCTCTGTCTCTCGCTCTCTCTGCTCTACACCATTCCTATGGTCTCCCACTGTGTTTCTCTCACAGTCTGTCCTCACTGACAGACACAGGGGAAGAGGAGGGAGAAGTAGCAGGATTATTCATATCTCTGCTGCTGTAGCCCCTTCAGTTTATCAGCGCTCAGAGATGTAAACAAAGAATCATAGCAAGACCATATGTAAGTAGCAGGATTGCTGAATCACTTGATGAACATTGAGGAATTATTGTTGAGGCAGTAAAGTTACATGGGCAACTTATGTGAAAGAGTGATTAATTATCTTAGTAATAAAAGTATGCAATCTTTCTTTTATACAATGGAATATTTTATCAATATTTACTTAAAATGGGGACATTCTTGGAAGCTGAAAGAGGCAGTCATCTTTTACAGCCAATACAGCTTGCACTGCTCTGACACCTTGATAGTAGCAAACTGGCAGCTATGAGAAGGGTATGAAACGGGGCTACTATTAGATCTATACAGCCTTGCTTATCCAGATTATGGTCTAACTACACTAATCTACCACGTGAGCACATGGACAAGTCTATTTGTTTGTGGTAAGGAATCATCTGAGGACAACCACGGAGGTGAGAAGAACACATGCCTGTACTGTATGCCTGCTCACATAGTATGTTATGTCCCTATACTGTATACCTGCTTATATAGTATGGCACATCCCTATAATGTATACCATCTCATATAGTATGTTATATCTCTATATACTGTATACCAGCTCATATAGTATGATACATCACTATACTGTATACATGTCATATAGTATGGCACATCATATACAGTACACATGTCATATTGTATGATACATCTTATACTGTAAACATGCACATAGTATGGTGTATCCTATTCTCTATACATGTCATATAGTATGATACACCCTATACTGTATACACATGTCATACTGTATAATACAGCCTATACTGTATACACATTTCATATAGTATGATATATGCCTATACTGTATACATGTCATATAGAATGGTACATCCTATACTGTACACATGTCATATAGTATGATATATCCTTATGCTGTACACATGTCATATAGTATGATATATCCTTAAGCTGTACACATGTCATAAAGTATGTATCCTATACTGTACACATGTAATATAGTATGTTACATCCTATACTGTATACATGTCATATAGTATGATACATCCTATACAGTACACATATAATATTGTGTGATACATCCTATGCTGTACACAAATAGTATGGTGTATCCAATAGTGTATACATGTCATATAGTATGGTACATCCTATACTGTACACATGTCATATAGTATAATATATGCTTATGCTGTACACATGTCATGTAGTATTTATCCTATACTGTACACATGTCATATAGTATTTATCCTATACTGTACACATTTCATACAGTATGATATATCCTTATGCTGTATAGATGTAATATATTATGTTACATCATATACTGTATACATGTCATATAGTATGATATATGCCTATACTGTACACATGTCATAAAGTATGATACATCCTATACTGTACACATGTCATAAAGTATGATACATCCTATACTGTACACATGTCATATAGTATGATACATCCTATACTGTACACATGTCATATAGTATGGTACATCCTACTGTATACATGTCATAGTATGATCATATAGTATGATCCACCTGTAGCTCGCTGTCATGCTAGCACCATCCTCCGTGTCCATCCGTCACACTGTGCACATCCATGTCTTACCAGGAAGATGAGGTTGAAGGTGAGCAGCAGGTACTTGACACATCGCATGGAGCCGCTGAGTCTCCCCATCCCGGCTACAGCCACGACCAGCAACAGATGTCACAGCACCGAAACTCCTGCTCAGACATTGCAGGGGAGCCCGCCCATCAAGTCTTAGCCACACCCACCCCGAGCTAGCCACGCCTACGGGGAAAACTTTCCGCGCCGTCTCCCGCCCTCTGAGGGACGTGCCTCCTGCAATGTGAGGAGAGGACTTCTATAATAGGCTGCTATTAGAGAGGATCACCACAGCAGGTCTGTGTAATGCCACACTGGGGATAGGAACAAGGGGCGTCCACATTACATAGTATTCACTATTGCCCTCATTACTATTGATTCGATTGATGTAGAGGAAGAAATGACTCTAGGGAAGTAAATGGGAAACCAGATCGAGTGTATGAATTATTTGGTGACACTTTGGATGCTAAATATTTAGACTCCCAGGAGAATTATGTACAATTGAACGCAACAATGTTTCTTTCCATATTCAAAGTCAGCTCGTACACACTGCATCACAGCCACCAAGGAGTTAATCCATTCAAGTGCACAGAGCACCGTCCTGCGTACACTGACAACAGAGGAGGGACCCGCTCCCCTCTGCTCCACACACACTGCTGCAATGTATCACAGCTATCAAGGAGTTAATCTGTACAAGTATATAGAGAGAGATCCCGTCTACACAGATAACAGAGGAGGCACACTGCTGCTGCGATATATTACAGCCATCAAGGAGTTAATCTGTGCACACTGCTGCTGCGATATATTACAGCCATCAAGGAGTTAATCTGTACAAGTGTACGGAGAGAGATCCCGTCTATACAGATAACAGAGGAGGCACACTGCTGCTGCAATATATTACAGCCATCAAGGAGTTAATCTGTACAAGCAGGGCCGGTTCTAGAAAAAGTGGGGCCCTGGGCAAAACTAAAAGTGGGGCCCCAAAATAAAACTATTTTTATGACCAGTCACAGTCAGCAAGAGGCTCCTTTAGTATGGTAAAACAATCTGTAATATGGTGTAGTCACATTAGGCGAAGAGGATCGAATGTTCATCGTATCAGTCAATTTTCCCAACAAAAAAAAACTATCACAAAATAAAAGGGAATAAGAGAGAAAGGGCCACATTTATCACTTTTGTGCGCCTAAGTGTAGTAGTTGCAGCTAAATTCTGGCGCACTGTTTTCCAGAATTATCACAAGCTACAACCATCTGTGATAAGTTAATTTCCTGCCTCTTATTAATCACTTTACTTTAACACAGTTTAGGCGCAATTTTGCCGCAGTTTAGGCGCAATGTTAGATTCAGGCAGTTACATGTGATCCTGCTACAAGCTCCTCTCTGCTTCTCCCAGCATGAAGATAACACTCACAGCAGCACCCAGGTGTGTGACACCCTGCACCCAGTGACCTCCTCAGCAGGGGCTTCTCCTGGAGGGGATCCCCCAGTGCTGATCTTCTGCTGCACCCCTGTAATTCTGCACAGTATCCCCCTCAGACACACTGGTGATACTGTGCAGAATTACATGGTGGACACTTGTCTGTAGTATCTGCAACATTCTGTAACGTTCTTTTCTCTCTTGCTTTGAGCTCAGGATTCTGCAGAATGTTTTGTAAATAGAAGGTGATGACCTGTAAATAGAGTCTGCAGCTCCTGTCTGCAGAGTATCTCATCTCTGTATGATCTGTTCTAGTGTCTGCAGAGTTTCCCGCTGAGCTTTGCTGCTAGAAATGAGCTGTTCTGCAAAGGGGCTCAGTGCTTTCTTCTCAGTTAATGCCACCTTCAGGCTGGAGTGTTTTTGCGCCTAAATGAAAAGTCGCAAGTGATGAATATCATTAGGCGCAACAAAACATCTGGATTGCTAGGATAAATGAGGGAAAGCTGGTTATTTTTGCTGTGCAGCTAGTTTGGCGTTTAGTCGCAAAAATGGCACAAAAACGGTGAAAGGCGCAAAAACAACAGAAAAAAACGATTGATACATGTGGCCCAAAGTGTGTTCTTAGATAGTTCTGCATAGAGAAGGGTTAAAACCATGAATATTAGTTGATATTATCCCTTCTCAAAATGTAGTAACATATAAAGTGAATATTTCCATTATCTGAGAGGTGCAGCAGCTCCTGTGTGCAGCAATTGCTCCCTGCAACCTGATGGCTAAGAATCTGGATTGGGGGGGGGGGGATTTCAGGGGGCTGTATCTCTGGCTCTGTGACACATAGAACCTCACTTCTTTGTTCCTATGAAAGAAGAGAGTTTCCTCTTTTATATGAATCTAAATTTGTGTTTCTAAAATTTAGGAAAATGGAGATAATAACTGTTAAATTGCCGTTGGGAGTGATCTTTATATATAAAAATGGCACCTGATATTCTCACTTTAAACCTGAATATCTCTGGATCCATAGCACCTAGAAACAAAATTCAAGATTCATTTGTAAGAAGAGATTCCCCCCTTTCTCCCAGGGACCCTGGGTAATTGCCACCTTTGCCTACCCATAGCGCCGGCCCTGTGTACAAGTGTACGGAGAGAGATCCCGTCTATACAGATAACAGGAAGGACCCGCACATCCCCGTTTTCCACACACACTGACAGATAACAGGAAGGACCCGCACATCCCCGTTTTCCACACACACTGCTGCTGCAATATATTACAGCCATCAAGGAGTTAAAGAGATCCCGTCTACACAGATAAACTGATCCAGGAGGACCCAGCACCCCTCTCTGCTGCATATGTTCAGTGAGACGATATCGTCCGCACACATCGCCCCGTTTGTAAACTCCCACGTCCATAGGCAGCAGTGGGATAAAGACACAAATGGCCCCACACTTGTGTGCACGATGAGGACTGGGCTTCTCCTGAGGGCAGTTGGCGCTGGTCTGTCTTTCCAGATTGGAACATATACTATAGCCATAAAGTCTGAATTCCATCTGCATGACCATAGAGTCGTCCATACCTGTGAACCATGGCAATTTGGTCCTAGGGATTAAAGACCAGGCTATGTGGTGGCTAATAGTTGTATGAAAAGGATAAGCAAAGGAGTTTTTATTTTGATTTGTTATCTGATTGCAGTATGCGTGTATTAATACAGATATAACACACATAATAATGTCCCCTAGATTATAAAAATCTTCCATATTAATCTTGCATACAGTTGTTGATAGTCACATATTAGGAGGAAAGGAAAGAATAATGATTGTGTGTAATGTAGAGACTGTGTCTCAGTATTGAAAAGATGGTTTTAATATTATGATATAATTACACTGTTCTGCTAATGGGGCATAGAGAAGAAGGAAGCTAATCAATACAGAATTCTTATAGACATTGGTATTGGACTATTATTGTAGAAGACCAGTGGGGATATTATCATACCCGTGTGCTCGTGCGTAACCTCCATCTGCGGCATTTTCTCAATGCAGTACATAAAACTTTCAGTATGGGGCAGGGCACTGGTGAGCATTCATTCTACCTAGGCCAACTGTATCAAGTTCGTGTGGCTGTCTTTGCTTTTTCTTTTTGATAGTTTCAATTAGCAAGTTATTATTTACAGATGATTTACACTGCATGTACATAGTTATTTTTATTTCAAATATTGTTATTAAGACATATCATGAATTCTTCTAATGTTTGGTTAATCCTTCGTTTCCTCCAAATGAAGAGAACATCATGCAATATACCCTTTGCATGTAGATGGATTTGGTATAGTCTTTGCATTCCATCACTAGGAACCGCCTCGTTCCAACCCCCTAAAACAGATCTGGTGAAGGGTGCGCATGCCTGCCTCCTGCGCTTTCCCAGACTTGGGGAAGAAGCGGGCATCAATAACAAAATAGTTCTGTTTTGAGGATGAAATCTAAACTTTTTCAAAAAAATTATTTTCTCATGTTGACCTTATTCATCGTAATCCTGTGAGGACTACTCAACGGTCCTTGGGCAGCCACACCATGGACCATGTTGGTGTAGAGCTCTCCACATGTATCGTGAACCAGCCATTCATTCTCTTCAGAGCGACTCAAAAACTGTTTCACGCAGTTCTTCACTGTGTGTAAGAGGGAGATTACACATATGTTGGCAAACCTCGCTTGTCCAACCACTGGCTGCAGTCATTAAATTTTTTATGTACTTGAAGACATATGAAAAGGCTCCTGATTTCTGGATTCCTGACAGAAGAAAGTCATTTTCAAGTGCCCCTACCATTGTGCTATAATCTCTGTAGGAATGCTTCAATTGGGTTGTCCCCTAAGGTCCTATAACGCACTTTTTATTGAGTATTGCCTTGTTGGCTTCCTATCTGGTTTACATTTCTTGTGGGCCAGATGACCACATTAATCGTCTTTGTCAATTGTTTAAATACACAACTTCCCTCCAATTTTCCCAAAGCATTCTTTTTTGGGGTCAGTTATATTCTGAAGTGGTGTGCTTCATTTTTAATATCAGGAGACAAATCAATAATTAATTATTTCTGGCCAAAGAATGTACACTTTTGATAACTTCAATGGATTGGTTTCGAGGTAAACAAAAAAACTTTCTTTATTAGCCATCGGGTCTGGGCTTCTGTCCAGGGAGGGATGCGATGGATTTATTATCTGCTTTTCCTCTCCTCTCAATGGGTTGGAGTTAATTTGGGTGCCGGGGGTACTCCCAAAAAAACCCTCCAGATTATTCCTCTTTGTGTCCCACCTCTGGCATGCCTCAAAAAAGTGTCTTTGGACAGAAATACTGTACTACTTTTGGTAGAATGTTAGTCAAAGTTACTAGGTGGCTTGGACGGATCAGATTGCTGCCTGATCCATTCAGCCGTCTAGTACCTAGAATGTCATCTGATATTTCAAGTATCCTGTTGGATTTGAGATGCTTCTGGTTTTGTATTTGTACCTGTTCTTCGTGATTTACTTGGGGGTGGTGTTCCCAGCGAGTATATGCTGCTCCCAACGTAAGTCCCTCTGGTTCCCTATTACCAAAAAAGAAGACATTTGATATTTTTTGACATAGTATAATAAAGGGTACTGTTTTAAAACAGACAACACTCACCTTTTCCAACTCATACCCCTTTTCCTAAGTCACTTCACTTAACCCTTCCCCCCTATTGCAGCGTAATAGTACTGCAATCGTAGCCGGGCAGCGTGCGTTCCCCGCAAAATGCAGTACTATTACGTCATGCTTCGGCGCCGGCTCCTGAAACGGAGCCGGGCCAACGCTGCGGGTGTCGCTATATATTATAGCCGACACCTGCCTCTAACGACCAGCGCGAATCGGCGATTTTCCATCGCGGGTTTAACCCTAAGCGCCCGGCGGTCGCGCTGACCGGCGGCGTGTTATGGGGAATTTAAAGTGCAATTCGAACCCCCCGCGGCGCTTACCGGGGGGGGCTCCGCTGCTCGATCGCCGGCTGCGCGATCGCCTTCCTGTAACCGGGTCCGTGCCTTCGTGACAGGAACCCCCGGCTGTAACCTGCCGACTGCGCAGCATTGCTCAGTGTGTTACATTACACTCGTGTAATACATCTGTATTACACTGTGTTAATGGAAGATAGCTTACAACGATCCGTGGATCGCTTCTTCAGCTTACCTGTAAAGTAAATTAAAAAGGTTAAAAACGATTATAAGACAAAACATTTTGAATATCAAATAATTAATTAATAATATTTAAAGTCCCTTAACCAAATATTCCCTATACACTGCATAAAAGTCGAAAAAACACAAACACTCGCAAAAACCCCACATTTGGTATGTCCGTTCTGTAACAATCGCGTACAATACCTCAAAACATTATTGGAACCCGCTCGGTGAACGCTAATAAAAACAAAACGCCGAAAACATCCCCAAAAATGTACATTTTCATAAAATCTCTGTCACACAAATGTTCTAAAAAGGATTCAAAAAGTTATGTCGCCAAATGTACCATACTGAAAAGAAAACTCAACACGTAAAAAATAAGCCCTAAACTGCTCTGTCAACCAAAAAATAAAGTTACATCTCCGCAAATGTGGCGATGTCAACAACAATGAGATTTCCTCTATATTATTATTTATGCCAGTAAATTTAAAAATCAATGAAAAACATAACTATAAATGAGTTATCACCGTATTCGTAGGGACTGTAGATCAAAGATAATTAGTATTTTTCGTGTAACCGTGTACACCAATCCAAAATATACAAAAACAAGAAACCCAAATTGACAATTTTCTTTCATCATAACATTCAGTAGTGTAATAAAACCTCATCAATTAAGCAGACTGACCCAAAAAGGAATGTATTTGTAAAGTCATCCCATGTTCGCAAAAAAAGGCCCTTATATGTCCAATTACCCAAAAAATAAAGATTTTCGGTCCAATAACAAGTGACAATGCATAATCTGCTCTGAATGCGCAAGCTTGCCCTCAGATGCCCTGCTGTCGCCCATACTGGCAGGTTCCAAACCACATATGGGTTTGTTATACACGGGAGAGAGTAGGTCTCAAAGTTTGTGGGACGTTTGTTGTTTTTAGCCACTGAAACTTTGTAAATTTTTGAAAAACACTAATTGAGCCAAATAAATTCCCTTTCAAACATTGCAACGATTAGGTTGAACCCCTGTAAAACATAAAGGTAACAACTTATACAAGTTGTTTTATACGTCGTTGTAGGGTATGAGTTGTCTATAATGGGTAATTTTTATGGGGTTTTACTTTTATTCTGTCTCTGCAAAGTGTATGGAAACCGGCAGGTCCCTCAATACAGTATTTTGTGTTTTTTTATATTGAAAATGTGTGAAAAATCGCACCTACGTTCAAAGGCCCTAACATCCTACAAAATACGAGTATGCATAAAAAAAACCAGTGCCACATAAAAAGACATATCGTAATGTAGTCTTATTAAGTATTTTTTGTGCGGTTATGACTACTGTATGGGAAAAGTAGAACATTTGAAGTTGAAATCAAGAATATTTTCAAATTTTCACGCAAATATTGATTTTCCAGAAATAAATGCAAAACATACCACCAAATTTTTCAACTAACAGAAGTACAATGTGTCCAGAAACAATTTTAAACTCACTTGATACTGTTACACGTTCCAAGTTAAACCACTTGTGACACATGGCCATTTGAAAAAATGGGCCGTGTCGGAAGGAAAAAGTGGGCTCGCGTAAGGGGTTAATATACGACTTTTCTGGTGGTAACGCCTGTGAGTGATCTACACACCAGTATTGATTCTCTTCTACTGTCTATTAGAGGGCCATGCCACACTGGCCGTCCTGTCTGGAGCGGGCTGGGTAGCGGGTAGTAGCTGTACAGCAGTGTGAGTCTGAGTGTGTTGTGCAGAGTGTAAATGGTGCTCACGGTAGCAACATGAGCCAGCATTGTGATGGCCATACCTGTGAAGACTGGTGATAGCAGAGAGCATGGCCAGGCCCAGTAGTATCCCAGGTCAGTGCAGATAATTCTTTTCATACAACGGACCTGGTTCCCTTCCAAAATTGTTGGCAGTACATCAAAGTGCTACAACAGTGTCAGTGGCTGTCCTATGGTATAGGCTGATCTAGGCATCCTGCCAGCGCCATATAGAAGGCTATCTCAAATCTGTCACCCACAAAGTATTCTCCACAATATGAGACTCATATATGCTACCTGCAATACGGACATCTGGCGGTTGTGGTCCGGTACTGCAGTCACGTGTTACAAGTAGTTCATGTTTGGGGTTGGTCTTGTCCTGAGAGAGAAAACATCTGACAGATGATGTCAACTGCTGTCCAATTGCATAAGGGGTGTGCAACCAAATATATACATATAGATCATCAACATTTTGGATGATACGGTAAGACTTGATAAATGTAACCATTTCATGTGGCGTCATAGGACACCACTAATACAAGTTCGAAGACCCTCGGCCCATACCTGCAGTCTCTGGATGTTGAAATCCAATTGAATATCCTACATTCTGCAATACTTTTGATAATTTGCATTCAGCAAAAAGAAACTCATCTGGGTCAAAATTCGGAACTGATATCTTTCGATTACTTCACTTAAGCACCTACTCCTATTGGGTACCCGACTGGAGTGTTTTCCGGAATACAGGGGTAACTAGCCAGGCCAGGTGATCCATGCACACTTTCATCCAATTTAAATATCAAAAAAACCTTTGACCTTAGGGCGTTTAACCTACAACTCTTGCTGGGAAAGAGCTTATTCGAATCAGTGGTCCGAAAACTAGACTTTCCATCATCCCGCTTTCACATACAAGAACATCGCAGTTTTCACATCAATCCTTTGACCCATTTTCTATTATGCGGGTAAACACCGAAGAAACAACGTTTTAATTTTGAATTGATCGGACAATTTTGGATGGCGGCATACCTAACATTTTATGATTTTTAACTGTTTGTTTTATTCTATATCCAGTTTCAGGGTGAAGGGGGCGCAATTGAAATTTTTTTTATCCTATCGTTTTTTTTTCTTTGTGTTTACTTCTTTTTTTTTTTTGCTATTTTCCTTCTGCCCCTCTCGGTCCTCCTTGTCTTTCCTTCTTTGGCCTTTTTTTCCCGCTCCCTTCCCCCTTACGCCCAAGAACTGCCGTCCTCTCACACCCTCCTCCCCCCACCCCCCTACACCCGCACATACAGCGCACTGGGGTTCTGCCGAAGACTCCAGCCGTGGTCTGGCGGGGTCATGGCAACTGAATCTTCCCACGGGTGCTTGAAGCTTCTTCTCACCTCTCTTCTATTCCAACATTGTGGTTAATACCACCACTACATTTTGTTTCCCTCACCCTAACGGCTCGGTTTGTTAGCAAGCTGGGGGTTTGCACGCAAATATTCAGCACATGCCTCACCTTGGCTTTGGAGAGAGCGGCTCTCAGCCTGTGATGCCTCTTCCATATCATAACCCGTCCTCCGTGCTTCAATTTTACTTATTACTACATCCCACCGTTTCTAATTAGAAGCTATGACTAACCTTCCTTCCCTCCCACACTACAGTTTTAAACCAGTAAACACAACCTAGTATCACCCCGAAGGTGACATTTAGTAAGCTTGTATACCCTTTTATAGTTTTCATACATGAACTACTTCACACACAAAGATAGGGCTTGATTTTTGAAATTCAACTAATATTCTATATCATTGTACTGCAATATTTAAGCTGCACAGATTTACTCTACCTCCCACCCCTTGTATAAAATCCTAAGTAATAGTAGCCCCCAAAACTCACTTGCATATTACCGCTAAAGCGAAAAAAATATGTGTGTCTCGACAGTGTTATATCAACGGGATTAGGAAAGAACATGTGTTGTATTCGTAAAGCTGACTGTTACCCGAGAGGTCATAAAGAAACAATGGAGACCCCCCCCCGCTATGTCTGGATGTAACCCACATGGTCAGGGGCCTGCAGATCAGGGGCGAAGCGCGCGGTAATGAGACTGAAAGGCTAGCGCCAATTGAACTTTTGTAGTGCCAACTATGAATATTTTGCAGAGCCCGCTCCTGACGCGGCCCTCCTATCACATGTATCTTTTTTAAACAAAAATACATCACAGCTTCCACCCGCAATGTGTATGTTGAGCGTAGATTGCGTTTCCTTTGTGGAGTCACATTGTATGCTGTATGCTTTCTAATCAACCAAATAAGGTAACACACACCATGTTATCTGACAAAACCAATCGTATTGCCGAAGAAAAATCGTGGTAAACAAATTCCTTCCGCTCATCAACATAAACTATATTTGTGGCCTCGCTCTCCTCCCTTAATTACTGTCTGTGGCCTCCTGTCCATGTTCCTCATATTTTGGCTTGTCCATGACCGGCTCCGCACTTTCTTCTTTCGCGGCTTATTCTCATAGTCATTGATGGCACATGACCATTCCGATCCGTTGTGACTCCGCACTGTATTGGGTGGCTCCGATCTCTGTCCTGAAATCCTCCTGTATAATATTATGGGCCTCCATTTTCCACCCCCCCCCTCATATTTGTTGGGCGCGCCCCTCAGCGACCATGCGTCCTATCCTCACATTTCCGTGACAAGCCTATAATATTGAACCAATTCCCATCTTTCCACACTCGCACTCACTTGAGTTATACGATTGATGGGAGGGTTCCTCCACAGGCACGTCGTTACCCTGCCCTGCTACACACACACAGCCCACAAATCAAACACATAGCCTCATCATACACCTACGCTACTGCGCGCTTTCACTGTGTTCCGCCTCTTGTCTCGCACCAAAACTTACACCAACAAAATCAAAAAACTATCAGACTGTGATTGGTCACCACCATAATCAAAAGCCAATCACCTAGCCAGCAAAACACACATAACACGATTGCGGGGTCAGGGGCCCGCATTTCTCTATGCAAATCCTCATTGAAGGGTGTGAGACGCAGATGCAAACGGCTCATCAAGCTAACATTGACCCAACCAGAACGGTAGATCCAATATAACAGGTCCTCAAGTCACAACATGCGCCATTAGAGCAAAGGCAGAGCTGCTTATCATGTGCAGCAAAGCTCGTAGAAAAATAGGAAAGGTTTCCTCAATTGAGTCCGAACTCAGCATGTTACCCTGATAGTGATGTGAAAAGTGCCTCTCGAATGAACTGTAGTGCAAGACTAGCAGCAGCGTGCTTTGTAAGATGGATCAAGCTTTACCTGCACGATAGGGGGTGACAAGCAAACCTGTGCGCGATTACTGAAATCGGAGCATTGATTCCGCCTCCTCTGTCCCTTCTCTGCACAGGTACTGTGAGGTTAGCACAGCCATCAAGGAGTTAAAGAGATCCCGTCTACACAGATAACAGGAGGGACCCGCACCCCTCTGCTGCTCCATATGTTCAGTGGAGACGGATATCTCCGCACACACTGCCCTGGTAGTAAATCTCAGCTGTCCATAGCCTACAGTGTGATAAGACAAATGGCCCAACACTTGTTGCACTGAAGGGCCTGGGCTTCTCCTGGGGGCAGGGGCGGTTGGGTTCTGTCTTTCCAGACATTATCACAGCCATCAAGGAGTTTAATCCTGTACAAGTATACAGAACGAGATTCCCTCTACAACATATAGCAGAAGGACCCGCACATCCCGGGTTTCCACATCACACACACACATGCTGCTGCTGCAATCATTCTACGGCCATCAAGGATAATCTGTACAAGTATACAAGATAGATCCCGTCGACACAGTAACAGAGAGGCCCCCACTTCATCGCTCATATATATTACGCCATCAAGGAGTTAATCTGTACAAAGTATAACAGAGATAGAACCCGTCTACACATATAACAGAGGAGGCACAGCTGCGCTTGCAATATATCACAGTCATCAAGGAGTTTATCTGTACAAGTGGTAACGGAGGAGAGATCCCGTCTACACAGATACAGGAGGACCCGCACATCCCCGTTTTCCCACACACACTCTGCTTGCAATATACTTACAGCCATCAGGAGTTAAACAGGATCCCGTCTACACAGATAACAGGAGGACCCAGCACCCCTCTACTGCTGCATATGTTCAGTAGGAGCGTATCGTCCGACACCACGCCTGCCTGTTAGTAAACTCTGCCAGCGTCCATAGCGCAGCAGTGGGATAAGACACAAATGGCCCCCCATACCTTGTGCACTGAAGGGCCTGGGCTTCTCCTGGGGGCAGGGGCGGTTGGGTTCTGTCTTTCCAGATTGACAGATACAATAGCCAATAAGAGTCTGAATTCCATCTGCATGGACATAGAGTCTTCCTACCTTTGAACCATGGCAATTTCCTCCAGGGATGTAAAAGACCGGCTACTGTGTTGGCTAAATAGTTGTTATGAAAAGGGAAGACAAAAGGTGATGTTTTATTTGATTTGTTATCTGATTGCAGTAATGCGTGTATTAATACAGATATAAACACACATAATAATGTCCCATAATTAATAATAATCTTCCCATAATATCTGTTAATCATACAGTTTGGTAAGTCACATATTAGGAAGGAAAAAGGAAGATATAATTGTTGTAATGTAAGAGCTGTTGTCCAGTATTGAAATAGATGGTTTTATTAGGATAAAATTACAGTTCTGCTATGGGTCAGAGAGAAGAGGAAGCTAATATCATACAGAATTGCTATAAGCAATTGGTATTGGACTATGATTGTAAGAAGATCCATTGGGGGATATTTATCATACGCCGGTGCTCGTGCGTAACTCCACTGCTGCATTTTCGCAATGCGATACATAAAGAGGCTTCAGTATGGGGCAGGGCACTGTGCAGCATTTATTCTACACTAGGCCACGATAAAGATCTGTGGCTTCTTTGCTATTTTCTTCTTTGATGAGTTCAATAGCAAGGATGATTTACAGATGATTTACTGCATGTCATAGTTATTTTTATGTTCAAATTGTTGTTATTAAGACATTACATGAATTCTTCTAATGTATCCTTCGTTCCCCTCCAAATGAAGAGAACATCATCAATATACCCTTTGCAGGTAATGATGGAATTTGTATAGTCTTGCAATTCATCACTGAGAACCCGCTCTTCGTCCAACCACCCAAGGAACAGATTGGTGAAGGTGGGTGCGCAGGCTGCCTCCATCGCTGTTCCCTGACTTTGGAGGAAGAAGCGGGCATCAAATACAAAATAGTTATGTTTGAGGATGAAATCTAACGGTTTCAAAATAAATGATTGTCTCATGTGGCTTATGTCATCGTATCTCTGTGAGGAATACTCAACTGCCTTGCAGCCATCACCATGACCAATGTTGGTGTAGAGGCTCTCCACATCTACTGTAACCAGCCATTCATTCTCTTCCAGAGTGACATCAGAAAACTGTTTCAGCATTCTGTCATGTGTGTAAGAGGGAAGATTATACACATATTGGCAAAGCTCGTTGTCCAACCACTGGCTGCATCTTTTAAATTTTTATGTACTTTTAGGAACATATGAAAGATTGCTATTTCTGGATTCCTGACAGAGAGAAAGTCATTTTCACAGTCCTCCTTCACCATTGTGCTATAATCTCTGAGGAATGCTTCAATTGGGTGTCCCCTTAAGGTCCTAAAGCATTTTTTATTGAGTAATTGCCTTTTGGCTTCACTGGTTTACATTTCTTTGGGCCAGATGACCACATTACTGTCTTTGTCAGATTGTTTAAATACAACATCCTCCAATTTTTCCCAAAGCAGTTCTTTCTTTGGAGGTCAAGTTATATTTACTTTGTGTGTCTTCCAAGTTTTTAATATCAAGGGAGACAAGATCAATTAATTAATTAATTTCTGGCCAAATAGATGTAAATTTTTTGACAACTTCAAATTTATTAGGTTTCGAGGGAACAAAAAAAAACTTTCTTTAAGACAGAGGTCTGGGCTTCTGTCAGGGAGTGATGCAATAGATTTATTATCTGCTTTTCTTCCTCTCAATTGGTTGGAGTTAGTTTTTTTAACCTCCCCCTCCAGATATTCCCTGTTTTCCCATCTCTGGCAATCTCTTAAAAAAGTTGTCTGTTGGACAGAAATATCTGTACTACTTTTTAGAATGTTAGTCAAAGTTCTAGGTTGGTCTTGGACTGGATCAGATTCTGCCTGATCCATTCAGCCTCAGTACCAGATGTATCACTGATTTCAGATCCTGTTGGATTTAATGCCTGTTCTGGTTTTCTATTGTATCCTGTTCTGGGTGATTTAGTGGGGGTGGTGTTCCCAGCTATAAATGCTCCCCAACGTAAAGTCCCTCTGGTCCCTAATAAAAAAAAGAAAGACATTTATATTTTTTTACATGAGTATAATAAAAGTTATGTTTTAAAAGACACTCACACTTTTTCCACTCATCCCCTTTTTCACTTACTTAATATACTGACTTTCTTGGTGGTATACACCTGTGAGTGATCTACACACCAGTATTGATTCTCTTCTACTGCTATTAGAGAGGCCATGCCACATAGGCCGTCCTGTCTGGAGCGGGGCTGGGTAGCGGGTAGTAGCTGTACATGCAGGTGGAGGCTGAGGTGTTGTGCAGAGTGTAACCTGTGCTGCACGGTAGCAAATATGAGGCCAGCAGTGTGAATGGCGATAACCTGTGAGACAGGTGATAGCAGGAGAGCATGGCCAGGCTCCAGAGTATCCACAGGCAGTGCATAGCTTTCCTTACACGTCCTGGTTCCCCAAAATTGTTGGCAGTACATCAAATGTGCTACAACAGTGTCAGTGCTGTCTATGGTAGGCTGATCTAGGCATCCTGCCAGCGCCATATAGAAGGGCATATCTCAAATCTGTCACACAAAGTATTCTCCACAAGTATGAGACTCATTGCTGAACACCTGTTACATTGCTTGACAAAGGCTGATTAACAGCTGAAACGTTGCTAGAGATGGAATAAACCTCACATTTTTTTCCACGATTCCTTGGAGTGCTGCCACTTTTTTGCTTCTATATCTACACTCTTTGGGTAAGAGTATTGGATAGCACCCGTCTGAACCCTTTTTTCCTGAAGGCTGTGCTGCTTTGCAATTTTTGTTTGTTTGGATAGGAGATAGATAGATAGATAGAATATGGATAGATAGATTAGATATGACTAGATAATAGATGAACACTCACATGTTGCTGACTTACAGGGGGAGGGCTGCAGGACATGGGTGAGATGAGGAGAAGTCAGAGCTCAGATCCTTTACTTGTTTTATTAATGGTGGCTACATGAGGGAGAGGGCTGCTACACTGTAATATGACAGAGCTACAAACATGTTAGGGGCAGACTGTGCTCTGGATGGACCCTCTTCATTCTTGGATGTAGTTACCTTTAATGTGCCCCTGTTTGCACTGGAGGAGTCTGGTGTTAGACATGTATGTAGTGCAGATAACAGCCTGCACTAGGCTATACAGCTCATTCGGCCCCTCCCCTCTCTCCCATTAGCTGCTCCCTGTCAGCTGGTCTCCTTCAGTGTGAGGCTGCGGAGGAATCTGCAGTCAGAGATGTAAACAGAGGAGCAGAAAGTGAATCCTTCTGCGCAGACTCGGCCAGGGGAGAAGGCAGGCAGGACGGGACACAGCTACCAGCAGGGGGAGCCAGCAGTCAGCTCAAATTAGGATAACTCAGTAAGGCTGCATAATTTTTAATAAATGTAAATGGTGAAATTATAGTTTACACTGCACTGAGCTGAACTCTTGCCAGGTGCTTTGGTGACATAAACCCTTTAAGGACAGAACACAGGGGCATGGTCAACCACAATTCATCAAACTACAGTTCAGATCATCGCGTCGGCCTTTGTTAAAAAATATTGGACACTGAAGGAACCCCCCCTGCGGTGGCGGCACCAAAGCCACAACGATTTCCTATGATTGCATAGGTACGGTCAAGGCACTTAACCATCCACTATATATTTCGTCTTGGGAGCAGGAGCTGGGTATGACACTAAGCGAGAAGGCAAAAATATGGATACTAGAACCCCCCCTATGGTTTTTCCAGATGCATACGGATGGTATAAGACACCAGAAATGTTGCATAAATGGGGTTTGCACAAAACTGGGTATTGCTGGAAATGTGAAAAAGAAGTCGTAGCGCTCCAACATGGACATGCTCAAAAATTCAGTTTTTTTGGAAAAAGGTGCAAGACATAATTAACCCCTTCCCGACATTTGACGTAATAGTACTGCATCGCGGGAGGTGCGTTCCTGCAAAATGCAGTACTATTACGTCATGCTTCTGGCCCCGGCTCCTGAACGGAGCTGGGGCCAGAAGCTGCGGGTGTCGGCTATATATTATAGCTGACATCCGCCTCTAACACCCGCGATCGGAGATTTCTCCGATCACGGGTGTTAACCCCTAACACGCCGCGGCCACGCTGACCGCGGCGTGTTAGGGTGAATTTAAAGTGAATCGGACCCCCCCGCGGCGCTTACCGGGGGGGTCCACTGTTCCGATCGCAGCCCCGGGACTGCCGGTGCCCGGGGCTGCGCGATCTCCTACCTGTAGCCGGGTCCCTGCCTTCTGACAGGACCCGGCTGTAACACACTGAGCATGCGCAGCAGCTCAGTGTGTTACATTACACAGTGTAATACATCTGTATTACACTGTGTAATGTGAAAGAATAGCTTGAACAAGCGATCAGTGGATCGCTTCTTCAAGCTTACCTGTAAAAGTAAATTAAAAAAGTTAAAAACATTAAATAAAAACATTTTTAAATAAAAATAATTAATTAAATAAAGTTAAAGTCCCCTAAACACAAACATTCCCTATACACATGCAATAAAGGGAGAAAAACACAAAATCGCCAAAAAACCCCACATATTTGGTATCGTCGCGTCCGTAACAATCCGTACAATAACTCAGAAACATTATTGGACTCGCTCGGTGAACGCTGTAAAAACAAAACCCGAAAAACACGCCAAAAATGTAGATTTTTCTCCTCCCATTGTGGGACCAGGTCTGTGAGATTTCTAAAACTCATCTTAACGCCAAGATCATGGGCGGACCGGAAAGTGCCTTGCTCTCCATCTTATCAGGGGAGATTAAGAAAATAAAGCGCAGTTTACTTCCATTTGTCTTATTAGCAGCCCGTTCAGTAATCCCCAGAAAGTGGCGATCCCCCTGCCCTCCTTCAATCTCTGACTGGTTACAGGAAATGATGCAGATCTTCCGCATGGAAGAGATAATGGCAGACATCAATTGCTCTTCAGTCAAATTCCTCAAACTATGGCAGCCTTGGGTGGTGTTCAGGGACACCCCAACATTTAGAGGGCTCCTGGGGTCTGGGTGAGGTGGGGGCGGGGGAGGGAGGCCCGTGTTGGCCCTGGCTTCCTGGAACAACCCCCTACCCTGCGTCCATCATTTCTTTCCTACCTGTATCCCCTAACTATCCCTCCTTGTCGCCCCAATCCCCCTGTCAGTCTCCCCTGTTACGTGATCTTCGTTAACACGCTATGTCTGATCTCCCGCCTAGAATGTGGTCTGGAAAATTGTACCGAGATTACGGGGGGACGTCGCTTATAAGCCAGTACCTAATAGCCTTGCATACCCTTCATGGTGGAGATTATTTTAGATAACCAAAGGGTACAAATCATCTGATGATCAGCCCAAATGGGAAATTGACAGCAAATAAACTCTGGTCCCTTGACGACATAGACACCTAAGCATAACTCCGGAGTAACTATATGGCGCAAGGAATCTAATTGTTTCTCCAACGTATATATAGTACTTATGATGCACAAATATTGGAACATAAAAATTAGGCTCCCTTGAGTTGACGATGGAGACTACAGCAGACATAGCTTATTGTCATCTGTTTATTTTGTATCTGTTATTTCTCAATTTATAATATGTTTATTTGGAAAATGTAAAACTTCAATAAAATTGATTGAACACAAAAATGTAGATTTTTCATAAAATCTCTACACAAAAATTTTCTAAAAAGTGATCAAAAAAAGTTATGTGCGCCAAAATGGTACCACTGAAAAGAACAACTCAACATGTAAAAAATAAGCCCTAAACTAGCTCTGTCAACCAAAAAATATTAAAGTTACGTCTCCGAAAAGATGGCGATGCAAAAACAAATGAGATTTCCTCTATATTAGTTTTTATCCAGTAAAATTGGAAAAATAAATGAAAAACTATATAAATGAGGTATCACTGTAATCGTAATGACCTATAGAATACAGTTAGTATAGTATTTTTAGTGTACGGTGTACGACCCCCAAAATATACAAAAAGAAAGGAAACCAAAATTGACAATTTTCTTTTCACCCATACATTCAAGAGTTAATAAAACCTCATCAGTGAGCTAATGACCCACTAAAATGAAGTATTTGTAAAGTGCATCGCATGTCGCAAAAAATAAGCCCTTATATGTCCAAATTGCCCAAAAAATAAAGATTGTATAGCCAATAAAAAGTGACAATGCATAATCTGCTCTGAATGGCGCAGCTTCCCCTCCATGCCCTGGCGTGTGCACATACAGCAGGTTACCACCACATACGGGGGATTGTTATACGCGAGAGGGATAGGGTATCAAATTTTGTGGAGCGTTTTGGTATTTTATCCACTGAGAATTTGTACATTTTTTGAAAAACACATTAATTTAGCCAAAAAAAATTCCCTTTCAAAATTGCATCTGATTTTGTTTTAACCCCTGTAAAACAATTAAAGGGTTAACAAACTTCATAAAAGTTGTTTTACGTACGTTGAGGGGTATAGTTTCTCAATGTAATTTAAGGGGTTTTACTATTATTTAGGTCTCTCAAAGTGACTTCAAACCTGAGCAGGTCCCTGAATAGCAGGATTTTGCGTTTTTTATGAAAATGTGAAAAATCGCACCTGACGTTCAAAGGCCCATAACATCCTACAAAAATAAGACTATGCATAAAAAACCATGTCCACATAAAGAAGACATTCGGTGAATGTTAGTTATTAAGTATTTTTGTGGTTATGACTATGTATGGAAAAAGTAGAACATTTTGAAGTTTGAAAATCAAGAATTTTTCCAAATTTTCACCAAATATCTGATTTTCTCATAAATAAATGCAAAAAATGCAAGTACAAAGTGTCACGAGAAAACTATTTTAAAATCACTTGGATATGTTAAAGCGTTCCGAAGTTATAACCACTTATAGTGACACAGGGCAGATTTGAAAAAATGGGCCGTGTCAGGAAGGTGAAAAGTGGCTTCAGCGTTAAGGGGTTAATACAGAATGCTCTACAGGCAGTCCCCGGGTTACGTACAAGATAGGGTCTGGAGGTTTGTTCTTAAGTTGAATTTGTATGTAAGTCGAAACTGTATATTTTATAATTGTAGATCCGACAAAAAAAAAATTTGGCCCCGGTGACAATTGGAGTTTAAACATTTTTTGCTGTAATGGGACCAAGGATTATCAATAAAGCTTCATTACAGACACCTTACAGCTGATTATTGCACCCTAGGTAATGCATTCAGAAAACTTCACCAGAGATCAGAGGGGTCTGTCTGTAACTATGGGTTGTCTGTAAGTCGGGTGTCCTTAAGTAGGGGACCGCCTGTACTACAATACAATTGATAGTACCAATAGAGGTATATAGGACCAAAATCAACCCATAGTCACAGACCAAAACTACTATTGGGAATAAAATGTCATAAATCTTTATTAAATACAAGTTACAGCAATCAAGACAGATATTATTAAAAAACTACATTAACCCGTTAACGCTCAGCGTCCGATATATCGGACGCTGAGCTCAATGACTTAGCGCTCAGCGTCCGATATATCGGACGCTGAGCCCATGCCGGTTCAGCTCAAGATCTGAGCCGAACCGGCATCGGGAAACACGGGGTGCCGGCTGTGACTGATAGCCGGCACCCCAGTGTAACACCCGCGATCGGAGTTGACTCCGATCGCGGGTGCTTAACCCGTTAAATGCCGCGGTCAGCACGACCGCGGCATCTAACATGCCTCTGGGGGGTCTTTCCCCCACGATCGCCCCCCCCCGAACCGCTATTTCCGATTTGCGCCGCAATTAACAGGGGTTTTTGGCACGTGCAATCGGATTTTGGTGCAATCGCGACGACTTTCATCCAACACAAATCGGAGGGCGTGGCCGTTGGACAACCCGACTGATTCGGACTAAGCATGGGATTTAAAATTCAAATTGTGTCGCAAGACATGCACTCACATACACCGGAAAGAAGAAGGTGAACTCCAGGGGACCTGAGCGGGGAAGCGACACATGCAGGATATTGGGCGCACAATCTTAGTGAATCGCGTCGGACTTCATCATCATTGGACAACGCACCTTGGGGATCGTGACAGGACCGGGTAAGTAAATGTGCCCCAATATGTATAGTGTCAGGTAAACGGGACGACTATGGCGATGCTTTTTGTAGAGTAGCAGGGGGGGGGGTTATTATATGGAGAAATGTCGTTGTATTTTTAGGAATATTTATTAATATTTTTTTTGTGTTTGTGTTTTTACTTTATATGTCCCCCATGAGGTCATAAAAGACCCCTGGGTGACTTTTTCACTTTTTTTACTTTATTTTATTTCTTTTACAAGTTTTCCCCTGTAACTGAAGCATCTGTAAGATCCTCAGTTACCGGGGAAATGATCATCTGTGACTGGTGGTGCTGATCAGAGCGGCACTGGGTCTAATTTGACCAAGCAGCTCTGTTTAACCCCTATAGACCCGGCGGTCAGTTTATGGAGCCAACGGCAGTGACGGCTCTGCTCCTCTATGCATCGCGCTCCTTCAGCTCGATGATGTGAGGAGCGGAGAAGGGAGAAGCCGTAACGAACCGCACCTCCCTTCTCCCTAGGGTCTCTGACACCCAGAGACAAGGTCCTATGGTCGCTGCAGACTCGGGACCTGTGCCGAATAGAGTCAGATCTAAAGTCAGAGGGCTGTCCGAATAGAGTTAATAATACAGGTTATGTATTCATGGATATAAATCTAGAACAGATGAAAACAATAGTGCACCTAATTTCCTACAGTGCCTTTCTGTGCACCCTCACCTTCGAAAGAACACACAGGAACTAACATTTTAACAGTTCATAGGGAGACATAATTTTGCTTAATAATTATGCATATTCTACTACCAGCGTCACCCAGTAATTAAAGGGGTATTCTCGTCTGGGCATTCACATTCAGTTTCACTAATCTTCTATATATAAACATTTCTTCAATTGGATGTTATTAAAAAAAATCTTCCTGTGTGAAGATAATTTCTCATAAATATAGTCATGTTGTCCCTTAGAAACGAGATGGCTTCCTCGGTTACGACCACCTCACATTTGGGCAGCAGCTGCCAGACATGCGCTATTGAGTCCTGCCTGATCACCTGGATTCAGCGATCATTACCACAGGACGGCTCTAGGACATGCAGTAAATCCTGGACATTTCATATATAAAAACTTTTTGTTTATTTGTGCAATCCCTCCAGCAGAGGTGGTCGTATCCGAGGAAGCCATCTTGTTTCTGAGGGACAAAATGACTACATTTATGAGAAATTATCTTCACATAGGAACATTTTTTTTAATAACATCCAATTGAAGAAAAGTTTATATATGGCAGATTTATGAAACTGAATGTGAGTGCCCAGACGAGAATACCCCTTTAAGAGGTAACACAACGCACAACAAAAACATCCTCTGAAAACTGCCATTTAAATTAACCCACCCAAAAGAAATATTACATTAAAAAACTATAATTAAAGAGCATTCCCCAATCCATTTCCTCATCCAATCCCTTCCCTTCCTTGGTTGAACTTGGACAAGTGTCTTTTTTCAACCGTATAAACTATGATACCCTTATCCCTAAATGGTTCTTTTCCATGGCTGTTAAAAAAATCAGTTTGTAAACTTATATGCAACTCAGCTGAGGTGAGTCCAATGATATTAATGGGGTCCTGCATATTAAACTTTACTTGCATTGCCCTGCCTCCTTGTTCCTGATTGACATGTCTCACTGCTAGGACATGCTGCTGTATAGAACTAGGACTGTAAGCCAATATTTAACTACAGACATATAGAGTTCACCTTACTTATCATTAGGGGGTTGAAAAAGCGTAGTAAAACACAATGCCTTCCTGGAATGTGCTCTGGAGAGAGCTCTGTGACATAATTGAGCACATGTCATGGGACCAGGGTGATGTCATCTAAAGTCCCTTACCTAGTAACATTTGCTTTACCCACTAACATTAACATCTACCTCATGTATATATCTGATCACATGAAATTAAAGCATGACTCTGTGGAAGCTGGGGAGTAGTAGAAGTCAATCCTCCCCAGCCTCCATGGCTATTTTATTTATTGTTAGGATTAGTCACTGCCAGTGGTTGGAAGTGACATTCTCCTCTCTCACAATTCAAAGCAGGAGAGGACCTGGGAGTGTATCGCTCCTGGGTCCTCTTCTGCATCATGTGCCTCTCTACTTTCGGTTCTCACATCGGCCCATATTTCCTGCTTCGGGAACCAGAACACAGTAGTGCCTGGAACATAGAAGATGGTCATGTGTGGCACAGGAAACAGAAGTAGAGCAATAGAAGGTGAGTATTTGTTTTCATTACACTATGTCTGCTTTTTTGTCTGCTCTAGTATATTCATCCTTATTTGTATTATTATTATTGTATATATTATAGCCGACAACTGCCTCTAACACCCGCGATCGGAGATTTCTCCGATCGCAGGTGCTAACCCCTGACAAATGCCGCGGTTGCGCTGACCGTGGCGTGCAAAGGGCCATTTGAGAAGAATCGGATCCCCCCGCAGCGCTTACCGGGTGGTCCGCTGCTCCGATCGCAGCCCCGGGACTGCCAGTGCCCGGGGCTGCACGATCCTCCTGCCTTCTGGCAGGACCCGGCTGTAACACACTGAGCCGCGTCCGTAACAATCCATACAATAACTCAGAAACATTATTGGACCCGCTCGGTGAACGCCGTAAAAACAGAACCCGAAAAACACGTCAAAAATGTTCATTTTTCATAAAATCTCTACACAAAAATGTTCTAAAAAGTGATCAAAAAAAGTTATGTGCTCCAAAATGGTACAGCTGAAAAGAACAACTCAACACGTAAAAAACAAGCCCTAAACTAGCTCTGTCAACCAAAAAATATTAAAGTTACATCTCCGAAAAGATGGCGATGCAAAAACAAATGAGATTTCCTCTCTATTAGTTTTTATCCAGTAAAATTGTAAAAATAAATGAAAAACTATATAAATGAGGTATCACTGTAATCGTAGTGATCTGTAGAATAAAGATAATATAGTATTTTTAGTGAACGGTGTACGACCCCCGAAAAATACAAAAAGAAAGTAAACCAAAATTGACCATTTTCTTTTCACCCATACATTCAAAAGTTAATAAAATCTCATCAATAACCTAATGACCCACTAAAATGAAGTATTTGTAAAGTGCATCTCATGTCGCAAACAATAAGCTCTTATATGTCCAAATTGCCAAAAAAATAAAGATTGTTTAGCCAATAAAAAGTGACAATGCATAATCTGCTCTGAATGGCGCAGCTTCCCTTCGATGCCCTGGCGTGTGCCCATACAGCAGGTTACCAACACATATGGGGGATTGTTATACGCGGGAGGGATTGTGTATCAAAATTTGTGGAGCGTTTTGGTATTTTATCCACTGAGAATTTGTAAATATTTTTAAAAACACATTAATTTAGCCAAAAAAAATTTTACTTTCAAAATTGCATCCGATTTTGTTTTAACCCCTGTAAAACAATTAAAGGGTTAACAAACTTAATAATAGTTGTTTCACGTACATTGAGGGGTGTAGTTTCTATAATGGGGTAATTTATGGGGTTTTACTTTTATTTAGGCCTCTCAAAGTGACTTGAAACCTGAGCAGGTCCCTCACTCAATAGGCAGGCTATTGCGTTTTTTATGAAAATGTGAAAAATCGCACCTAACGTTCAAAGGCCCTTAACATCTTACAAAAATAAGAGTATGCATAAAAAACCATGTCCACATAAAGTAGACATTCGGTGAATGTTAGGTATTACGTGTTTTTGCGGTTATGACTATGCATAGAAAAAGTAAAACATTTTGAATTTCGAAAATCAAGAATTTTTCCAAATTTTCACCAAATATCTGATTTTTTCATAAATAAATGCAAAACATACCACCAAAATTTTTCAACTAACATGAAGTACAAAGTGTCACGAGAAAACTATTTTAAAATCACTTGGATATGTTAAAGCATTCCGCAGTTATAACCTTGTAGTAACACAGGGCAGATTTGAAAAAATGGGCCGTGTCAGGAAGGTGAAAAGTGGCTTCGGCGTTAAGGGGTTTCTTGGGTCTTCATTATTACTCTGTTTTGATTATTATCACCTGTTTTGGGGACTCCATTATTATTGATCTAGTATGGAGGCTCTACCATTATTATCTGCTCTGGAGTCTCTAGTATTACTTTTGTCTGCCCTGGAGTCTCCATTCTTACTTTCTGCTCTGTGGTTGTTATTACCTTTCAGCACTCCGCGCCGTAGCTGTACTGCGTGGACTCCATCGATCCGCGCTCAGCGCTGTACGGCTAAGCTGTGGAGGTGATGCCGGTTCGGCATCAACAATATGGGATTCCAACCCCAAAATGGTAACACTGGAAAAAGCATCTCGTCCCGCAAAAAAAATGCTGTCACATGGCCCCAATAACGAAAAAGTGAAAATTTTATAGCCTGCAGAATGGGACAATGAGGAAACTGAAATACTGGCAGCTGCAGGTCCCTTCTTCCCTTCTGCGCCTCGCTGTGCGCCCATAAAACAAGTTACGGCCACAAGGGGGGGGTCACTGTACTCGGGAAAATTGCATAACAAATTGTATGGTGGGTTTTCTCTTTTTATCTTTTGGAAATGTGTAAATTTTAGGGCTAAATGAACATATAACCGACACAATTTGACCATTCTAAATTTCACCTCCATTTTGATTCAATTACAATGAACATCTCAAGGGGTTAACAATAGAGATGAGCGAGCACTAAAATGCTCGGGTACTCGTTATTCGAGACGAACTTTTCCCGATGCTCGAGTGCTCGTCTCGAATAACGAACCCCATTGAAGTCAATGGGAGACTCGAGCATTTTTCAAGGGGACCAAGGCTCTGCACAGGGAAGCTTGGCCAAACACCTGGGAACCTCAGAAAAGGATGGAAACACCACGGAAATGGACAGGAAACAGCAGGGGCAGCATGCATGGATGCCTCTGAGGCTGCATAATCGCACCATTATGCCAAAATTATGGGCAACAGCATGGCCATGACAGAGTGACAGAATGAAGCTAGATAGCATCTAAAACATCCAATAATTGACCCTGACACTATAGGGGACGGCATGCAGAGGCAGCGGCAGCAGCGGCAGGCTAGAGAGTGGCATGGCGACATACCCTAAATGGACTCAGGCTTCAAACCAATGGGTGGCAGAGAGGAACCAAAGGAGGTGAGCAAGAAGCGCTCAAATAATATCGGTACATGATAAAAGTTTGCCAGTATATTTTGTGGATTACACAGCAGGGTGGCGACAAAGTTAACATGGAAGCCATGAAAACAACCCAAAATTCTGCCTGACACAGCTCGTTTGATAAGGGGACCATGTATGCTTACAGTTCATGCCAGTAGCTGCACTGGCTGCCAGTCTCCTTTCGAATAGTTTAAAATAATAACCCTCATCCATAAAGCTCTGTATAATGCTGCACCCCCCTACCTCTCCTCTCTTATCTCAGTCTATCGCCCAACCCGTGCTCTTAGATCCGCCAGTGATCTTAGATTAACCTCTACCCTAGTGCGGACCTCCCACTCGCGTCTCCAAGACTTCTCTAGAGCTGCACCAATTCTATGGAATGCTCTGCCCCGGACTATCAGACTAATACCTAACCTCCAAAGTTTCAAACGCGCTCTTAAAACCCATTTCTTTAGGCAAGCCTATAACACTCATTAACTGCATGAAGTTTTAACTCTTCTACTAACCCGTCCTGTGTCGTCCTCCCATCTGTTATCCAGCAACCAACAGGCACCAGACTTCTCTGCAGTCCCATTCACCCTGGACCTGGTATATAAGATGACGGCTGAGTGTTTCAAGCGACAGCAATTCCATTTATTATATTTTTTTCTATTCCCTAAGAAGAATGGCTTGACCATTAAATATTCTTTTACCTCGTGTTACCCCATCATCTTCATAAACCGTAAGCTCTGGCGAGCAGGGACCTCACTCCTGTTGTTCCATACAAATGTTGTGCTCTGTTACATTACATTTGTATTTGTTTCCTATGATTTGTAAAGCGCTGCAGAATATGATGACGCTATATAAATAAAGATTATTATTATTATGGAGGCAGTGAACTAGTAGTAGATTAAAGGTGCTGCATATCTCAAATCTGTCACACAAAGTATTCTCCACAAGTATGAGACTCATATAAGGCTACCTGCATACTGACATCTGCGGTTGTGGTCCGGTACTGCAGTCCACGTGTTATCAATGTGTCACGTGTAGCTGACCAGAGAAAACAGTCTGACAGATGATGTCACTGGCTTGTCCAATGCATAAGGGGTGTGCAACACAGATATATACCATAAGTCTCACATTTTGGTGTACGGTAAGACTTGTATGAAAATGTGAGACCATTTCCATATACAGGCGGTCCCCTACTTAAGGACACCCGACTTACAGACAACCCATAGTTACAGACAGACCCCTCTGCCCACTGTGACCTCTGGTGCAGCTCTCTGGATGCTTTAAAATAGTCCCAGATATCTCAAATCTGTCACACAAAGTATTCTCCACAAGTATGAGACTCAAATTTAACTATAAGAAAACCTGCATACTGACATCTGCGGTTGTGGTCCGGAACTGCAGTCCACTTGTTATCAATGTGTCACGTGTAGCTGACCAGAGAAAACAGTCTGATAGATGATGTCACTAGCTTGTCCAATGCCCTTTAAGGGTGTATAATTGTGTTACCCAGCAATAGTTTATAACAATGGACCACAAGCGGATGATACCTGACTTATTTTTCACTTTCCCATAAACTTCTATGGGAGGGTAGAGACCAAAACACTTACAGGAATAGGAAGTGCTCTAAGTTTTCTACAGTCTCCTCACAGATCAGTTAAAAACATGTTCATTCAAATGGGTCAGTTTAAATGAATGTGTCAGTGTGCTATCTGTAAAAAACATGGATGAAAACACATTGATGTGCATGTAACAATGGACAGCTTTCCGAGTATAGGGCAGTTTATCAAGACTGTTGTTTTGTGTTTTTGTCTTGTACTTGTAAACGCTGCAGAGGAATTGGGTGAAAATTATAATAAAATGGTTGAACAGAAGAGGCCACACCCCTTCCTGATGTTTTTGAAAAAGGGGTGTGCAACACAGATATATTCCATAAGTCTCACATTTTGGTGTACGGTAAGACTTGTATGAAAATGTGAGACCATTTCCATATAGTTGTTGCCATAAACTGTTTTTTAGTTGGAAAGTACCAGGGGCATAACTTTAGGCCATAGGCCAGGAGTGTATGATACCCATGCACACTTTCATACACAATTTAAATATCAAAAAACATTTGACCTTAGGGCAGTTTAACTACAACTCTGCTGGGAACAGAGCTTTTTGAATCAGTGGTCCGAAAACTATAGGACCCTTCCACAAGAATCGCATTTTCATCTTTGACCCATTTTCCATTATGGGGTTAAACACCGGAAAAAAACCGTTATTATATTTTGATTGATCGGACATTTTGGGATGCGGCAATACCTAACATGTTTATGATTTTTACTGTTTGTTTGTATTTATATCAGTTCTAGGGAAAGGTGGGAGATTTGAAATTTTTTTTTAATATAGTTTTTTTTTTACTTTTTATTTTTTTTTGCTATTTCTTAGACCCTCTGGGGTACTACTGTATTGCAGTATTTGGCATTTTTGCACAGTATTCGTTACAATGAGACACTGCAGAATCTGCAGAAACCAGACAGCCTCGGGTCTGCCGAGACTGCCGGGTCTGTCATGGCAACTGATCTCCGGGGCTTGAAGCTTTGCCGAAGGCGTTTAAAGGGTTAACAACAGCAATTGGTGCCAGCACCGACGGCGGGTGTTAGCAGTGGGTGTTTGCAGCAAAATTCAGCAAATGCCCACCTTGTTTGGAGAGGGCTCAGCCTGTGAGCCCTCTCCATACCCTCGCAGGCGCAATGTGACGTATTACTACATCACATTTCGATAAGGGAATAACTTCATCCCTCAAACTATTTAAAACACCATGTAGGAAGCTTGTTAACCCTTTTAGTATTTTACAGAACTTCAAACAAAATGAAGGTTTGATTTTGAATTCACTAATATCTATCATTACTGCATACATTTAGCTGCAAAATTTACCCACTTTAACCGAATAAGTAGCAAGTAGAATAAGTAGAAAATGCATCTAGGAATATATTAGGAAGTATTTTCCAGAGTAAGAGGAGACCCCCCTATGTGGATGTAACCCACTGTCAGGGCACATGGCGAAGCGCGGAATGGAAGGAGCGCCATTGAACTTTTGTAGTGCCATGATATGTTTGCAGAGCCCCTGAGGCCGCATTCACATGTAGCGTTTTGAAACACAATACAACAGCTCCACCCGCAATTGTATGTTGAGGTAAGATTGCTTTTCCTTTGTGGAGCACTTGTATTGTGTTTCTAAATGCAACCAAAATGTCACATGTATCACAAACCATTATTCCAGAGAATTTGTAAACATTCTCCCTCATATTGTGGCCTCCTCTCCTCCCTTAAATTGTGGCCTCCTGTCCTATTGTCCCTCATATTGTGGGCTCCTGTCCTCCATTCTTTCTCATATTGTGGCACATGCCCTCCATTGTCCGCTTATTGTGGCCTCCTGTCCTAAATCTCCTTTATATTATGGCCTCCATTTTCCACCCCCTCATATTGTGGCCTCACACCTCCACCTATTGTGAAAAGCTATAAGATTGACAATTCCATGGACACAATCAACTAGTTATAACAGATGAGGAGGGGCTCACCAGGCAGTGTGACCTGGCTACAGCCCAAAATAACACATATATCATACAACCACCTACTGTGTCACTGTGGTCCTCCTGTTTCACCACACCATAAGCAAAAGCCATCACCTTAGCCAGCAAAACACACATAAACGATGGGGGGCCGACATATTGGCAAACCTGGAGGTGGAGACGGATGCAGCGGCTTCAATCTATGCAACAGAACGTAGATACAAGTAGGCTCAAGTCAAGCGCCAGGGCAGAGCTTCAATGTTGAAGCAAAGCTCTGTGAAAAATGGAAAGGTTTCTCAATTGAGTACAGAGCAGCATGTTACCTGAAATTATGTGAAATCTTGAATGTGTGCAAGAATAGGCAGCAGCTGCCTTGTAAGATGGAGCAGCTACCGTGTGCAAGAATAGGCAGCAGCTGCCTTGTAAGATGGAGCAGCTACCTTCACACAGAAACACTGTGTGTAGTGAAAGCAGGAGCGGATTCCGCCTCCTGGTCCCTTCTCTGCAGCTATAATGTGTTGGGTCAGGGACAAGGATGTTGGATAATACAGGATACGGTGGGACAGTGGTGAAAAACTGGGCCTGTCCCACCGAATCCAGGACTGTTGAGAGCTATGCTCCATGGGGCCCATGATCTAGCCGCAAATTGTGTGGATGGATCATGGGCATCCATACATTTGTGTGAATGAGGCCTTGAAGGGGTTTTTCCAAGAGTCAGAGAAAAAAGGTAACGCTGCGTTCACAATTAAAAGGCAGTGAGGAGTTACTCCCAATCACAGATGAGATTATGATTCATAACAGTAGCAAAATTGCACTTATGAAGTAGCAATGAAAATAATTCTATGGTTGGGGGTCACCACAACATGAGAAACTGTAGTAAAGAGTCATGGTATTAGGAAGGTTGAGGACCACTTCTATACATCATAGCGACCTATGAGTTCCTGCTGCTTCCCTAAACATGATTGCAGTGCTGGTAATGGTATCTTGTAAGTCAGCAGAAACTCCTTAAAGCATAGACATCTATGATATAAAGGGTCCCATCAGTGACAGGATAAATTTGCCACTCTCCGTTCCTAAAAAAATCACAGTCAATATAATGTCCCCTATGTGCTCTTCAAAATGACCACACTGTGCTCCCTAAATACGCAGATAATACACTGTGACCCTTAAATATGTTATAATATACACTCTCCGGCCACTTTATTAGGTACACCTGTTCAACTGCTCGTTAACACTTAATTTCTAATCAGCCAATCACATGGCGGCAACTCAGTGCATTTAGGCATGTAGACATGGTCAAGACAATCTCCTGCAGTTTAAACCGAGCATCATTATGGGGAAGAAAGGTGATTTGAGTGCCTTTGAACGTGGCATGGTTGTTGGTGCCAGAAGGGCTGGTCTGAGTATTTCAGAAACTGCTGATCTACTGGGATTTTCACGCACAACCATCTCTAGGGTTTACATAGAATGGTCCGAAAAAGAAAAAACATCCAGTGAGCGGCAGTTCTGTGGGCGGAAATGCCTTGTTAACCATTAAAAAAGCCATAAATGAGGTATCGCCATAACCGTGATGACCCATAGAGCAAAGATAACACATATCTTCCAGTTGACCATGGCAACCAATCACAGCTCAACTTTCATTTCACCAGTGCTCATGAATATTTTAAAGGAGAGCTGTGATTGGTTGCCATGGGCAATTGGAAATATTCTGACTTTCAGACTGCTTGATAAATCTGCCCCATTATTTTTATGGTATGGTAAACATCTGGAAAAAAAAATGCTAAAAACAATAGACAAGAATTGGTGATTTTTTTTAACCAACACCAAGAAAAAGTTTATAAAATCTGATAATTTACTATTAAACCCCCCGGAAATGCATGTGAAAAGTGTATCTTATCCACAAAAAAAAAATACCCCACATGTCCAAATTACAAAAAAAAAAAAAACATTTTATAGCCTGTAAAATGTGACAATTCAGATCTGTTCTGAATGGCGCCTCCTTCCATTCTATGCCTGACTGTGTGCCCATACAGCAGCTTACCACCACATATGGGTCATCCTCATACTCAGGAGAAATTTAACTTTGTGGAGTTTTTCGTCATATTTTGTGACAGTTTAATTTTTTGCCAAAATGTATATATTTCATATAAAGATAACACAGCACCACTTAAGGAAAAAAATTCTTAAAAATGACTCTAGAGATTTTATTCAATACAGTCTTGTTGGAACTGATTATCACTGATGAAGGAAGCATGACGCTTTCGAAACGCGTTTAAAAAGCTTGTCATGCGCTAAACCAAATCTATATGACCGGCCGGTCTAATTTATGCTAAATCACTATTATTTGGACTTATTACTATAACGAAAACAAGAGGACGGCGCCTCGTGTATTATCGTAGGGTAAATGGGAAAAAGTAAATAAAATTGAAATTAAAATATCCGAGGGATATGTATACAGAGGGAGGGTATGGACAGTACCCCCCCTGAGAATCGCACTCACCTTAAATAGCTTAAATCGAGCGTAGAGATACTCCAAAAGCTGCCCAACAGCTTGCCGGTATTCGCTTTATGCAAAGGCTGAACCGGTGTCACAAGCATAAAATGGGGTTAGAAAACCAAGAAAAAGTCTGGCACGGCGCTATTATGGAGAGAGTCTTCTGGTAAGTTTAAATTGTTTATTCCAAAAACTGTAAACGCATTTCGGGCGGAACACCCTTCTTCAAGTTCAAATGGAAATAGCTAATCGTTATGCGCTGGATACATTCAGTGCTGGAGCGCCAGGGTACATGACATGCGGGGTGAGTGAACACCGCGTGTATAAAAGCTCAACTGGCGGAAGTTTGAATCTCTCGCTACAGCAACATGTTGCCTAGGAAACCCGAGATAACTGTAAAAGTTAAACGGGATGCGGATCCATCCTGCCTTGTATCAACTGTTCAGGCTGGTGGTGGTGGTGTCATGGTGTGGGGAATATTTTCTTGGCACTCTTTGGGCCCCTTGGTACCAATTGAGCATCGTTGCAACGCCACAGCCTACCTGAGTATTGTTGCTGACCATGTCCATCCCTTTATGACCACAATGTACCCAACATCTGATGGCTACTTTCAGCAGGATAATGCGCCATGTCATAAAGCTGGAATCATCTCAGACTGGTTTCTTGAACATGACAATGAGTACTCATATGGCCTCCACAGTCACCAGATCTCAATCCAATAGAGCATCTTTGGGTCAAGGAGTTAATCTGTACAAGTATCAGAGAGAGATCCCTCTACACAGATAACAAGGGAGGCTCACCTGGCCTGCAATATATCCACAGTCATCAAGGAGTGTTATCTGTAAGTGTACGGAAGAGAATCCCGTTACACAGATAACAGGAAGGACCCCGCACATCCCCGTTTTCCACACACACGCTGCTGCAATATATTACATATACAGCCATCAGGAGTTAAAGAGATCCCGTCTACACGTGAAACAGGAGGGACCCGCACCCCTCTCTCATTGTCGTGCATATGTTCAGTAGAGACGAGATATCTCCGCACACACTGCCGGTTTAAATCTCAGCTGTCCATCAGTACAGTGGATAGCCAAATGGCCCACACTTGTTGCACTGAGGGACTGGGCTTCTCCTGGGGGCAGGGGCGGTTGGGTTCTGTCTTTCCAGATTGACAGTACAATAGAACCAATAAAGTTCTCTTTATCCATCTGCATGGACATAGAGTTTCCTACCTTGAACCCATGGCAATTTTGTCCAAGGATTTAAAAGACCAGCTACTCTGTGTGGCTAAATACTTGTTATGAAAAGGGAAGACAAAAGGTGATGTTTATGTTTTATTGTATTGATGCAGTAATGCGTGTATTCAATAATAAAACACACATATAATGTCCCATCAATAAGTAATATCTTCCATAATATCGTAATCATACAGTTTGGTAAGTCACATATTAGGAAGGAAAAAGGAAGATAGAATTGTTGTAATGTAACGAGCTGTTGTCCAGTATTGAAATAGATGGTTTTATTAGGATAAAATTACAGTTCTGCTATGGGTCAGAGAGAAGAGGAAGCTAATATCATCAGAATATGCTAAGCAATTGGTATTGACTATGATTGTAAAAGATCCATTGGGGGATATTTACATACGCCGGTGCTCGTGCGTAATCTCACGTGCTGCCTTTTCCGCAATGCCTGATACATAAAGAGGCTCAGTATGGGCCGTGCGCATCTGTGCACATTATTCTACACTAGGCCACGATAAAGATTGTGGCTTCTTGCTATGTTTCTCTTTGATGAGTTCAATGAGCAAGGATGATTTACAGATGCTTACGGCATGTCTATTTGTTTATGTCAAATAGTTGTTATAAGACATTACATGATTCTCTAATGTATCCTTCGTTCCCCTCCAAATGAAGAGAACTCATCAATATACCCTTTGCAGTAATGTGGAATTTGTATAGTCTTGCAATTCATCACGAGAACCACCCGCTCTTCTTCCAACCACCCCAAGGAACAGATTGGTGAAGGTGGGTGCGCAGGCTGCCTCCATCGCTGTTCCTGACTTTGGAGGAAGAAGGGGCATCCAATACAAAATAGTTATGTTTGAGGATGAAATCTAACGGTTTCAAAATAAATGATGTGTCTCATGTGCTTATGTCATCGTATCTCTGTGAGGATACTCAACTGCCTTGCAGCCATCACCATGACCAATGTTGGTGTAGAGGCTCTCCACATCTACTGTAACCAGCCATTCATTCTCTTCCAGAGTGACATCAGAAAACTGTTTCAGCATTCTGTCATGTGTGTAAGAGGGAAGATTATACAATATTGGCAAGCTCGTTGTCCAACCACTGGTGCTGCTTTTAAATTTTTATGTACTTTGAGGAACATGAACTATTGCTATTTCTGGATTCCTGCCGAGAGAAAGTCATTTTCCCACAGTCCCTCCTTCACCATTGTGCTATAATCTCGAGGAATGCTTCATTGGGTGTCCCACTTCAAGGTCCTAAGCATTTGTTTATTGAGTAATTGCCTTTGGCTTCACTGGTTTACTTTTTTGTTGGGCCAGATGACCACATTACTGTCTTTGTCAGATTGTTTAAATACCATCCTCCATTTTTCCCAAAGCCAGTTCTTTCTTTGGAGGTCAAGTATTTGTACTTTGGTGTGTCTTCCAAGTTTTTAATATCAAGGGAGACAAGATCAATTCATTAATTAATTCTGGCCAAATAGATGTACATTTTGATAACTTCAAATTGATTAGGTTTCGAGGAAACAAAAAAAAAACTTCTGTTAAGACAGAGGGTCTGGGTTCTGTCAGGGAGTTATGCGATGGATTTATATCTGCTTTTCTTCCTCTCAATTGGTTGGAGTTAGTTTTTGTAACCTCCCCCTCCGATATCTCCTCTGTTTTCCATCTCTGGCAATCTTCTTAAAAAAGTTGTCTGTTGGACAGAAAATCTGTACACTTTTTTCGAATGTTAGTCAAAGTTCTAGTTGGTCTTGAGCTGGATCAGATTCTGCCTGATCCATTCAGCCCCCAATCTACAATTTACTGATTTCAGATCTGTTGGATTGATGGCTGTTCTGGTTTTGTATTGTATCCTGTTTCTTCGTTATTACTGGGGGTGGTGTTCCAGCTATAAATGCTCCCAACGTAAAGGTCCCTCTGGTCCCTAAAAAAACAGAAGACATTTAATATTTTTTGACATGAGTATATAACGTTATGTTTAAACGACCACCTCCCTTTTCCACTCATCCTCCTGTTACTCCCTTTAACTCCACTTCTTAACCCTCTTCCCACACATTTGACGTAATAGCACTACGCATTCGCGTGGAGTGCGTTCCCCAAAATGCAGTACTATTACGTCATGCTTCTGGCGCCGGTCCTGACCGGAGCCGGGGCCAGACTGGCGGTGTCGGCTATATATTATAGCCGACACCTGCCTCTAACACCCGCGATCGAGATTTCCGACTCGCGCTTGTTGGTGTAACCCCTAAGACGCCGCGGCTCGCGCTGACCGCCGGCGTGTAGGGGGAATTTTAATGAATCGAACCCCCCCGGGCGCTTACCGGGGGGGGTCCGCTGCTCCGATCCCGGGGCTGCGCGTATCCTTCCTTACTGACCGGGTCCGTGCCTTCTGACAGGACCCGGCTTGAACACCTGAGGCATGCGCAGCATGCTCTGTGTTACATTACACAGGGTATACATCTCTATACACTGTGTAATGTGAAGAAATAGCTTGAACAAGCGATCGTGGATCGCTTCTTCAAGCTTCACCTTAAAAGTAAATTAAAAAAGTTAAAAACATTAAATAAAAAACATTTTGAATAAAATAATTAATTAAAGTAAATTTAAAGTCCCTAAACACAATATTCTCCCTATACAGGGAAAGGAAGAAAACACAAAATCGCCAAAAAAACCCACCACATATTTGGTATCCGCGCGTCTGTAACAACCGTACAATAACCAGAAACAGTATTGGACCCGCTGGTGAACGATATAAAAAAAAAACACAAAACCGAAAAACACGCACAAAATGTACATTTTCATCAAAAATTCTGCACAAAAATGTTCTAAAAAGTGATCAAAAAAGTTATGTGCGCCAAATGGTACCGATATAGCACCAAAACACCAACACGTATAAAAATATAAGCCCTAAACTAGCTCTGTCAAAAAAAATATTAAAGTTACATCTCCGAAAAGATGTGCGATGCAAAACATGAGATTTCCTCTATATTAGTTTTTATCCAGTAAAATTGTAAAAATAATGAAAAACTATATAAAGAGGTATCACGTAATCGTAGTGATTGTAGAATAAAGATTAATTAGTATTTTAGTGTACGGTGTACGACCCCCATAATATCAAAAAGAACAGAAACCAAAATTGACAATTTTCTTTCACCCATACATTCAAGCGATTATAAAACTCTCATCAGTAAGTAACGACCCACTAAAAATGAAGTATTTGTAATATGCATCCCATGTCGCAAAAAAAATAAGCCCTTATATGTCAAATACCCAAAAATAAAGATTGTATAGCCAATAAAAGGTGACAATGCATAATCTGCTCTGAATGGCGCAGCTTCCCCTTCTGCCCTGGGGTGTGCCCATACTGCAGGTTACCACACAATATGGGGTATTGTTATACACCGGAGGATAGGGTATCATTTTGTGGAGCGTTTTGGTATTTACTCCACTGAAAATTGTAATTTTTTCGAAAACACCATTAATTTGCAGCATATAATTTCCCTTTCAAAATTGCATCCGATTATGTTTTAACCCCTGTAAAACAATTAAAGGGTTAAACAACTTCATAATGTTGTTTACGTACGTTGAGGGGTATAGTTTCTATAATGGGGTATTTATGAGGGTTTTTATATTTTATTTTCGGTCTCCTCAAAGTGATTTGACAACCTGAGTCAGGTCCTCAATAGCAGGATTTGTGTTTTTTATGAAAATGTAACAAATCGCACCTAACGTTCAAAGCCATAAGCATCACTACAAAAATAAGAGTTGACAAAAACCATGTCCACATAAAGAAGACATGTGCGGTAAATGTTAGTTATTAAGTATTTTCTGCGTTATGACATTGTATGGAAAAGTAGAACATTTTGGAAGTTTGAAAATCAAGAATATTTTCAAATTTATCATTCCAATATTCTGATTTCTCATAAATAAATGCAAACAACATACCACCACCAAATTTTTCAAACTAACATGAAGTACATGTGTCACGAGAAAACAATTTTAAAATCACTTGGATATGTTAAAGCGTTCCGAAGTTATAACCACTTATAGTGACACAGGGCATCATTTGAAAAAATGAGGCGGGCGTCAGGAAGGTAAAAAGTGGCTTCAGCGTTTAAGGGTTAATATACTGACTTTCTTGGTGTATAACCCCTGTGAGTGACTACACACCAGTATTGATTCTCTTCACGCTATAGAGAGGCCACTGCCACTTAGGGCCGTCCTGTCTGGAGCGGGGCTGGGTTAGCGGGTTGTAGTAGTCTGTAAACATGCAGATGGAGGCTGAGGTGTTTGGCAGTGTAACCTGTGCTGCCACGGTAGCAATATGAGGCCAGCATGTGAATGGCAATAACCTGTGAGACTGGTGATAGCAGGAGAGCATGGCAGGCTCCAGAGTATCCAACAGGCAGTGCATAGCTTCTCTACACGTCCTGGTTCCCCAAATTGTTGGCAGTTACATCAAATGTGCTACAACAGTGTCAGTGCTGTCTAGTGGTAGTTCTGAATCTAGGCATCCTGCAGCGCCATATAGAAGGCATAATCTCAAATCTGTCACACAAAGTAATTCTCACAAGTTGAGACCATTTATAGGCTACCGGCATACTGACATCTGCGGTTGTGTCGGTACTCAGTCCACGTGTTACTACAATGTGTCACAGTGTAGCTGACCAGAGAAAACAGTCTGACGATGAGTCACTGGCTTGTCCAATGCATAAGGGTGGTGTCAACACAGATATATACCATAAAGTCTCACATTTTGTGTAAGTACGAGTAGACTCAACTTGACATAAATGACAAAATCTGAAGACCATTTCCATATACGTTGTTTTTTCAGTTGGGAAAGTACCAGGGGCATAACTTTAGTGCCATAGGCCCGAGATGTTGATACCCATGCACACTTTCATACACAATTAAATATCAAAAAAAATTTGACCTTAGGGCGGTTTTAAACTACAACTCGCTGGGAACAGAGCTTTTCGAATCAGTGGTCCGAAAACTATAGGACCTTTCACAGATCGCATTTTCATCTTTGACCCATTTTCTATTATGGGGTGAAACCGCGAAAAAAACGTTTTATATTTGATTGATCGACATTTTGGGATGCGGCATACCTAAACTTTATATTTTTACTGTTTGTTTGTTTTATATCAGTTCTAGGGAAGGTGGGAGATTGAAATTTTTTTAATAGTTTTTTTTTATTTTATTTTTTTTTTTTTGCTATTTCTTTGACCCTCTAGGGTACTCTGTATTGCAGTTTTGGCATTTTGCACAGTATTCATTACAATGTAGACACTGCAGAATCTGCCAAAACCAGACAGCCTTGGGTCGCCGAGACTGCCGGTTTCGCATGGCACTGATCTCCGGGGCTTGAAGCTTTGCCGAAGGCGTTAAAGGGTTAACAACAGCAATTGGTGCCAGCACCGACGGCGGGTGTTAGCAAGTGGGTGTTGCAGCAAAATTCAGCAAATGCCCACCTTGTTTGGAGGGGCTCAGCCTGTGAGCCCTCTCATACCTCGCAGGCGCAATGTGGACGTATTACTACATCACATTTCGATAAGGGAATAACTCATCCCTCAAACTATTTAAAACACCATGTAGGAAGCTTGTTAACCCTTTTAGTATTTTACAGAACTTCAAACAAAATGAAGGTTTGATTTTGAATTCACTAATATCTATCATTACTGCATCATTTAGCTGCAAAATTTACCCACTTTAAACCGAATAAGTAGCAAGTAGAATAGTAGAAAATGCTTAGGAATATATTAGAGAAGTATTTTCCAGAGTAAGAGGAGACCCCCTATGGGATGTAACCCACTGTCAGGGCACATGGCGAAGCGCGGAATGGAAGGAGCGCCATTGACTTTGTAGTGCCATATATGTTTGCAGAGCCCCTGAGGCCGCATTCACATGTAGCGTTTTGAAAACACAATACAACAGCTCCACCCGCAATGTTATGTTGAGGTAGATTGCTTTCCTTTGTGGAGCACTTGTATGTGTTTTCTAAGCCACCAAAATGTCCCATGTATCACAAACCATTATTCCAGAGAATTTGTAAACATTCTCCCTCATATTGTGGCCTCCTCTCTCTCCTCCCTAAATTTGTGGCCTCCTGTCCTATTGTCCCTCATATTGTGGGCTCTGTCCTCCATTCTTTCTCATATTGTGGCACATGCCCTCCATGTCCGCTTATTGTGGCCTCCTGTCCTAAATCTCCTTATATTATGCCTCCATTTTCCACCCCCCTCCATATGGTGGCCTCAACACCTCCACCTATTGTACACTAAAGATTGACAATTCCATGGACACATCAACTAGTTATAACAGATGGGAGGGGCTCACCAGGCTTGTGACCTGGCTACAGCCCAAATAACACATATATCTACAACCACCTACTGTGTCACTGTGGTCCTCCTGTTTCACACCACACCATAAGCAAAAGCCATCACCTTAGCCAGCAAACACACATAAACGATGGGGGGCCGACATATGGCAAACCTGGAGGTGGGAGACGGATGCAGCGGCTTCAATCTATGCAACAGAACGTAGATACAAGTAGGCTCAATCAAGCGCCAGGGCAGAGCTTCAATGTTTGAAGCAAAGCTCTGTGAAAAATGGAAAGGTTTCTCAATTGAGTACAGAGCAGCATGTTCCTGAAAATTATGTGAAATCTTGAACGTGTGCAAGAATAGGCAGCAGCTGCCTTGTAAGATGGAGCAGCTACCTTCACACAAAACACTGCGTGTAGTGAAAGCAGGAGCAGATTCCGCCTCCTGGTCCCTTCTCTGCAGCTATAATGGGGTTAGAAAACCAAGAAAAAGGCTGGCACGGTGCTATTATGCAGAGAGTCTTCTGTATTTAAGTTTATTCCAAAAACTGTAAACGCGTTTCGGGCGAACACCCTTCTTCAAGTACAAATGGAAATAGCTAATCATTGGATCCATTCAGTGCTGGAGTGCCAGGGTACATGACATGCGGGGTGAGTGAACACCGCGTGTATTAAGCTCAACTGGCGGAAGTTTGGAATCTCTCGCTACAGCACATGTTGCCTAGGAAACCCGAGATAACTGGAAAAGTTAAACGGGATGCGGATCCATCCGCCTTGTTCAGAGGCTGGTGGTGGTGGTGTCATGGTGTGGGGAATTTTTCTTGGCACTCTTTGGGCCCCTTGGTACCAATTGAGCATCGTTGCAACGCCACAGCCTACCTGAGTATCTGTTGCTGACCATGTCCATCCCTTTATGACACACAATGTACCCAACATCTGATGGCTACTTTCAGCAGGATATGCGCCATGTCATAAAGCTGGAATCATCTCAGACTGGTTTCTTGAACATGACAATGAGTTCACTGTACTCAAATGGCCTCCACAGTCCCAGATCTCAATCCAATAGACATCTTTGGATGTGGTGGAACTGGGAATACGCATCATGATGTGCAAGCCCAAATCTGCGCCAACTGTGTGATGCCATCTATTCAATATGGACCAAAATCTCTGAGGAATGCTTCCAGCACCTTGTTGAATCTATGCCACGAAGAATTGAGGCAGTTCTGAAGGCAAAAGGGAGTCCAACCCGTTACTAGCATGGAGTACCTAATAAAGTGGCCGGTGAGTGTATATTAGCGTACAGTTTCCCCTCTCATTAATTCATTTTTATCGTACATACTCGAGTATAAGCCCACAAAAAAATAGCTGAAAGCCCCCCCTAACTCGGCTTATACTCGAGTTCAAGAAAAAACCCAGTGACGCCATCCCCACCCCCTCCCGGCAGGTCCTCTTCTATCGATCAATGCTCCGCTATCGGCTCCTAGTCCCTGCGCGGTCCGTCGCAGGGATCGTGTTGTCAGCCGCTCACTGACATTCAATTGTGTGCGCCAGCATCGGCACACAAGCCGCTGATGTCATGGTGCCTGCGATAGACCGTGCGGGGACATGGAGCCGATACCTGAGCATTGATCGATAGAAGACCTGCCGGGAGGGGGGGGGGGGCGCCGGAAGGTAAGTACATTTTTTTTTGCAGGCTATATACTACAGGGGGCTGGCAGGCTGTATACTACAGGGGCTGGCTGGCTATATACTAGAGGGGCTAGCTTGCTATATATCTACAGGGGCTGGCTGGCTATATACTACAAGGGCTGGCTGGATATATACTACAGGGGGCTGGCAGGGTTTATATACTACAGGGAGTGGCAGGCTATATACTACAGGGGGCTGGCAGGCTATATACTTCTGGGGGCTGGCTAGCTATATACTATAGGGGCTGGCTGGCTATATACTACAAGGTCTGGCTGGCTATATACTACAGAGGCTGGCTAGCTCTATACTGGGGGGCCTTATACTCGAGTCAATAGGTTTTCTCAGTTTTTTGGGTTAAATTTAGGGGTCTGGGCTTATAGTAGAGTTTATGCGGTAACTCCAGCAACTCCTCTTAAAGCTGCCTCACAGCTTCCCCATTATAAATTTGGTTAACACATCACCCCCTTAGACAAATAGCACAGCACCCCCATAGAATGTAGCACAGCACCCCACATTAAAAATGTAGGACAACACTGCATTAGTAATGCAAGACAGTAGCATTTGACAATCTGAACAGGAGGCGCCACTCACCATAAAATTAGCACTGTTAGATGCAGTGCCGTTCCACGCTGTATGAATTTTTACACTCTACAAAGCAGAGCACCCCATTAACTCTCATAGTCCTGAATACAAACACCATTGCCTCCAGCGCTTTGGCAATCCCCTTCTATCTCTTTGAATTGACTAATGTAAGACAGTAAGAAAATCCCCCAGTATATATGTAGCCCTGCATGTGCCCCAGTATATAGGTAGCCCAGAACATGCCCCCAGTGTGTATGTAATACAGCACATGCCCCCAGTATATATGTAAGCCAGCACATGTCCCTAGTATATATGTAGCCCAGCACATGGTCCTATTATATATGTAAGCCAGCACATGTCCCTAGTATATATGTAGCCCAGGACATGGTCCTATTATATATGTAGCCAAGCACATGACCAGCAGTATATAGGTAGCATAGCATATGCCCCCAGTATATATGTGGCACAGCCAGAAATAAAAAAAATATGCATACTCACCTACCCACACTCCTTTAGCGTCCTTCTTGCTGCTGGTGTCCTCAGGAGGTGCCGATGACGATAGAGCCACCTGAAACACACGGCAGAAGGCAGAAGTAAGGCAGTGCTTCCTTACCTAGTAATCAGTGTTCTGTGCATCTCAAAGACACACCTACTGTTGATTACTATTGAGGACCAGATCACACAGACAGAAGGAAAGCCTTGTGCAATCCTAGGAAGAGGAGGGGCTGTATCTGAAGGTGATAATGCTGATCCCAGCGGTTTAACCATTAAGACATGAAAGCATGAAAGTGGTTTTTGGTACTCTCCTCACTACATACACACATAGCTTTTCGGAAGTAAAAGTTGTCTTATCTTTTTGAGGTCACTGTTACCATATTCTATGACACACTAAGAAAAATAGCACTTTTTGCATTCCACAATGAAACAAGTGTCCTGAGGGAGTGTTCATTTTGAATGTGAAACATGTTGTCCTATTCAAGAACGGTTTTAGACAAAGTGGGGCCCCAAAATAAAACTATTTTATGAATAGTCACAGTCAGCAAGAGGCTCCTATAGCCCTGCACAATAATAACACTTTGTAGTGTGTAAGGCAATATGTATTATGGGACTGTAGGAGAATTATATAGGAGATAGATGATAAAAAATGTGAAATTTGTAACAAACAATTTGTTGGCCACACTGCTGGCCAGCTGAAATATAGGATTAGGAGACACATTTCGGATATCACCAATAAATCCTTAAATGTGTCAGCCATTTCACGACACTTCAGAGAGGTACACGCTGGAGAACGCAAGCGTTTCAGGTGGAGAGGGATTGAGCGAGTCTTTAGGCCCCCGAGGGGTGGAGACATGAAATGCAAGTTAATAAATCGGGAAACATACTGGATGTTCATATGAGTGAGTCGCCTACCTCGGGGGCTTAATATAAGGCAGGACTTGATTCTTACGTATTAGTATATACTTTATGCTTTTGTCATTGAGAAATATTGGCGTTGTACACACTCGTGTCCAAACCTGGCCTGGGATTGACCACTTTTTTCCATGACTTTCTATAAAAGTTTTCTTTGTGCGTTGTATGTGCGTTTTAGTTTGGTATCTTAATGTATGTAAGCGTTTCACCGAGCAGGACAGTATGTCTGGATGCATGACAGATTGCATAGTTGGTTGGTTGAGTATCTGTATAGGGTCTGTAGGATCTTGAGTTTTCGTATATGCACATATGTATTTTTCATTTATTCTAGAACTTGATTGTACTCACCCTATATAAGCGGAACTTTTCCTAGGGAATACTCGTGTTGTGTTCCTTACTTTGCTCTGTTATCACACATGTATTTTTATTTGTTCCCATTTTCATTCATATATGTGTTTTTTAATTATGTTCCGATCATGTGATCACAAAGGAGGAGTTTTCTCGCAACGTGATCACGACGGAGGGACTTTTAAAATGGGATGGAAGGTTCAGACTATTAAACCATGAGTAAGACATACAGCCGAAACACGTAGGTCATGTTACCATTGGCAGGATTTGGGATTAGTGGATCCTCTGAGCCACCATGGGAAGTGGTACTAGTCAACACCAGAGACCGGAATCTAAGTGGAACCTGGTCTTCACCAAATCGTTGTGTCGTAAATATGGTGGCACTTATTGATTTCTGTTGAGCTGATTTCGGGTGCAGCCACAGTAGGTCTTAACACCAAAAAGACCAGAACAATGAGAACGTCGGCTCATTTCGCAAAAAATGACACCTCACACAGCCAAAGTATGAAAAAGTTATTCGCGTCAGAAGATGGCAAAATTTTTTTTTTCTTTTTTGTACTAATTCGTTTAATTTTTGAAAATGTATTAAAACGCAATAAAACCTGTATAAAATCACCGCGATCGTACCGAACCAAAGAATAAAGTAGAGGTGTTATTTGGAGCACAGAGTGAAAGTCGTAAAAACTGAGCCCACAAGAACATGACGCACATGAAGTTTTTTTCAATTTTTCCACATTTGGAATTTTTTGCGGCTTCCCACTACATGGCATGGTATAATAAATAACATCATGGGAAAATAAAATTTGTTACGGACAAAATAAGCCCTCACACAGGTCTGTACATGGAAAAATGAAAAAGTTATGGATTTTTGAAGATGGAGAGCGAGAAATTAGCGAAAATACCCTGCGTCCTTAAGGTGTTAATGGTCATAACATTTTAGTTGTTTATGTTTACAGAGGTGTTTTAGGCTTGCAACAGTAAACAAAGAAAATGGCACTCACCCCAAGTATTTTCCTTCTTCAAGTGACATTTATTAGAGCATACTCACATACAATAAATGCAAATACATGGTGGAGAGAAGACAACAAACAAGTTTTTCCTGGCTCCATACTAACAGTTTTAGGGCTTGTTTTTTGCAGGAACCAGTTGTATTTTTTTTGGTATCATGTAGGGATACATTTTACTTTTTGAGCACTTTTTATCCGTGTTTTCTGAGGTCAGATGTGAAAATTTCATAATTTTTTTCTTTTTTTTATAGTGTTGGATCTATCTTTGTTTTAATTCGTTGTGTTGTAGATATGGTGGCACTTATTGATTTCTGTTGAGCCGATTTCGGGTGCAGCCACAGTAGGTCTTAACACCAAAAAGACCAGAAAAGAAGATTTAGCAATTTTTGTGGATGTGGGCACGCTCAAAAGACGGTTTCAGAAGTGAATAATATATCATTTTCATTTCTAACGAAATGACAAACAGTTAGTTCTTTTAAAATACAACAAACAGTTAGTATAAAATTATGGCAGACAATGTAGCGTTATCTACAAGTGAATGTTATATACACCTTGGTGTCTTAATCGTGGGGTACGGGGACTTGGTTGGTCCTTTTTTTATATATATATAATACCCCTCCTCATAAAAACATATAAACATATACTGTGTAAACTTATACAAGTCTAAACTTATACACTATAATGTCCCAAATAAGTTCTTAGGCAGAAGGATGAGGAAGCTTGGTTAATCCTTATCTGTTTAGTTCCTCTGATGGGTGTATATCAAAAATATGAAAAACAATGGAAAATTGGTGTCTTAATCGTGGGGTACAGGGACTTGGTTGGTCCTTTTTTTATATATATATCATACCCCTCCTCGTAAAAACATATACTGTGTAAACTTATACAAGTCTAAACTTATACAATATAATGCCCAAAATAAGTTCTTAGGCAGAAGGATGAGGAAGCTTGGTTGATCCTTATCTGTTTAGTTCCTCTGATGGGTGTATACCAAAAATATGAAAAAATGGAAAAATGCATGCATAAAAAAATAAAAAATCTGTATCAAAAATACATGGCTAAAAATGTATAAAAGGTTATAATCAAAGTAGATTGGTATCCAGGAGGTTTTGCTATTTAACAGGATGTAGGGCCCTACACCTGTGAGGACTCTTACAGATCGCTTTCAATAATCTTGTTTGTAAATATTGTTATATGGAAGTTTGAACACTCACGATTGGTTGACAGCAACTGATATGGATGCCCCTATGGTTGTATTGCTGCTTTTGGTATGCAGGAATAATCAAACGCCAAATGCTGTGTGGATTGTTTGTTGGCAAAAAGTCCTGTGAGAAACACATACCTTATGGGAAAAAGCATAAGGTATGTGTTTCTCACAGGACTTTTTCAGAATATATGAGAAAAAGTCCCATTTTTGGGGGGGGGGCTTTTGTCTTTGAGAGCATTATCCCAGTCTATGCCTTTAAGGTCTTCCCTTAGTTGATGAAAATTTGCCCTTCCTGAAGTTTAGAGTGTTGGTTGCCCCTTCACTAATGTGCTTAGTAAAGCGTAATACAAAATCAATGTAGCGTTATCTACAAGTGAATGTTATATACACCTTGGTGTCTTAATCGTGGGGTACGGGGAAATTGGTTGGTCCTTTTTTTATTTATATATAATACCCCTCCTCATAAGACTATATAAACATATACTGTGTAAACTTATACAAGTCTAAACTTATACACTATAATGTCCCAAATAAATTCTTAGGCAGAAGGATGAGGAAGCTTGGTTAATCCTTATCTGTTTAGTTCCTCTGATGGGTGTATATCAAAAATATGAAAAACAATGGAAAATGCATGCATAAAAAATAAAAATCTGTATCAAAAATACATGGTTTGTTTGTTGGCCGTTTTCCACATGTGATGGCATCTGTGGGTGCCGTCCAGGAACGCTGTCAGGAGATGTCAACTCACACGTTCCCACTTTACCGCGTGGCTTCTCCTCTCATAGTTCGGGCTGAGCGACTATTATATGCCACGGGTGTTGTACTCATCGGTGGGTAAAATCGTATCAGCCAGTGCTCCGGATAGTAGGTTTCAGTCCTCTGGCGTTTTGCAGGTAAGTGTCTTTCTATTGTTTTGATGATGTTAGTGGGTCTGATTTTTTTTGGAGTGTTCAAATCCTGTAAGAGTCTTGCGGCTAGACGCGTTTCGAAGCGCAATGCTTCTTCCTCAGTAGCTTTTTTGTTATGAAAACCTCCTCATTGCTGCACTTTGTTAAATGCCCCTTTTGGGCTGAAAAATTGCCTTGCCTGGATCTGTACAGGCTGGATCGGGCTGTAAAAAACCTGACCTGGACCAATCTACTTATATTCTTTTTAAGATGGTATTTTCACATTTGTGATGTATGTGTCACAGTAGATCGTGACTGCGGGCAATAAAAATCTGAGGTTGGTAGAACATATAAAGGATAAACGAAAATATGTATAAAAGATTAACAGTGGAATATAAATGTGGTTAGAGTGTAGATTCATATTATTCTAACTAATGAACATGTTTTACTATGTAAAACAGCAGACATGTTCCAAACATATATACGAGTATACAAATGAGTATAAAAATAAGTATCAAGATGAGTACAAAAGTAGATATGATCCGATATATATTTCTTCAATAATACAAAAAGGGATGAGAATGTGACTAAAGTATAAACTTTATATTGATGGATATATTCCATTATGTAAAGTAATAGACATGTTTCACACATATATACAGAAAGCCAGAAGTGTAAGTACTGAAACGAATAGAGTATAGAAATGGGTACAAAAGTAGACATAATCCAATACACGTTTTTTCGACAATAGGGAAAGAGTGGGATTTTTCTTCCAACAATATAGAGCATTTATTCAGGTAGCGAATTGATTTGTATATGTGTAAATTGTGTCTAAAGGGGTTGGCCCCACAGCCTGCAAAACGCCAGAGAACTGAAACCCACTATCCGGAGCACTGGCTGATACGATTTTACCCACCGATGAGTACAACACTACCCGTGGCATATGATAGTCGCTCAGTCCGAACTGTGAGAGGAGAGGCCACGCGGTGAAGTGGGAACGTGTGAGTTGACATCTCCTGACAGCGTTCCTGGACGGCACCCACAGACGCCATCACACGTGGAAAACGGCCAACAAACAATCCACACAGCATTTGGCGTTTGATTATTCCTGCATACCAAAAGCAGCAATACAACCATAGGGGCATCCATATCAGTTGCTGTCAACCAACCGTGAGTGTTCAAACTTCCATATAACAATATTCACAAACAAGATTATTGAAAGCGATCTGTAAGAGTCCTCACAGGTGTAGGGCCCTACATCCTGTTAAATAGCAAAACCTCCTGGATACCAATTTACTTTGAGTATAACCTTTTAAATATTATACATTTTTAGCCACGTATTTTTGATACAGATTTTTGATACAGATTTTTTATTTATTTTTATGCATGCATTTTTCCATTTTTCAGATTTTTGGTATACACCCATCAGAGGAACTAAACAGATAAGGATCAACCAAGCTTCCTCATCCTTCTGCCTAAGAACTTATTTGGGACATTATATTGTATAAGTTTAGACTTGAATAAGTTTACACAGTATATGTTTTTATGAGGAGGGGTATTATATATATATATATATATAAAAAAAAAGGACCAACCAAGTCCCTGTACCCCACGATTAAGACACCAAGGTGTACATAACATCCATTTGTAAATAACGCTACATTGTCTGCCATAATTTTATACTAACTGTTTGTTGTATTTTAAAAGAACTAACTGTCTGTTATTTCGTCAGAAATTAAAATGATATATTATTCACTTCTGAAACCGTTTTTTGAGCGTGCCCACATCCACAAAAATTGCTGGTCTTCACCAAAGCCCGATGAAAAGCGAGATGGTCTTGCTGCGGCAGGGTACCACCAGGTTGCTCCACAGCCACTAGCCCGCGGTGGCAGCCGAGGACGAGGTACCTTAGCAGAAGACAGTGTCGAAGTCAGATTCAGGTACAGGGTCAGGGCAGGCAGCAGAGATGCAAAGTCAAATCCAATCCGGGGTCAGCAAGGGAGGTCCAGGCAGATGGGAATGGGAACACAGGAGTACGGGAGCAGGAACGCAGGAGCACGGGAACTGGAACGCAGGAACACGGAAACAGGAATGCAGGAACACACAGGAACAGGGGAACTCATGAGCAAGAACACATAGGATCGCAGGAATATTGCAGGGGAGCTTTCTGTAAGGTAGGCACATATATCCGGCAAGGTGTGCAGGAAGAGGCAGGCTTGAATAATCTTGCTGAAAATGGGCAGCGCCAATTAACAGGGCGCTGGTCCTTTAAAATTACTGAAGGTGGTGCGCGCGCACCCTAGGAGGATGCGCACGCGACGCTGCCGGAGTCGGCGCTGGATCGTGGCGAGGTGAGTGACTTGCCGGGGGACTGGGGCAGTGGTGAGGAGCACGGGTGAGTCTGCAACCTGGGAGATAGGTTGCAGGAGCACCTGTAACAACCATGTGGAGGGTCATGTATTTTTAATGCATACTAATAAAGAAGATACAGTTTTTACTTTTCATCCGGTCTACATCCATCCTTATGTGCACGTGTGCCGGGATCTCCTGTTTTTGCTTCACGGTTTGCTTCAGGCTTCAGAGTGATCATCGTGCACCTGTGCAGACGTGGACTGAAACCTGTAGTTCAGGGTGAGCTGGACATTTTTCCATTTTTCCTATAGAGAGATGATAGATAGATAGATTGATGCTAGAAATTAAATGTGAAAGATAATATAGATTTATAAATAGATGATAGATAGATTTACAGATGCATAAATATAAAGTAGATTCTATATAGTTAGCTCGATAGACAATAGAAGATAGATGCAGTAGAAGAGACATAGAGGATCAATTGATTGATTGACAGTTAGAAAAACAAAGAGATTGGGTGCTATCCAAACAAGCATTACCCAAATAAAGTATCTAATTTAAAAGTCCAAAAAAGAAGGCAGTCCAATAAAGTGAAAAAAGTACAGCGTTTATTTCACCTCATGTGCAATGTTTCAGCTTCAGTCAGCTAGTCAGTGCTTGAAAAAGGCTGACTGAAGCTGAAACGTTGCACATGAGGTGAAATAATAATACAGTGAGCCCTGGGCAAATGTCCAGTTTAGTACCCCCTAACGTCGGCCATGGTCATATTTACTGTCACTGTTCTTATACTATTTTTGAAAGCCTTCTTGCAAATAAATGTTATTTTTTAATACATTTTTGAAAAAGTGTTTCAAGTCTTAGTATTACCTTTGGTTTTTTCACTATATATACAGGGAACCACCATACTGAATATTATTCAAGCACTCCAGATTCAATCCTGTCCTGACAGTTTTCTGTCAGACTTTGCACGTTCCTTTAGGTGTAAACTGCTTGCACAGGTATTTAAAAAGTGTCTGCACCACAATTGTGTCACATACTACCATTTTGTGGCACGGCTGCACTAGGCATTATGCGACACAAATTAGTGGGTGTTTCGGTGCTCAGTCGGACCGTGCCCCAGATTTATCAAGCCAATCTGACATAATTGTGTCACACACCCTATGTTAAAGGTGCACCACAAAAAAGTTGTTGAACTCTGTCGGGCCAGTGCAGGGAAGCAACAGATTCATGATTTCTGGTGCATGTTCTTCATTAATCTGGCGCCCCTGCATTTAGTGCAGTTTTCACTACTCTTTGTAAATGTGCCCCATTATCCTTATCTGAAGATAATCTTTCACTTGGAATTGCTATTTCCCCTTCCATTTTCTTTTATCTTTCTTACTTCAGATTATCCTCACGAAATAAACATTTGAAAAATTAAGAGATATAATACAATCTAGTAACTTTAAATTTACAACTATCATGTGTCATGAAACAACAGAACATCTCAGAATCCGTTAAATGCAAAAATAAGTTATGAGGTTATTCACACATGTTTTAATATTGTTTAAAAATTTTAATAATTGCTACTTTACTGATATACTTTTTATAAGGAAAAAAACTGTTTAAATTTCCTTATCAGTGCATTTTTCGTTCTTATTCTTAGACCTCCTCAGCTGGTCTGTGACGTATATGAAACTTGTGGGGTACATAACATCCATTTTTGGATAACGCTACATTGTCTGCCATAATTTTATACTAACTGTTGTTGATTTTAAAAGAACTAAATGTCTGTTATTTCGTCAGAAATTAAAATGATATATTATTCACTTCTGAAACCGTTTTTTGAGCGTGCCCAATCACAAAAATTGCTGGTCTTCACCAAAGCCCGATGAAAAGCGAGATGGTCTTGCTGCGGCAGGGTACCACCAGGTTGCTCCACAGCCACTAGCCGCGGTGGCAGCCGAGGACGAGGTACCTAGCAGAAGACAGTGTCGAAGTCAGATTCAGGTAAAGGGTCAGGGCAGGCAGCAGAGATGCAAAGTCAAATCCAATCCGGGGTCAGCAAGGGAGGTCCAGGCAGATGGGAATGGGAACACAGGAGTACGGGAGCAGGAACGCAGGAGCACGGGAACTGGAACGCAGGAACACGAAACAGGAGCAGGAAACACACGGAAAGGGGAACTCATGAGCAAGAACACATAGGATCGCAGGAATATTGCAGGGGAGCTTCTGTAAGGTAGGCACATATATCCGGCAAGGTGTGCAGGAAGAGGCAGGCTTGAAAATTGCTTGAAAATGGGCAGGCCAATTAACAGGGCGTGGTCCTTTAAAATTACTGAAGGTGGTGCGCGCGCACCCTAGGAGGATGGACGCGACGCTGCGGAGTCGGCGCTGGATCGTGGCGAGGTGAGTGACTTGCGCGGGGGACTGGGGCAGTGGTGAGGAGCACGGGTGAGTCTGCAACCTGGGAGATAGGTTGCAGGAGCACCTAACAACCATGTGGAGGGTCATGTATTTTTAATGCATACTAATAAAGAAGATACAGTTTTACTTTTCATCGGTCTACATCCATCCTTATGTGCACGTGTGCGGGATCTCCTGTTTTTGCTTCACGGTTTGCTTCAGGCTTCAGAGTGATCATCGTGCACCTGTGCAGACGTGGACTGAAACCGTAGTTCGGGTGAGCTGGACATTTTTCCATTTTCCTATAGAGAGATGATAGATAGATAGATTGATGCTAGAAATTAAATGTGAAAGATAATATAGATTATAAATAGATGATAGATAGATTTACAGATGCATAAATATAAAGTAGATTCTATATAGTTAGCTCGATAGACAATAGAAGTAGATGCAGTAGAAGAGACATAGAGGATCGATTGATTGATTGACAGTTGGAAAAACAAAGAGATTGGGTGCTATCCAAACAAGCATTACCCAAATAAAGTATCTAATTAAAAGTCCAAAAAAGAAGGCAGTCCAATAAAGTGAAAAAAGTACAGCGTTTATTCACCTCATGTGCAATGTTTCAGCTTCAGTCAGCCAGTCAGTGTTGAAAAAGGCTGACTGAAGATGAAATGTTGCACATGAGGTGAAATAATAATACAGTGAGCCCTGGGCAAATGTCAGTTAGTCACACCCCTAACGCGGCCATGGTCATATTTACTGTCACTGTTCTTATACTATTTTTGAAAGCCTTCTTGCAAATAAATGTTATTTTTTAATACATTTTTGAAAAAGTGTTTCAAGTCTTAGTATACCTTTGGTTTTTTCACTATATATAAAGGGAACCACCATAATGAATATTATTCAAGCACTCCAGATTCAATCCTGTCTGACAGTTTTCTGTCAGACTTTGCACGTTCTTTTAGGTGTAAACTGCTTGCACAGGTATTTAAAAAGTGTCTGCACCACAATTGTGTCACATACCGTATATACTCGAGTATAAGCTGACCCGAGTATAAGCCAAGACCCCTAATTTTACCACCAAAAACTGGGAAAAACTACTGACTCGAGTATAAGCCGAGGGTGGGAAATGCATTGGTCAAACCCCCCCAGTAGTATACAGCCTGCCCCCCAGTAGTATACAGCCTGCCAGCCCCCAGTAGTATACCCAGCAGCCCCCTAGTAGTATACAGCAAGCCAATAGTATACAGCAAGCCCCTATAGTTACAGCAAGCCCTAGTAGTATACAGCCAGCTGCCCCAAGGCCCTTAAAAAAAAAAAAATCACCCTCCGATGTCAGCACGGCTCCCCGATGTCGGCGCGGACTTACGATGTTCCGATGTCAGCGCGTCCCGTCTTCTTTCTTCTCCGCGGCTCTTCATTCTTCCGGCATGGACGCGGCCATCTCTTCTTCTAGCAGGCGCATACTAGACGCGGCCGCTGCTGACGTCATAGTATGCGCGGCCACTAAAAACCATGGCCGCCTCCATGCCGGAAGATAGAAGAATGAAGAGGAGCCACGGAGAAGAAAGAAGACGGGATGCGCTGATATCGGGGACATCGGTAAGCCGCGCCGACATCGGGAGCCGCGCTGACATCGGAGGGTGAGATTTAAGTTTTTTTTTTTTTTAAGTGGGTAATTTTTTTGTTATAGACTCGTGTATAAGCCGAGGGGACATTTTTTGTGCTGAAAAACTCGGCTTATACACGAGTATATACGGTACTACCATTTTGTGGCACGGCTGCACTAGGCATTATGCGACACAAATTAGTAGGTGTTTCGTTGCTCAGTCGGACCGTGCCACAGATTTATTTATCAAGCCAATCTGACATAATTGTGTCACACACCCTATATTAAATGTGCACCACAAAAAAGTTGTTGAACTCTGTCGGGCCAGTGCAGGGAGCGCCAGATTCATGATTTCTGGTGCATGTTCTTCATTAATCTGGCATCCCCCGCATTTAGTGCAGTTTTCACTATTCTTTATCAGTGCATTTTTCGTTCTTATTCTTAGACCTCCTCAGCTTGTCTGTGACGTATATGAAACTTGTATAAAAATGACCCCACCGATTACATTATTATTAGCCTTTCAGCAGTAATCACTAATCATTTAGGCATGTGTGGCCTAAACTAGGGACCAACTAGGGACAACATATCAGGCACTGAAATGGCATATTTCTTGAGTGGAGAAAGACGGAACATCTCCACTGCTATCAGCGCATGCTCAAGATTCGTTTGCAGGGGTCAGTGAGAAGAGTGTGAAGACAAGGAGGAAATGAGCCACTTGGAAGAGGGAGGTTTTATTCTTTTAAAGTGCCGGATGACTAGTGTTTTCTGTAGGATGATGGGCGTGGGGACTCTACTCCATGACAAATATTCCCCGAATTCCCAGGTCACAAGGTGTCAGGGAGCCAAATAAACTTGAATATAAGTTATCATTTGATGTAAAAATGCCAGAATTTTTATAAAAACTGTTTTGGGAAATGCTGTTGTGGTATGAGTGGTATTTTAAATTTACAGATGTAGAGCTGCACCACTAACTGCTTGTAACGCCAACTCTCTTTTCACTTATTAACCCCAGGTACCCCACTAGTCTATGTAATCTTGCAGGTATGAATCTTTGAGCCACTCTGCCATCCTATTCACCTGAAACCTGAAAGGGTTAACTGTTGTATTTCTATTATGATTGTTAAATGTATCTTCCTGAGGTTTACCTTTTGCTGTCATTGGCTGGTGGGCTCAGAGTGTCTAGATAGAGCTACAGAGATTTATATCTCTGACCACTGACCACTGGTCCTCAGTAATGTTCCTGCAAGCAGACAATGTTCATTATTGTCCAGCTAATCTACATTCTGCTAGCTTCTAAAGGAATGAGTTATTGCTAACCTGCTTTTTTTTTAGCTTTTTGGAGGCTTCCTATAAAAGGAACCGTAAGTTCTTTAAAGATCTCTACTGTGTGTGTCCCTGGCCTGCTACTAACATCACGGGCCTCCCACATATTCTTACAATTTGAGAATTTTGTAAATGTGCACAGAGTATATAAGCAAATGTAAAATAAAGTACAGTATCAGCAAAGGTTCACTAGAATTTATATCTGTGCGTATGGTTCTTGTTTGTTTTTTTTTGTGTTGCACAGAACTTCCTTCCTGCCTTAATTATGATACAGATTGTAACTGATTGATGAGTTTCTGCGAAAGAGTGTTAAATATAAGTAATACTAAAAAGAGATGGGTGATCTGTATAGTACAAGTTATAAGGCGAAACCCCATTCTTTTGTTTAAGATCTAACCAAACTGTAACAATTTGCTTTCTTTGTTTTCATAACAACCAAAAGAATTCAAGCTTCCCAGTGCATTGTATAAAATATTTAATGGGGCCATCAGGAAGTTCAATTTGTCCTGCAAATAATAAGCCCTAAGATGGCTCTGTAAAAATCTAAAAGCTAAGGATTGTGGAATATGGAAAGTGAAAAACTGAAATACTAACTCAGAAAAAATAGGTCCTGAATGGAATTTGTCACCAGCTCTTAGTCCATTCAATCTCCACCAGTAAGGTATAAAATATCCTTTTACACATTTTCTCTCATAATCTCCACATCTTGGGAATTACAGCACCTTGAATCATTGTTTTGATATCAGATTTTAAAGGGAACCTGTCAGCAGGAACCTCATTTTCACTAAAAACAGGTTGCAGAAGTCAATTACACCTGCACTGCACATATACCTTTCTGCTTTCTCTAAGCATTTGCATTAGAATATAATTGTGTGTTATAACTCACCATGTACCCTAATAGAATCCTCTGTTTAGTCCCAAGAGTTGGCTCCGGTTTGGATGCATTTCAAAATACAACAAATGACTTGTCTGTGCTGCAAACTGCTCAACTCTCAGCCCCCATCTTTGTGCTCCTGTACAGCTCCTCCCTCCTGCTGATTCTGTCTGGGTGCAAGGTAAGTTATAATACACAATTACATTCTAATGCAAATGCTTAGTTAAGGCATATTTGCAATGCAACAGTAATGGACTTATGCAACATGTCTTCAGTGAAAAATAAGGTCCCTGGTGACAGCTTCCCCTTAAGATTATCCAAAGATACAGGTAGTAAAAAAGTGTGAATTGGATTTACCTGCAGCTTACCATTTCCATCTATGACTGTAACTGGCTGTATGTCTGGTTTTATAGTTCACAGCAGGGCTTGGATGAGGCATTTTGGTGCTCTAGGCAGACAAGCAAAATTGTTCCCCTCCTCCAAACTTAGCCGAATAAAGGCCAATCTTAACAGTAAAAATGAAATGCACATGGATACCAATGACTAGGCCGGACATATAAATATTTGCTAGCAATGGATAAACAGTACAGATAAAATTTCTTTTATAAAAATAGACCAAAAATTAATTTACTACACACATCAATATATACCACCAATAAATGAACTGCACATCTGGGCTGCACTCGGGCACAGACATCATTTACTGTAAGGCTGCTGCTGTCTTCTTCTATATCTGTGTAGAAAAGGTCATGGAAACTTCTCCCAGTCATGACTTATCTCTGCAGAATTTGCCACCAGGTGTCTGTGGCCTATGGAAAACAGCTCCATACTCCATCCCTAAAAATATCACTGTCAATATAATGTCTCCTAGATAACAGTGCCCCCTGCATATACAAATAATACACTACTACCTATCAAATTACTATAATATATACTTCCATATAATTTCCCCATTTATTCATCCGGTAGCCCCAGCACACTTCACCAGTGTATAGGTAGCCCATGCCCTCAGTATATAGCCAGCCAGCCCCTCTGCAGTATAAAGCCAGCCTGCCCCTGTAGTATATAGCAGCTTGCCCCTCTGTAGTATATAGCCAGCATGCCTCCCTGTAGTATATGTCCAGTGGTTTGAAAAAACACTCCTTAGCGTAAAACGGTCCCATACCCACGCTGCTTCTGAAAAAAAGTTGTTTTATGGGTGAGTGCCACCACTGTGTATCTTTCATGGATCTAGTACTTTGATTCTTGATCGGGCAACCTCTGATCGACCCATTGAATCATTGTTGCCATTATAGCGGTGAATCGATTTGCTCATGCATAGTATGCCAGATGCAGACCGTGGGTAGTGCCCATCTATTGAACTCTCCTATTGCATGACATCCCCTGTAGTATGTAGCCAACCTTCCCCCTGTAGTATATAGCCAACATTCCCCCTGTAGTATACAGCCAGCCTACTCCCATAGTATATAACCAGTCAGCCCGCCTAGCATATAGCCAGCCTACCCTCTCTAGGATAAAGCCATGCAAAAAAAAAAAATCATATAATACTTACTTACCTGCGCTCCCTGCAACCACTTGGTCCATCTCTCAATCTATGATCAGGTGATACGTACAGCTTAAGATCTTAAAAAGACATATATTGCTGATCGCTACTTAGGGGATCGCCCCAGGATGGGAGGCAACGGCAGCACCGTAGGCGATCACCTACCCTCGCCTATTCCTTGTCCCGGCCCTGGTTCACAGAACCACAACCATCTACAAGGTCCTAGATACAATAGAGTCCAAGATATGGGTTTCTAAAGTGATGCTCTCCCTCCAGCTTCTCAGCCTGCCTAATATCAACTTACACAGAATACAGCAGACACCCATATGGAGAGCTCTCACCTCCTCCTCAACTATTATTGGGCATGTCTCTAAGGGAATTGGACTTTCTAGTATAAGATTGCACTGCCCAAGTCTTAGACACTATATTAGTAAAATGACAGTAGAATAGAATAACCATAAGTTGAAAAGACTTTTGCACTTGTACTCTATGTACATTCACTTATAATTATTAATTATAATTATTTCAGACCTATTCATATTCTACTGTCCAGTAGGTAATAGAGCTGTATTATGGTTATTTTGGTGTTTCTGTATCACTGTATCAGTTAAACAGTTACTATGAGTGGTAAATGTTAAACATAATCTGATTTAAAAGTAAACTTCTCTAGAAAACAACCCATCATTCAAAAACTATTTGGCGCTGTGCTAAAGGGTGGATCCAACTATTAAAAATAATGTTTATTTATAAGTAGCTGGCTTGATGTTCATATTTCCATGAAGAAGGGATTTCCCATATTCTTAAAAGCTGGAGAAACATACTGCCTTGTTTAACTTAAGAATAACTTATTTTTACAGCACAGGAGCTTTTTACATTGTGTGTTTTATATATACACTCACCGGCCACTTTATTAGGTACACCATGCTAGTAATAGGAGTAGTAGTACTGTGCTGTGCCCATATATATACAGGATAGGAGTAGTAGTAGTGTACTGTGCCCATTTATACTGAATAGTATTTATTAGGACTTTTATATATAATATTTGATAAGAGGAGCAGTAAATACAAGAAGAATATTTAAGTAGAGCATTATATAAAACATACCTAATAAGTAGGAGCACTGTAAGACTGTATAGATGAAGTGATTAATTAGAAATTATATACAGTATTGTAATTATGAATGAAGTCCAATTTAATTCATTAGGTGTATCATATGATTTACTCAGGGGTGTGCATGAAATATACTGAGGAGCACAATGTAATATTTGATTTATGGAGAGGGCACAGTATGGTTTTTGTTATGGGGGTATATTTGATATTTGTGGTGGGCACCGTGTGGTCAGTTGCGAGTGGGACATTGTTACCTAGGTGACATTATGCTGTAGTGACGGTGATATTTTTAGTTGCACAGTGTGGAGATGTGCCACGCAGAGATGAAGATATCTGGTGGAAAATTCTCCAGTGATAAGAAAAAAAAGGGAGAAGTTGTCCTGCAATTCAGTACCAATAGGAGAAGACATGTGACATGTGAGGTACTGAATCCACTTCTGAGTCTGATAACTGTAATTACTGACTAACAATATAGACCAGTGATGGTGAACCTTTTAGCGGCCGAGTGCCCAAAATGACACCCAAAACCCCCTGTATTTATTGCGATGTGCCAGCCAAAAATTAACTTACTGCTCCCTGTTTTTCAACAATCATATTGGCCTCCTGAGGACAGCAACACAGTAGAAAGATGGAAAATTTGCATCATTTTAGCTTCTTTCCAGTGTCCCTCTATAGACCTGTAGGGGCCAAAGATAATTCGGCCCTGTCTATTTATTCTCCCTCTTCCTACAGTCCCAAGTAGTAAGTATCAAAATATGACTGAAAGCAGCATCTTTTAAGTTGCTTGGAACTGCAGGAAGATTCTTTGAGTCCTGTCTGGTGTGCTAGGGTGATGGCCCGGGTGCCCACAGAAAGGGCTCTGAGTGCCACCTCTGGCACCAGTGCCATAGGTTCGCCACCACTGATATAGACTATTCCTATAATGTCAGTGCCTAGTTCTTATGTGCTGCAGAGAACATTCGGAGAAGGTGAAGGGTTATAGTTAGTTATTCTTATTGCTAAGTTAGAGCTAAGCACAATGCAGCCGCTGTGAACTCTGGAATATTTCTAGGTAGCGGTATGGTGGGCCCCCAGAATCAATTTCTCTGGTGGGCCCCAGGCACCCCAGTCCGACCCTGGGAGTGGATCAAAAACGGAGATGACGAGTAAATGGGATATTTGCATGTCCTCTGTCTTATAGATGAAATGAAGGGAAAAACCAAACATAGTGGCAACGTCATAGAGTGGTAGAAGGTGAAAACAGCATTATGGAAATCACCAGTTGTTCCAGGGAGACAGCGGTCAGTTGGCAGCAGCATGAGTAGGCCGTAGAGTGGCACAATAACAAAGTGTCGGGGTGGCAGCAACATCGTAGGCCACAGTGTGGCATAATGACAAAGTGTGGAGGTGGCGGCAGCAGCAGGAGGTCAGAAAGTGGCACAATGAAGAATTCTGTAGCTGACAGCAACATGGTAGGCCACAGTGTGGCACAATGACAAAGTGTGGAGGTGCTGGCAGCAGCAGGAGGTCAGGAAGTGGCACAATGACAGAGTGTGGAGGTGGGTGACAATTCCAGTCCCTGGTAAAGATGGTGAGAGGCAGATGGAGCAACTGGCAGCAGATGTGTGGCATCAGGTGGGTGGCAGCATCAGAATAGTTGCTGAGGCAGGTAGTTAGAATCCAGACTCATTTCTCAACGTTTGGGGGAGGCGTCATGGCTGATCTAATCTGATGCATAAGGCATTGGTGTGTTTAAATCCTGGCTGATCCACGCCTTATTCATCTTGACAAAGGTCAGGTTCTCCACATTAAGGGTGGACAAGCAAGTTCTCTTTGGGGTAACGATGGCCTACGCGGCACTGAACACCAGCTCTGATGCCACACTCCTGGCCGGGCAGGACAGCTTTCCTACTGCAAACTCCGCAAGTTATGGCCACAAGTCAAGTTTGGCTGCCCAGTAGTCCAGGGGATCCTCTACCTGGGGTGGTAGAGTGCTGTCCAAGTAGACCACCACCTGCTTCATGTTCTGCTGCTGCTACTGGTGGCGGCTACCCTCCTCACTAGGCGGGTGCTCATTAAGGACTCCAGACTTAAGCTGCTGCTGAGGGAGCTGCTACTGCTCCTATACCCCCCCCCCCCCTCATTTCCCCACAGCAGCCATGGCAGTAGTTCGTTTTACACTTTTACACAGTATTCATTACAATGAACCACTGGCTTATTGTAACGAATCTGCAGAAACTAGACAATCTCGGGTCTGACGAAGATTGGAGGCTGTCATGACCACTGATTTCTGCCCCCCTCCCTGATGACTAGCACCAACCACGGGTATTAGTGGTGGCCATTATGCGGAAAACGGACTACCAGCCTGCATATCATGTCTCCGAGTCCACCACCAGGACAGGAGAGGAGCAGCTTATGAAATTGGAGCCTGGCTCACAGCAAGCTCCCAAATACTTGCATGCCATTATGTGTTAAAGCAGCTATTCCTGATCCCGAAATGCTCCAGGGAATGTGGCGTTTACAGGGGGCATGCACTTGATAACAGGGACAGTTGTGGACTGCCCTTGTAAGGTCGAGAGTTAAAGGGGATGTCAAAGGGTTAAGTAAGGTACCAGACAACCCCTCTACCCAGCCGGGGAGCTCAATTCGTCTGAACCATGGTAGGAGACATCATTTACCCCGCGGTGTATACATTTATATCAGACGGATATGCTCCTTGAAAAAGAAAATAGAAATCTGGACAGCCCGTTTAATTTTACTATTTTAAAACATTAACATGGTTAACTTTTTTCGTGGTTTTCTAGATCTCTGTTTGCTGTACTTCACCTAACCTGTACTGTACTTTACCTAACTTCCGTTAGGTAATCCGTATTGAGTTTTTTACCTGTGGTTCTAACTTTTTCTGCACTAATAGGTTTAGTGTGATTTTATGCAAATTGTGTAATAAAAGCTATGTTTTAGCATTGATAATACTCCTCAATATCCCCATTATGCTGATTTGAAAAAATTACAGAAACAGAGATCTAGAAAACCACGAAAAAAGTTAACCATGTTAATGTTTTAAAATAGTAAAATTAAACGGGCTGACCAGATTTCTATTTTTTATTTACCAGTGGTTTCGGCGGTTGTAAAAACAAAAAAACAACTATACTCATCTCCTGCCAGTCCAGTGTTGTGTCTTCTGTATACTGTATACATAGCCACTGTGGGGATACCTGAACCACAGCAGGCACTCGCTCCAGGTCCTGGCCGCAACCCTTGTACGCTTACAAAGGCTGCAGCCAGGACTTGGAGCTTCACTTCGCATCAGACATACCTTCAGTCTTACGTTATGATTTATAATTTTCATTTTTTAGACCAATACGATTATGTACATTAGATATGTAATTTAGACTAAAGACACACTTGTATCATACTGTTTCCTGAATGCAACAGGAAAGAGAAGTAAACATCTTTCTTTGTAACTCCCTGTAATCTCATTCATTACTTTGGCTCACAAAATTGAAGCAAGAAAAATGTCTCCAGCCTGATATAGCTGAAGATGTTAAACACCTTTAAAACATCTAGAAACTTGGTTCTTTGTATTGCAAAAAATTCTGATTAATAGCATTTTTATATTTCCATGCATGGAATTGTTTAAGGTGGCCATTTTCTTTGGGGTTAAGTGCAGATTTTCTTTAAAAATAATTTTGCATGGCCGAAGATGAATTGTGAAATAATACTGATTGTAGGACCCTCCGCAACTAGGTACAAGAAACCCAAAGCCATTTCCACAAAGGTCTCAGTGGGGAATCTATTTGGTGCTTTATTTTCAGTTCAGTTTATGTGATCTGTAAGTTTTTTTTTTTTAAATATTTAGGACATCAAACATGATATACTTACTATATGGGAAGGAACTGGGACTGTAACAGATTTGTGTACAATTCCAGGTTAATAATCTACTAGTTCTGAAGAGGACAAGACTGTAAATAGCACATGGACACTATTCATTGGCTACAAATTTTGCTTTACTCCCAGTTTCACTGTTTACTCAAGTCCCCAAACCTAATCATCTGGCACAAGTGAAATCCAAAGTCCTCGAGAAATTGTGTTAATATCATTGTACTTGTTATGTGGATTTCCAGTCATTTGAAAGTTCTGCTCAGGACATTAGCTCCATATTTCCACACCACCTGCAGGTCACAAGCAATGAAGGCTTCAGCAAGACACCTTCCCAAGGTTTATGTAACCAGAAGGATCCCACCAGATGGTTTGAAGATATTACATCAGTCAGGATGGTAAGCGAAAATATCCTTTGTATTAATAAGTTGTTAATTGTAACATTGAGTGTAATATAATGCTTCACACTCTTTGGTACTCCTTGATCCTATCACTTTGCTAACACTGATCACTTGACTCCATGTTAATATTGATAATATTTATTTTTCATGTTATGTGAATACCATACAAAACAGCCGTAGTTTATCATCTTGTCATCAATTTTCTAATCCCATCTTTATCATATATTCTGCTTACCTTACATCTTTCCTTACATAGAGTCAGGAGAGAAGGGAATATGTAAAGCATCACCAGTTACAAAGCTTAGTACAGCATATGTAACACCTTAAAGGGGATGTAGCACAATTAATTGTTATCCGCTATCCACAAGATAGAGAATAACAGTTTGATTGTGGAATCCCCACTGATTACAAGGACAAAAACCACCGTTGTCTAGAATAGGGGTCCGGTTATCACTTTTTGATGAAGCTGCAGGTTTAGTATAGTATGACATCCCATTAAATATAATGGGAACATTGAAAATTACCAAACAGAGCGCTTAGCTATCTTCGCCACTCTCATTGACAGTGGATCAGAGTGAGTTCTGCCATTTTGGACACTCCTATAGCATTGAATGGCACGGCAGGAAGAATGTTCCCTGGTGACCACTAGGTTTCGCTCCGCCAGCCACTTTGGTACCTCAGGGATCCAACTGCCCCCAAGCCAGAATAAAAAGCTAGGCCCTGGGGGGATGTTGCAACAGAACTCAGATGGCATCCATGTGTTGCTAAGAAATAATAAGGGGTTTTCCCCAGAAAAGTTAGGCTGTATCCACATTGCCATACTCAGCAATCTCTGTCAGCTCCATAGAGATGAAAGGAGAAGCCTGGTAGCTGAGAGTTTTAAATATCGGATGTGAAAATATGACACAACTACGATGACAAGTGTACAAACATGGATAGCTGAATAGCACTAGGATGACATGAGGACCAAAATCTCATCAAAATTGGATGATTTTTTTCTGACCAAAAACATGATTTGACAATTGGTTTGTGGGCAACCAGCCTAAAGCTGATAACTTTTATCAGTCAGTGAATCGAAAGCTTTCTGTATCACCCATGTCTAAACAGCTTAAGCAATGTTATCCTCTTTTGTTACCCAAGACATAAGTTAATATTAAAATTTTACGTGCTGACATTTATCTTGTACTTTGGGATGTGATGTAGCAATGTATAAAGTCCAATGTTAGGCAAAATGTTGTTAATATGTTGCTGAAATGAGAACACAGGACATAGGTTTGTAAAGGTGAAAGCAGAGTTAATTATTGTTTCTGAATATACACACTGGGGCACATTTACTAAGAACCGTGCACCAGTGTTTTGGCAGACTTTGCACGTTCATTTAGGTGCCAACTGCTTGCACAGGTATTTAAGGTCCTGCACCACATTTGTGTCACTCACAACTGTGTGGCGCAGCTGCACTATTCTTCATAATTTCTGCACTGAAGAGGGTGTTCCAGTGCTCAATCAGATTGTGCACATTTAACATGCAAAGTCCGACAGAATTGTGTCGCACACCCCATGTTAAAGGTGCACCAAAAAAAAAGTTGTGCACTCTGTCAGGGCAGTGCAGGGGGCACCAGATTCATGAAGAACAGGTGCCAGAAATCCTGAATCTGGCGCCTTCTGCACTGTACACAAACTAAATGGTTATATTCAATATACACTCACCGGCCACTTTATTAGGTACACCATGCTAGTAACGGGTTAGACCCCCTTTTGCCTTCAGGACTGCCTCAATTCTTCGTGGCATAGATTCAACAAGGTGCTGGAAGCATTCCTCAGAGATTTTGGTCCATATTGACATGATGGCATCACACAGTTGCCGCAGATTTGTCGGCTGCACATCCATGATGCGAATCTCCCGTTCCACCAAATCCCAAAGATGCTCTATTGGATTGAGATCTGGTGACTGTGGAGGCCATTTGAGTACAGTGAACTCATTGTCATGTTCAAGAAAGCAGTCTGAGATGATTCCAGCTTTATGACATGGTGCATTATCCTGCTGAAAGTAGCCATCAGATGTTGGGTACATTGTGGTCATAAAGGGATGGACATGGTCAGCAACAATACTCAGGTAGGCTGTGGCATTGCAACGATGCTCAATTGGTACCAAGGGGCCCAAAGAGTGGCAAGAAAATATTCCCCACACCATGACACCACCACCACCAGCCTGAACCGTTGATACAAGGCAGGATGGATCCATGCTTTCATGTTGTTGACCCCAAATTCTGACCCTACCATCCGAATGTCGCAGCATAAATCGAGACTCATCAGACCAGGCAACGTTTTTCCAATCTTCTACTGTCCAATTTCGATGAGCTTGTGCAAATTGTAGCCTCAGTTTCCTGTTCTTAGCTGAAAGGAGTGGCACCCGGTGTGGTCTTCTGCTGCTGTAGCCCATCTGCCTCAAAGTTCGACGTACTGTGCGTTCAGAGATGCTCTTCTGGCTACCTTGGTTGTAACGGGTGGCGATTTGAGTCACTGTTGCCTTTCTATCAGCTCGAACCAGTCTGCCCATTCTCCTCTGGCATCAACAAGGCATTTACGCCCACAGAACTGCCGCTCACTGGATGTTTTTTCTTTTTCCGACCATTCTCTGTAAACCCTAGGGATGGTTGTGCATGAAAATCCCAGTAGATCAGCAGTTTCTGAAATACTCAGACCAGCCCTTCTGGCACCAACAACCATGCCACGTTCAAAGGCACTCAAATCACCTTTCTTCCCCATACTGATGCTCGGTTTGAACTGCAGGAGATTGTCTTGACCATGTCTACATGCCTAAATGCACTGAGTTGTCGTCATGTGATTGGCTGATTAGAAATTAAGTGTTAACGAGCAGTTGGACAGGTGTACCTAATAAAGTGGCCAGTGAGTGTAGTTTATTGAAAAGAAAGGTAGTGTGCAAACAAGATACAACATCATGTACAGACCAGTTTCAGGGTATACATGTCAAGGATCATGCAGGATCCGTGTACAAAGCAATTTTCACAATAAGTGTACATGGCTTATAGGTAACAATCACACAACAAACAAAATGTTTATGCTACAACCCTATGCAACTATAGTTAGTAACATAAACATTTGGACACTAACACCTATAGTATATTTTATTTACCTGTTTACTGAAACATATTCATGGTATAGTTATATAATAGACATGGACATTAAGTTTAGACTTTCAGCTTTCATTTGAGGTCAGAGTTTCAGTTCCAAATATGTGCCACCTTATAATTGGGCAATTGACTCAAATGCCGTTTTTATGGGCAATTCCTTCAATATGTCATTCTAAATTAAGAAGATAAAAGACCTAGGGGCAGATTTAGGATGCGGTCCAAAGACACCGAGTTCTGCTTATCTATTGTATGTGTCTCCATAGAAACACAGAAATGATCAGGCCGAGGGCTGCCCATGTATTTTAGCGCTGCATTTGTAAATCACTGCTTCTACTCTAGTTTTTTTGTGTACAAGCAGTGAAATAATCACAAATTCTTGCACAGTGCAAGACTTTACGATTACAATAGCAACTATTCCACATCCACACAATGTGGACGTGGAGGGAGTGTAGAGGGGCAGGGAGGCCGGTGGAGTGGGCAGGCATGGAGTGTTCTTGCACTGTGTCTGCCTTCTTTTGAAAAAAGGTGTATCTGATGTAACAAGGGTTAATTTGAGGTGTGATGCTTACATTTGGAAGATTTTGCTATGAAAAAAACATGTGGTCATAGGAGCTCTCTATGAAAGTAAAACAAGTTATTCTCAAGTTGTGAAAAAGAATAAAAAGAATAACCCCATTTGAGAAATTTCTATAATATTAGGAATGTAAAAATCTACAGTTTGGTACATTCTGAGAAAGAAAGCACCAGTGAACTCAATGCAAAAAGACCTAGACACCAACAATAACAACAGTAGTGGATGATCGCTGAATAATTTCCATAGTGAGTAGAAGTGTAATATTCCTTTCTTGACCATGGTAACTTCTAAAACCCTAATTGTTGCACTGATTCACTCTCTCTCTCTCTCGAATACTGTAACTCTCTACTAATCAGTCTTCCACTTAATAAACTCTTTCCTTTCCAATCTATTCTTAATGCAGAAGCCAGAGTGGAATCAGTCGTGACATTACACGGATGCTTACACTCTATGCCAGTCACTGCACTGGCTGTCCATTACCTTCTGTATTTAATTTATCAAATGTCAAAAAATTACCCTAATACACAAAGCAATTTTTTCTCCAGTGATCTAAGATTACTTTCTTCCTTAATTTGAACTTCACACTCATGTCTCCAGAATTTCAAACTATCAAGCTAATACCTAAGTTTCAAACATGCCCTAAAACCCATGTTTTCAGGCAGGCCTATCACATTCCCTAATTGCATGTAACTTTCACTTTCTTTTCTCTTAACCTGCACTGATTTATTCTCTTGTCTTTGTAAACCCTCATAACTTGATACCATTAAACAGATTTTTCTGCAGACCAATGCACCCTGGATTCAGTACATATCGATAGCTGCCTGTGACTGGTTCATTCAGCATTATTTATCAATTTAATTATTTTGTCCAGAATGGCTGGACCATTTTACAAATTGCCCCCTGGGTCACCCCACCATCCAATTAGACTGTAAGCTCTTGTGAGCAATTGATTCATCTGATTATGTTAATAATCAGTAATGTCTTATTTTATTTGTATGTGCATACATACACTATGTGGCCCTCCTAATGTATTATAATGTATACTATATTCCCCCTGAATATATTATAATAGAGTACACCCACTAAATTAATAAATGTACAGTACAAACCAAAAGTTTGGACCTTTTCATTCAAAGAGTTTTCTGTATTTTCAAGAATATACAAATTGTAGAGTCCCACTGAAGGCATCAAAACTATGAATTAACACATGTTATTCTTCACAAAGAAGTGTGAAACAAATGAAATATGACTTATATTCTAGGTTCCTCAAACTAGCCCCCTTTTGGTTTGATTACTGCTTTGCACACTCTTGGCATTCGCCTGATGAGCTTCAAGAGGTAGTCACCAGAAAAGGTTCTCACATCATAGGTGTGTCCTGTCAGGTTTAATAAGTGGGATTTCTTGCCTTATAAATGGGGTTGGGACCATCAGTTGTGTTGTGCAGAAGTCAGGTGGATACACAGCTGATAGTCCTACTGAATAGACTTTTTGAATTTGCAGTATCAGTATTTGTAAATCAGCTAAATAAAGAAAAATTAGTGGCCATCATAACGTTAAGAAATTAACGTCAATCAGTCCGAAAAATTTGGAAAACTTTGAAAGTGTCCCCAAGTGCAGTTGCAAAAAACAAGAATCGCTACAAAGAAACTATCTCACATAAGGAACCTCCCCACTCCCCCCCTCCCCTTCAGGAAAGGAAGACCAAGAGTCACCTCTGCTGTGGAGGATAAGTTCATCGGAGTCACCAGTCTCAGAAATCGCAGGTTGACAGGAGCTCAGATTAGAGACCAGGTCAATGCCACACAGAGTTCTAGCGGCAGACACATCTCTACAACAACTGTCAAGAGGAGACTGTGTGCAGCAGCCTTCATGGTAAAATAGCTGCTAGGAAACCATTGCTAAGGACAGGCAACAAGCAGAAGTCACAGCAGAATCACCAGACCCAAACCCAATCAAGATGGTTTGGAGTGAGTAGGACCGCAGAGTGAAGACAAAAGGGCCTACAAGTGCTAAGCATCTCTGGGAACTCCTTCAAGACTGTTGGAACACCATTTGAGGTGACTATCTCTTGAAGCTCATGAAGAGAATGCCAAGAGTGTGTAAAACAGTAATCGAAGCAAAAGGTCGGCTACTTTGAAGAACCTAGAATATAAGACATATTTTTAGTTGTTTAACACTTTTTTGTTAAGTATATAATTGCACATGTGTTAATTTGGGTGGTACAAATTAGCTACGTTTCAGCTCTTCAGTAGAGCCATTTTCAAGCTTGAAAATGGCTCTTTTGAATAGCTGAAACGTTGCTACTTTGTACGACGGGTGAATAAATTTCTACCCTTTTTTTGAACAAGATCCCTGCTTTTTCATTGTGTTGCTCCAAACTTTGCTAGATTGCCCTACCTATGTAAACCATCTTTACATGTTTCCTAAAGGTTGCATTTTACCATCTATATTCGACCTTTAATACTCAGAATTACCATGGTTCTTCTGAACGGAAATAAATGGAACTAAGCTTCCATCAAACTTGCATTGATCAATAGTGCATTATCAAAGATAGTTAAACCACATGATTAAATTAAGGTTTACATTCCTTTAATGAGTAACAAAAGCAAGGTTATAAATGATAAGTTTTAAAGTTTTTCTGAATCTTTTCCCATTTAAAGGAAATCTACTATCAAAGTCAAACATGATAAACCAGGGGATCATTAGCATAATTGTAAAAGTTCATTTTAGAAGGAAGGGGGCCATGGATAAAAAATATAAGAAAATTACCACAGTCATGTTGCCTGGATCTTTAAATAAGTGTCCATGGTTTATCATGATGGATTTTGATGATAGATTTTCTTTTACTATACAACAATGTGATTTGGTTCATGTACAAGAACCAAAGTGGGTCTGCATTATATTTTTAGAGCATTTGTATTACCTGCCTGGTGATTCTTTTCTTTTATTTGTTTGCTTGTCTTTTCCATGTTTACATACTATTTGCATTATTAATTTAAGTGGTGTTATTTTTAAGCTGTGATATTGAACAGTGGGACTCTGATGACCCTATACCACGCTCTGAACTTCTCAAAAAAGTTGTTGGAATTCAGGGGTTGTACTGCCTATTGACAGAGAAGATTGATAAGGAATTGCTAGATGCTGCAGGTAGGATTTTTGCTTGTTTACTTTTTTGTTTCCTTAGTAGACAAACAGGTTGAATCCTGAAAGTATCTTTAATTTCAAATGTATTTTGTTAAGAAATAAGTGTTTCGTCAAGTGCAGAATGTGTTAGTTCAATGACTTCAGTGCTTTGTTCCAAGCCCTGTAGTGGCATATGGAACTGTGGTTAAAGAAAATATGTCCCATTATACTATTCATGTTAAATAAATTGAGGACCATAGAGCATTAAAGGGAACATCAAGCAACTCCTGCACCTGCAAAAAAGGAAAATGGAAGATTTCAGCTCACCTGCCCTGAGTAGCCATGTGTTGAACGCTGGTGCACGGAGAAGCTAAGCCGAATCAGTGCAATAAGTGGAAAGAAGAGTGAATCCAGCAACCAGGAAGTGTAGTAAGAAGTGTAGTAAAAATTAAATCTATTTCATCTCTTTTCAGACGAGGTACTCGTTTGATGGGTGTAACTAGAACGACATGTTCTAATATGACATCTTAAAAACAGGTTGCCTTTTTGCAGCCAGAAACTCAGCTACGTTAAGGGACTTTCTCTCCCCTAATTTGTTCAATTTTGTGTCTACACAAAACAATATAAACTACAATACACACCTTCATAAATTGCAACACCACTTATGTTGTATACTCGATTGTTTGCACATCCTGTTCTTAACAGTATGTAGGAAGCACCAAAAGTAGCCTCAAAACTAGAATTGCAAAGCACATATTGGGGGTACACTTATTTTTCCATGGTTGCTGGAATAACTCTTCTTTCCATTTGACTCCTGCACTTGCACAGTGCTCTCCCTTACACCAACAAGGAGCCGGCTGGTCGGTACATAGTGAGTGAGGTACATAAACTCTACTGTCTAGAAGGAGGGGCACCCTCCTCTTTTCCGGGAGCATAGGTGAGCACTGCACAAATGTGGCCGTAGCCGGGCGGACATCAGTCTGGCTCCATGGAGAGGAGGAAGGTTGACCTCTCCCCTCTCCATAGAGATACACAGCGCACAGCGCCATAACACAGGGAAGGATGGGTCATGTCCTATCTTTTACCCCTGTACGGAGCGATACAGTGCCGCATGTGTGCTGCACCGTACCACTCCGTGTGCCTTTTGCCGGGCTATGGGGGACGTATATATACATCTCTCATCAGTCGTCTGAATACAGCCTTAAAGTGATATAGGCAGGAGGGAAGGGATGAGGAGGGAGCTGTTAGAGTCCCTGCTGCATGACACATTGAATGACAAGATAGAGGAAAACGCCCACATGACTCGGTAGTGTTTGCTGGCTACGAGCCAAGTACATTTTTAATGTACCAGGCACAAATTATTTTATAAGAAAAGAAGACCAGGGATCAGTGAGAAAAAATTATACAGGAACCTAACATTGGATTTAAGTGTGAAAACCTTTAACAGAATCCCTTTAATAGTTTTTGCCTGGAAAACCCTTTTAATTTTGATGGTTACCACTGAATACCTGCATAGGTGGGAAATATATTTATGATAGAAGGATGCTTTAGAGGCAATAAATTCCAATTGTTAACCATGGTAAAGAGCTAATGTAAAGAGTGGCTTGAGCTCATGCAGGGAAGAACAGATACTTCAGTACTTCAGTCTTATAAGTGCTGGACACCTGCTCTAAAAGTCTGAATTGGATCTTTCTCCCGGCCAGACTCTGAGACCTATTGAAACCTGTGGTCAATACTGACCATGACATTCTAAACACTTTCTAAAAGTAGTGGGTAATTATAGGATGCCAATAGTTTGTATGGAAACTGGAGGCCTTGCTATGGCCACCAGATCTGCCATGTAGGTAAGCCTAATAAGCACCCCATTTAGATGAGACTTATAGGTTGTCTGTTAAATTCCAATATAGAAGTACTGCAGTGTAATATAAAAGCAATCAAATTAACTAAAAATTTTTATAAAAAGTCAATAAAGCATAAAAATAATTAAAAGTTTCCATATACAAAATGTAATAATAGAAAACTACACATAATAGCTACCACTACCTCAATAACCCAACCAAATCAACCAGTGAATCATTTGTCCTGTAAAGTGAACAATAACCAATCTTTTCCACTTTTTTAGTGCATCCATCTCCAGAAAAGCTAAATAAGAAGAAATTAAAAAGTCACATGTAGTAAAACATGGAGCCAAAAAAATATCAACTCGTTACGCAAAAAACAAGCTCTCACACAGCTCAGTCAATGGAAAAATACAAATTTTATGGGTTTTGGAAGGAGATAACACAGAACCAAATTTCTGCAAAGTTATTTCATTATGCAGAGTTTGAAAAACAGAAAATACATTTTGTTTGTTTTAGCTATATTTGAATCAAATAAAGATATTGTTTATTCTACACAGTGAACATTTATTTTGTAAAAAGCCAATAAAAGCATAGCTGTTTTTTCTCATTAAACAAATGTAATCAATTAATCAAGTTTTATATACTACAAAATGGTGCTATTAAGATCTACAAATTGCTATCCGCCCCCAAAAAAACTTATATGGCTGCATTGATGGAAAAAAAAAGGTGTCACTTTTGGCTAGCCCAAGGATAAGGTCCAAAATAGTGTAGTCTTTAACATCTGTGGTTCAGTGATTTCCACGAATGCCTCACAAAGCCATTGATTTCTATGGCTGTTTTTACATTGGCTTATATTTTCACTGATCCGTTGTCTGTGAAAAAAATTATGAAACGTGTCCTATTTTTTTCACGGATGGGGAGCATGGAATGCAATAAAAGTCTATGGGTCTGGGAAAAAAACCAGATGAAACATCCATTTTTTTTAACGATGAGCCTGAAAAAGCAGGTGTGATGTTTTCAAAGCAATGTTAAACCATTTAGATTTTTTTGCGGATAACAAGACAAAACAGAGACACAATGGAGACAAAACGCAACAGATGCACAACTGAAGCTGAACATCAACGCCAATGTGAAAGAGCCCTAAGGGATCAACAGAATTAATCAATGGACTTGCCATGGTTACAGTACAGAAATGATATACAGTGCCTTGCGAAACTATTCGGCCTCCTTGAACCTTTTGCCACATTTCAGGCTCCAAACATAAAGAAATAAAATTGTAATTTTTGGTGAAAAGTGATAAAATGATCACAATAAAACCGTAAAAAAAAAAAATTAAAAAAAATAATACCATAACATAATACCAAGAAAAAGTACAGCTTGTCCCAAAAACAATAAGCTCTAAAACAGTTTCATAAACAAAAAAATAAAAATGTTATGCCCATTAATACACGGTGATGCAAAAGCAAGCGAATTTCTCACAAAATTAGTTCTATATTCTGCAAAACAAGTTAACCATAAAAAAGCTATATAATTGGGGTATCATTTTAATCGTGATGACCCATAGCATACGTACCAAATTAGAAAGAAGAAAAGCGATGCATCAAACGACCCATAGAATACGGATAACACATTATTTTTAAGGTATGGTGAACATCCGGGAAAAAACACCAAGAAAGAGTTAATAAAATCTGATTATTAGCTATTGAACCCCCCGTAAATGATGTACCTGAAAAGTGTATCTCATCCACAAAAATGAATATGTCCAAATTACAAAATTGTATACATTCTTTAAATTTTTGCCAGACTTCAGTTTTTTTCATAACTAAACACAAAAGATATCATCAAAATGTTTCTATTAATTTGAAGCACAATGTGTGACGAGAAAACGATCTCAAAATACCCTGGATGCTACCTTAAAGCATTACAAAGTTATAACTACTATAATGACACAGGGCAAATTTAAAAAATCAGGCTTGGTCGTAAAGCCCTAAAATGGCGTAGACCTGAAGGGGTTAAGATGAAAGTGTAGAGGGACGGCCGGATCTTGGTAGATTTTTAGTGGTCTGATACTCCTTTCATTTCAATATGATCACTTGCACAGTGCTCCTTGGGATTTTTACAATTTGTGAAATCTTTTTGTATCCAATTCCAGCTTTAAACTTCTACACAACAGTATCATGGATCTGCCTGGTGTGTTCCTTGGTCTTCATGATGCAGAACCCTGGGACTATCACAGAGCAGATGTATTTATACGGAGACCTGATTACACATGGGTGGATTATATTTATCATCATCAGTCATTTAGGACAATATTGGATCATTCAGAGATCCTCACTGAACTTCAGGAGTGAGTTTACTGCAATGAAAGTAAAGGGGCCGAATAACATTGCACAGCCCATTTTTCAGTTTAATATTTTTTACAACAGTTTAAAATATCCAATAAATTCTGTACCGCTTCACATTTGTGTCCCACTTGTTGTTGATTCTTCACCAAAAATTTTCTTGTATCTTTATGTTTGAAGCCTGAAATGTGGCAAAAGGTAGAAAAAGTCAAGGGGGCAGAATACTCTTGCAAGGCACTCTATAGAGATAGAGATACATAGTAGTTTAGAATTAGGAAGCCCCTTTACATGGGAAGTGCAGTATGTATCTTACTTGTATACAGTATATACTTTAAAGCTGACAAATCAATCATTTACTTTTCCAGGACCAAGCTTGAAAGTGGTCAGCACCATGTCCGTTGGTTATGACCATGTGTCATTAGAAGAAATTAAAAAACGGTAAGATTTTATTATCTGTAAATATTTCAACTGGGTTGTGTCTTAGAATTATACACCTCATGTGCTATTTGGATGCATCCGTCAGCACAAAGACTTTTGATATCTTAAGACCAATATGTTTATAGCTATAGTACCTGTACAATTTAATTGGCTAGAAGGTACTTGGCTTTTAACCAAAAACTAATCCCCCCCCCCCAATTCTCCTCATAAAAAGGTCTTATACTCCCCCACACCCCCCAGATTTCATCTATAAGTGTCAAGTTGACACTATGGTATTGATGTTTTGTTATTCTCTGGTGTTCTCCATCCTGTTGATGATGTTGTTGTTACATATAATGGTTACTGCTTGTTCCTAAATAAAGTAACCCAGTTTGTTCTTCTACAATGCCCGTGTGCTGCTAAAGATAGAAACTCTGAAACATTTTACACATAAAAAACACTCTTACGCTACACATAGTCATAGTTGGAATTTGAAGGTTTAGTTGACTTTTTTTTTATCAATACCTTGACTTGCTGGAATAGAATATTGAATGGGAATTCTGAAGTTTCACTCTAAAATATATCTTCTTTATCTTGTCTTAAAACACTCATAAGTTAGCTAGTAGGGAGTTATTCCCACATCAGTGATTTTGGTGCTGTCTGTGTACAACATGAAGAGCACAGGCAAATCCAACCCGCCCCCCCTGTCTGTTTTTATTAGACAAAATACTCTCATTACAGTCTTTAGGGGAGATTTAAGACTGGCACACAATGCACCAATGTTTTACTTTTTTTTGCATAAACAAATCTTAATTATTTGAAAAATGTTTTAAATGTTTTCAATTTTAAATTGAAATGTTTTAAATGTCTGTTATGGTTTGTAGGTTTTGAAAGAGAAGATAATGGTGCATAAACAAACAAATATAAAGAAACACAAATTAGTACAATAAATAAAGAGATGAACCAGGACAAGACATGAGGGCATAGCTATATATTTTGTGTGAATATAATATTTTGGTTAACTGTTATTTCTAAGATTAGCTAAGAGCAGGCATAGAGAGAATATAATTGTCACTATAAAAAATGAAACTGGAAGCAAAAGATATTTAATAAAATTAAAATGTCAGAGACATATCAAAGCCAATATCCTATCAATGTTCATACATGGCTATGTTTCTGATCCTGCAATTATACAGTATAGCTGTCAGGGTAGCTTCATTACTTGTGTGTTTTGAATTCCTGACAAATTTGCACATTTTGAAGCTGAACTTACTGAAACAAACATGTACAGAGAATATTTTTGCAGTGAGATAATCAGTTATAATTACTTAGAAGAAATTGTTATTTAAAGACTTTGAAAATCTTACTTCCCAGAGGTATCCGACTTGGATTCACCCCTGATGTCTTAACAGAAGCTGTAGCCGAGCTTACAGTGGCACTATTGCTAGCAACGTCTCGCCGACTGATTGAGGCTGTGGATGAAGCAAGAAGGTAATGGGGCACATTAACGTCACTGCAGTTCACAGAAAGTGCATTGTCTAACTATAATGCACCATGCGTCGATTTACTAAGATCATGCGCCGAAATCATAAACGTGTCGCTTCCCCGCTCAGGTCTGGCAGAATTCCCCATCTTTTTAGTGGTGCATCTTAGAGCTAGGGCTTGCGACATAATTTAAAAGTTAAATACCGCGCTCAATCCGAATCATTCGGACAGTCTGACGCCCCCCCACCCCAATTTTTTAACTTGGAAGCCAGCGCAGCTGCGCCACAAAAAAGGGTCGCATGTGTCACAATCCCAGTTTACTTATTAAATACCTGTGCAAGTAGTTTTAGCCCCGATAAAGGTGCACAGTCTGACAAAAGTGCGTGTGCGACCCTTAGTAAATAAACCCCAATATATGCATAGGGTAGCAATAGATGACCTTGGGTGGTTCTTGTTCATATAGCTGGTCCTAAGTGGTATCATTTTGACAACCTGTACATGAACCTGGTACTTTCTGCAGTGGAAACAAACCCAAATTAAGCAGTGGATGTGGTACTATGCAAAGAAAAAGTGGCTTATGATTCCTATAAACAAGTTACATTCAGTATTTATGTTTTGTAACAGGAGTCTGTAAAGAGTTTTGACCACTTCTTCAAGTGGTACTTACAGCATATTGAGTCGCCTCTCATTTTCAAAAGGTTTCAGAAAGTTTATAGACAATTTAGTGACTGGTAAGCCTAAAGTGGCATGGCTATGTTGAAAGGGCATGACCTAAAAAAAACTGGACTTTTGCGTACCAACCAATAGACAATATTAAAGCGTAACCATTATTTGGGATATTTTTTATATTTTGTGTGGGCGGATGTGGTCATTATTTTTTTTTTATATATACTTCATTAGCAACTTCTGCTTAGTTTGTAAGAAAAAAAATCAGGCTACTCCCTCCCATAGCAACCTATACTCCAGCCTGGACAGTGTGGGGCACATTTACTGAGGGTCCATCGAACACATTTCCGTCAGGTTTCACGTTTTTTTTCAGATTTGCCCTGAATTGCCCCAGGTTTTTGGCGCACGCTATTGGATTGCGGCGCATCGGTGACGGCTTGCATGCAACACAAATCGGGGGACGTGGACGCCGGACAACCCGATTTATTCGGACAAACCCCGGAATTTAAAAACCAAATTGTGTCACAAGATCAGCACTTACATGCACCGGGAAGAAGAAGGTGAACTCCGGCGGACCTCAGCGGGGGAAGCAACACATGCAGGAAATTGGACGCACGATCTTAGTGAATCGCGGCAGCTCCGAATCCGCGTTAGACATCCCGTATCTGTGGCATCAACGGAACGGGTAAGTAAATGTGCCCCTATGTGTCTGTGGAGGCTGCATGAGCTCCACCTTAGCATCTTATCTCTTGGTGTTTGTTATGAAGCTCTAAAAAGGGAGGAGTAATCCCTTTACTTTCCCCTTGATCTTTTAAAATACTGCTCATAGTATACTACAGCAAGGGATAGAGAAGAAAAGGTTAACACTCACAGCTGTGTTAGGCTGGGTTCACACCTCGTTTTTAGGATACGCTCAGCATAGGTCAGTTTCTGACATATACACTGAGTGTACCCATTGACATATACTGGCAGACAGAGGTATAGTTGTTTCTTCCATCTGCTCAGTATATGATGTATCCTGTGAAAAAGTAGGATACGTCTGTGCCATATGTTGTAAGACACGTTGGGAATCTGCGCAATGTGTCCTTATATTTTATAGCAAAAAACAACATCTGAAGCCAGTCTAACAAGCAGAAGAGGAAAGAGAGAGACCCATCTTCAATAAGGTAAATAGATTTGCCATAGCAACGTAGAAGTAACATTGGAACTAAGGGGCACTTTATAGTCTGTTTGTTTACAAACTACTGTATATACCAGAGTTTAAGCTGAGGCCCCTAATTTTAACACATAAAAACTGGAAAAACCGGAAGGTGGGAAATACATTGGTCACAGCTGCCCAGTATATAGCCAGCCCCTGCCCCCTATTATAAAGCCAGTAGCCCCCTTGTATATATCCAGTGCCTGCCCTCTTGTATATAGCCAGCAGCCCCCTGCCTCCTTGTATTTAGCCACCCAGTGTATACCTACTATATAACCAGTGCCTGCCCCAGTATATAGCCAGTGCCTGCCGCCCCAGTATATAGCCAGCCAGTGCCTGCCCCACAGCATATAGCCAGTGCCTGCCCCACAGTATATAGCCAGTGTCTGCCCCACAGTATATAGCCAGTGTCTGCCCCACAGTATATAGCCAGTGTCTGCCCCACAGTATATAACCAGTGCCTGCCCCACAGTATATAGCCAGTGCCTGCCCCACAGTATATAGCTAATGCCTGTCCCACAGTAAATAGCCGGTGCCTGCCCCACAGTAAATAGCCGGTGCCTGCCCCACAGTATATAGCCAGTACCTGCCCCCCGTATATAGCAAAACCTCTATACTCCCCCGCAGGTCCTCTTCTGTCTTCAACTCTCGCTCCGTCTTCGGCTCCATGCGTGGTCCCATCACACACACCATGATGTGAACCGCTTGCTGACATCATAGTGTGTACCAATGATGGCAAACTATGATATTGGCAAGCAGGCTACGTCATAGTTTGTGTGACGGGACCACACAGGGAGCCGAGGATGGACCTGAAGTTGAATACAAAAGACAGAGGGGGACCAGTGGGGGCATCGGAAAGGTGAGGGTTTTTTCATTGACTCCAGTATAAGCCGAGTTAGGGTTTTTCAGCACATACCCGGCTTATAACCGGGTATATGCGGTAAGCATAATTTCTTAATTAAGTATATTAGAAAAATGTTGACATCCCCCCACACACAATATCAAAAATCATCTCAAATGACGATTATTTTTAAATTAAGAAAGATTTATCATTTAGCATCAGACACTATGAGACACTTTTGATAAATCTACTTCAAGTACTTTTTTACAAGACTAGTCAAACCTTGACAAATGGTAAGTTAACCTTTTACTAGAGCCTAACCAAAGCTTTTCAACTGACTTTTTCAGTTTCAAAACTGCCAACAGGCTCCCTTTATCTCACCATCTGTAATATACATGTACAGTGGCTACGGAAAGTATTCAGCCACTTTTAACATTTTTAGCTTTTTCTTTAATTCTGTTTTGCTCAATAATGTACACTCTGCATCTTGACAGAAAAAAAAAATGTCGCTATTTTGGCTTATTTATAAAACAAGAAAAACTAAAATATCACATGGTCATAAGTATTCGGACCCTTTGCTCCGTATCGAGGAGAAGCACTGGACCAGTCAAGAATGGTCACAGAATTGCTCTGAAGCTACTGCTTTGTTATTTTAGCTGTGTGCTTAGGGTCATTGTCTTGTTGGCAGTCTGAGATCCAGAGCACTCTGGAAGAGGTTTTCATCCAGGATATCTCTGTACTCGGCCGCATTTATCTTTCCTTTAATTGTAACCAGTCATCCTGTGCCTGCAGCTGAAAAACACCCCCCATAGCATGATGCTGTCACCACCATGTTTCAATTTTGGGATTATATTTTTCAGGTGATCAGCAGTCCCTGGTTTTCTCCACACCTGCCGCTTAGAGTTAACACCAAAAAGTTCAATCTTCATCTTATCAGCCCAAAGAATTTTATTTCTCATAGACTGGGATACCTTCATGTTTTTTAACTGTATATGGGCTTTCATATGCCTTGCACTGAGGAAAGGCTTCCCTCAGCATATTTTGCCATAAAGCCCCAAGTGATGGAGGGCTGCAGTGATAGTGTACTTTGTGGACCTTTCTCCCATCTCCCTATTGCATCTGTGGGGCTCAGCCACAGTGATCTTGGGGTTCTTCTTTACCTCTCCAAGGCTATTCTCCTATTAGTGCTTAGTTTGGCTGGATGGCCAGGTCAAGGAAGAGTTGCGGTCATCCCAAACTCCTTCCATTTAAAGTTTATGGAGGTCACTGTGCTCTTAGGAATCTTGAGTGATGCATAAATTATTTTGCAACCTTGGTTAGATCTGTGCCTTTCCAAAATTTCTCTGAGCTCCTTGGGCATGATTCCGATCTGTGCTTTGACATGCACTTTGAGATGTGAAGGAAATGGACTGCATGCAACTTAAATAACCTAGGACCATATAATATTTCAGTTTTTTTGTTTAATAAATTAGCAAAAATATCTACATTTCAGTTTCTGTCAAGATGAGGTGTAGAGTGTAAGTTAATGAGTAAAAAAGAACTTTTTTGATTTTACCAATTGTTTGCAATTAAACAATGAGTGAAACATTTTTTAGGGGTGTGAATATTTTTCATACACACTGTATTTATGGGATATGATCTTACATATTTCATTATTTGTGTTGCCTTAATGCCAATTTTATATTCAATTGAAGATTCAACACCTTTCAGATCAATGAATGAGCTTCTGTTTCCTTGTTTCCTAAAAACAAAAATAAGCTTTGCGGGATAAGAATATGTACCTAAATTATTGCTCTTGGCCCTTCCTTGAAATCAAAATACAGGGCCATCGATTCTAAGAAAATCATTAACCTTTGACATTTTCCTATAACTAGTGGAGGATGGGGCACATGGAAACCCCTATGGATGTGTGGGAGTGGACTTTCTGCCTGTACTGTTGGGATCCTTGGCTTAGGACGAATAGGTGAGTATATATGTAGGGAACAAAATCATTTATTGACAAATTTGTAACCAATACCAACAAACTTTTTTCACTCTATAATAGACTTTGACCAAATGAAATTACTAGATCTATTAAACAGGATGCAACAGTTTTCTGTCTGACTTTGCACTAGAAAGAAAGTCTTTGGAGCTTGCATATGTATTTAAGAAGTGTCTGCACAGAATTGTGTCACATGTTGTATGTTAAAGGTGCACCTTAAAAAACATGGTGCACCAGATAATTAAAGACTGTGCACCAGTATTCAATAATCTGCCGTACACTGCTTTTTCATGGGGCAAACTGTGTAGCTTAACTGGGGACAGAGAAATCCATGTTGTCTAACCACTTTTCCCAACATCTCCTGTAAGTCTCAGCTGAGACAGTCCTTTTAGCAATGAAGCACTCTAGTGTACAATTATATTGAACTTCACTTATGATAGCTTTCATTTTCGGGATTTGATAGGATTTTATATTGATTTATTATATAGTGTTATTATATTGATTCTTGCAGTGGTGATGATATCGAAAATAGTGGACTGATCTGCTTTAGGCAAATTCTCTATCCCCAATGTCAGTAAGGCCACTTGTGGACCTCATAGGAGAGGATATTTCAATACTCTTGTGATAAGGGAGAGGATGTTGCTTCTGAAACTGTGAGGACTCTTTCTTACTGCCCCTTCCACATAAATGAGGTTAAATAGGACTGCACATTGGCTAACACAGCTCAAGGGAGTATTCTAGGTATGTTGGGGAAATAATATAATGTTTTTGGTAAAATTACCATCTTCAACGTAGCACCTCTACCTAGCCATGACTTCGAGAGTGATGTACCCTATATACTTGAATATAAGCCGACTCGAGCATAAGCGAGGACAGGAATGTCTAGCTGATTAGGTAAAAGACAGGAGAGCAGTGCAAGACTTTTAATAGATGTATATTGGTAAACTACCTAATATCCTGTCCCAAACACTTACATTACAAAGAACATTAGGTAAAGTGACCAACCCCTTTAAACTGTTGTTAAAGGATAAACTGTGTTTCACAGAGTAGTATGTATCCTGCATACCACAGGCTTATACCTGGAAGTTATTGGATTTAATTTGTCATACTTTTAGTGGACCTAATGAAATGGTTGTCACATACACTGTTCCTTGCTTGAAGAACGCAGCGTTGTGCTGCTTAAACATTGGCTTTATATGATGGGTGTATAAAATTCCATTAATGCTGCCTCTCTGCTAAAGTTTTTCAGCTTACAGCTGTGTGTAGTCAGGTATCTGGAAAAGTTAGTAGAATAGAGGCCATTAGGATTAATAATTCTCATACTAAGGCCTCATGCATATGAACGTATACCATGCCTGGGTAAGGTGACGCATGTGCTAACCGTACTGTGCTGTGCACAATGCACTTCTATGTAAGATGCCGTTTGCACGGCTAGCATACTGCCACCAAATACGTTTGTGTGGACAGGAGGAGGAAATGAGGAAATGCTAGTCGTACATCTAGCATACATCCTTATTTGCTACTATAAGCTCATGTATACTGCTGTAAATTTTACAGGCCCATGCATAAGCGGAGTTCCCGAGACGCAAAAGATAGAGCAGGTCCTAATCCTGCTAATCTCTGTGTCCCTGGTAGTCACTTGCAATGGTCATCGGCACTTGAACAGACCTTACCAGAAGATGACACACAAAATCCAAACAAAGGTCCATAGGATCCTTGTTTCCTTCCCCTATACTAGTCACTACATATACAGTAGAAACTGATCAATGAGGAGTTCTGGATATCCTAAGGATAGATCATCAATATTTTAATTCCTCTTTTAAAAAAAAAAGGGAAACTGAATTTTTTTTCCTAACTGCTATTTTCTTGTAGGTGAAGCTATTGTGCACCGTTTGAGACCTTTTGGTGTCAGTAAGTTCATATACAATGATGTTGCACCCAGACACGAATTAGCAAGGAAGATCTCAGCTGAATATGGTAAGAATGCCTTCTAGTATGATTTATATATAATGCTCTTTGGTAATTTTGCAGGAATTTGACTTTGTAGCTCTGCAAGACTAATTCATATTTAGACATCTCTTATAGTATTAAAATGTGTGATTTCACTAAAGAAACCTGAATTATTCAATATGATTTTTATAATGATAATCAGATTGCAGAGATAAGGACTAACATTACATAATCTTCAATATTAGCAATATTCTATTAAAGGTAATATCAATAACATACTGTAGAATAACGACGGATGACAATACTTACTGGTAATTTCATTTCCCCTTAGCCTCTACGGTGGCTTTACTGGAGGACAGAAAACCTTGGCAGCCTTTAAAGCATCCCCCCTCCCAGTTTACCCCAATTAAGTTTCAGAGAACCTTATTGGATGCAAGCAAAGCACATTTATAAAAAGAACAAAAAAATAATATACCTCTCATAGCTCTCTATGTTATGAACAGAAACTTTGCCACCGTCGAGGATAAGGGGAAATCAAATTACTGGTAAGCAATTTGAATTCTTCCGCCACGCCTCCATGGCAGTCATACCGGAGCATTACAAGAGAAGTTTAGAGGGGGACAACACCAAATAATACTTTACGTCCAAATGGCAAATCTGCATAAGAAGAAATGTCCAACTTATAATGTCTGAAAATGTATTCGGATTTGCCCACGTAGCAGTCTTGCATATCTGTTGTAGAGAGTTGTAGTAATTGGAGAGGGGCAAAAATAGGGGAGACAAACCTCTATTTGACTATCGAATTTAAAGACCACTTTTGGAAGGAATAAAGGTCCATGTTTCCAAACAATGCAGTTCTCAAAAATGGAAAGATAAGGGGCTTTACAAAAGAAGGCCTAAATCTCCCCAACCCTCCTTACTGTAGTGATCGCTAAGAAAAAGGCAGTTTTGAGGCTTAAAGGAGGGTTCAACTTAGGCCGAGAGAATGAAATTCAAATCCAAGGGAGGGACCGAAGGATGATAGGGGGGATGGAGTCTAGAAGCCCTCTTAAGAAAGCTTCTAATTAACAGGGAATTGAACAATTTTAGATCTAAAAGACATTCAAAGCTGAGATCTGAACTTCAAGAGTGGAAATCTTTAGACCCTTAATCCTGTCTGGAGAAAATCAAGGATGTTATTAATTCTTGAAGAGGATGAAAAGTCCCAAATGTTCTCAGAAAACTTCAAGAAGATCCTCTAAACCAGTGATGGCGAACCTTTTAGAGGCTTTATTTTATTTTTTTTAACACATTCGTGGATTACAAATATTGCATAGCTTTTGCTTTACCATATTTGGGAGTGTAAATTCTTGTTGATGTTAAGTATTGTTGCATATATAAATCTGCTGACTTTGACTTACTATTTTTACAACCCTATTTGGTTGAAAATCTCAGCTTATGTTTTAATACATTTTTTTAAATAATTTGTGTTTGGCACAAACTTACATTAGGTTGGTATGGGCTGTCAACTGTTGATCAAAACAAATTCAGTACCTAAGTTGCCTGCTTTCAAAAAATATACCGTATAGGTTTTAAGGGCACATTTCATTTTCAGTGTGTTGTGAAAGTCATACAATTTCTAACTGAGAAGCAAATTTTTAGTTATTTCATTTTGAGTGATTTCATGATGATTTGTTCATGTGAACATATGCTTATGAGGTGTGTGTGAATTCTACAAATGTTCATCTACTTTAGGAGTTTAAAAACAAATTATTTCTGTTTGGGGCAAAAACAGTTTGAGATGAGAGCTAAAGTCCTTGAGTCCTGAACTCAAATTATTATAAATTACATTTAGACGAGAACAAATAAAAATATGAATGACACAAAACTAATCGTATCACCCTATAAACATTACTTAACAAGACCTATAAGCTCACAATGTCACAAATACTACATCTAACAAACACAGTCAAAAACATCCTACTTGTAATTGCAGCCATTATAGCTTTTGATAAAGTCTTGCAAATAACCTTGGGACAGAGGAACTTCAGTAGGACCTTTCAAAACTTCAGTGACTTATTGTATACATGCATCCACAATACAATCACAGTCAATGGCTGGAACACCCCACAGTAAGACATTTCTCTGGGAACTTTACACGGCTGCCCAATCTCTATCTCTATTTTTAACCACTATCTAGATCCCCTATTCTACCATTTACAAATTACTTATAGCTTCAAAGGCCTAATGTTGGGGACAGAGTAATTCCCTAAACCATTATCAGAAGACATAACTAGGGTGGGGCAGCTGTCTGGTTATTGTCTAAATTTAGACAAAACGGAGGTGTTACTATTAAGGGGCCCAGCGAAGTCTCTATGGATGGAAAACCTCCCTTTCACTTGAAAAACTTCTTCTCTCACGTAGAAGTGGGAGTTTATATCTCAAAGCTGCTCACCAATATATAAAATGCTAATATGACCCCCTACTTATATAAAATATTTCCAGATGGCAACATCAAACTCCCTGCTACATAGGCATAGCCAATTTGCTACAAATGGTGGAATTTCCCAAGTTGTTATGCATAATGCAATTTTTGCCTCTGATCCTAACACCAAGGGACATAAATGGAATTAATTACTTATATTGTAAATGTATATGGGGTGGGCGATGTCCGACAATAGCAAACTCAACAGAAGCCTATATTTCTCCAATATCTGAGTCTATAACTTGGCAGTCAATATGAGGATTATTAGAGACTAAATACATAGTACCTCTATTTACACAGATGTTTTAATAGACCAATATCTAGCAGTAGGGGTGGGTTTGGTTAACCTACTATATGTCACTTATGATAGTCTACCCACACAGACAAGGACCAACCCATTGTTAATGTCATCATGGCGAATGTGGTCAAGAATTAGAATTAACACTTTTGCCCTAACCCTTCTTATTCCATACACCTTTCCTTCATTTATAAACCAGATTACCAGGATGGTCACCAACACCGTATATTTTTACATTTGGTATAGAGCAGGGATACGCACAGTAGGATCCCCCTGGACTACTCAGACTCCCCCACATCACTGACCAAATGGCAACAGGAAGTTGACCATTACAGCTACTGAAGTCAATGGCAAATACATATAGATCTTTGCCTTTACCACCAACTATGGCATCGCCCATCCTCAAGGGGAAACTATATGGGCACATATGATAAATGCTGGCGATGTCACAGTGAGGGAGCTGGCCTCTTTCACTGCATGTGGGCCTGCCTTTCCAACAATTTAGCCTTTCTAGGACACAATTATGCCCTTACAACCAAATACCTCACAAACTACATTCACAGGGAACCAGGGGTGTTACTACAGACGTAGCAGCAGTAGCAGCTGATATGTGGCCCGCAGTGGCAGTGTCCCTATAAAAATATAGAAAAATACATGTACCTGGGGGTGGGGGGCATTACAGTCATAAATGCAAGTACCAGTCACCCACTTTCTCCAGGTTCATCTTGAATAGCCTTATTGAGTCAAAGCTAGAAGTGTCAGCAGGTATAGTCTCAAAGAATTTCCTGAGACATGCTAGCACCAACTGTTACCTTCCAGTTTTAAGACAAGAGACAAAGAAAATATTAATATCTTGGTCATGAAGTTATGGTCCATCTCAGCCAGATACATTTTTGTAATTGGGGTTGACAGGGTAAAACACACCTGTGTCTAACTAGGTTATGGCATTCTTGGAATGGAAACATAGTAAATGGGTCATGTCTGTTATCAATGTGATCCAGAGATTCATCTGGATCCAGTGAGACCAGAATCCTGACCCTATGCCCGCCCATTGAGAAGCTAGAACTCCTCCAAAGTTCTGGTCCTGATACCAGGTAAGAGGGGTCCTAGAGACCCCCTGTGGGTGGGTAGGGGTGTGTCTGCACCTGTTATAATCAGAGCACAACTTGTGCCAATGACTTTGCCTGGGGGAACTTTCACCATCTAAGTGCATGAAGGATCATCAAGTGGGGACTATCCATCCCTATAAGGCCCATACAAAGTAACTAACTCACTGTGTGCTGATACTTGTAGTCCTAAGCCATCTCTAAGCCATCTCCATTAGCTTCTTAGCAGCTTCCTGCTGCTCTGCTCAACTCGGAGAGTGACGAAGGGTCCGACTTGGGTACATCACTGAGGCCCCCACCAATCAGCAAGTTAGGCCCTAACCAGTGGAAAAAGAACCCTCTAAGGGAGTTCTAGAAGCATTAAAATATTTCTGATGCCATAAAAAATATTGTTGATTCTTAGGATTAAGTGAAAAAGACAAATATGAGAGGAGTTTGGCACAGGTTGTGCCAAACCCCCAATTGGGGTTTACAACAGCAGTATATTTCAGAATAAGTAACACCAGGAACTTGAAACTGTAAAACAAAACAAAAAAACCCCCAATGCTTTTAGTCTCATTGAAGCATGTACGCGAATAGGAAATCACTCCTTATTCATGGCTGCAGTCATTTCCGCAACATGTAGGCTACGTTTTATTCTCAGCTCCTTTTACATTCTACCTTCAGCTGACATGCTGGAAGGGGGGCACACTTCACACGACTAAATCTTGTAAACCCTGGCACCGAGAAATACAATGTCATATATGGTACCATATTAAACAGGAGAGACTCCCCTTTAATATGATATAAGGATTGTGCATGGATCTTCACATAAACGGAGATATCCAATCTTAAAATTACAATCGGACATCTCGGAAAATAAAAAGCTGTATATAAAAATCTATTTATTTTGCCACATATTTGAGTGTATATCTCTAGTTCTCTGAAGCGTTCATACACAATATTCATATAAAGGGCAGATTCTCCTGTTTGATATGACACCAAAATTGTCTTTACAGGTGTCAGGGTTCAAGAGTCACAGTCCAATGCAAAAGGTTTGGTCCCCTTCAACTTTTCTACCTTTTACCACATTTCAGAATCAACAAGTGGGACACAATTGTGAAATAAAACAAAATGTATTGGATATTTTAAACATTTTTTAAAAGCAATAAACCGAAAAGTGGGGCCTGCAATATTATTCGGCCTATTTATTTTCAGTGCAGCAAACTTACTCCAGAAGTTCAGTGAGGATCTATCAATTATTCAATGTTGCCCTAAATGACTGATGATACAAAAAGATTTCACAAACTTTAAATATCCCACGGAGCACTGTGCAAGCAATCATATTGAAATGGAAGGAGTATCAGACCACTACAAATCTACCAAGACCCAGCCGCCGCTCTAAAAAGGGGTCAGGAACCTTTTTGGCTGATGAACGCCACACATTTTAAAATGGTATTCCGTAAGAGCCCTACAATATGCACATGCTTCCCAGTAGATAGGTAGCCCCAGTACATATTCCCAGTAGATAGGTAGCCACAGCACATTGCTTCCAGTAGATAGGTAGCCCCAGTACATACCCCCAGTAGATAGGTAGCCATAGCACCTGTCCCCAAGTAGATCGGTATCCACAGCAGATACCCCTAAGTAGTTCGGTAGCCACAGCACATGCTTCCCAGAAGATAGGTAGTCACAGTAAAAAAAAAAAGAATATTCACCTACCTGTGCTCCCTGCAGCCAGGTCCTCATCACTCCCACACTCATCTCTTTGACCAAGGCTTAGATGCGCCTGGCTTGCACAAAGGACGTAGGAAGTGGTAACATTGCTGCCTGTGTACAGTGATCAGTACAAGACACACATCAGCCATCACTATTTATTAAAGATCTGTCTGAGAGCCAGATGCAGCCAACAAAAGAGCCACATCTGGCTCCCGAGCCATAGGTTCCTTACCCCTGCTCTAAACTTTCTTCTCAAACAAGGAGAAGACTGATCAGAGATGCAGCCAAGAGACCCATGATCCCTCTGGATGAACTGCAGAGATCTACAACTGAGGTGGGAGAGTCTGTCCATAGGACAGCAATCAGTTATACACTGCACAAATCTGGCCTTTATGGAAGAGTGGCAAGAAGAAAGCCATTTCTCAAAGATATCCCTAAAAAATCACCTGGGAGACACCAAACATGTGGAAGGATGTACTATGGTCAGATGAAACCAAAATAGAATTTTTGGTCCACAAAGCCAGACGATATGCTTGGTGTAAAAAAAGAAACATAGCTCATCATCCTGAACACACTATCCCCACTGTCAAACATGGTAGTGGCAGCATCATGGTTTGGGTTTTTCATCAGAAGGGACAGGGAAGATGGTTAAAATAGATGGGAAGATGGATGGAGCCAAATACAGGACCATTCTGGAAGAAAACCTGTTGGGTGTCTGCAAAAGACCTAAGACTGGGTCAACAAGACAATGATCCCAAACATAAAGCAAAGTCTACAATGGAATGGTTCACAAATAAGTATATCCAGGTGTTAGAATGGCTAAGTCACAGTCCAGATGTGAATTCAATAGAGAATCTGTGAAAAGAGCTGAAAACTGCTGTTCTCAAGCGCTCTCCATCCAACCTCACTGAGCTCGAGCTGTTTTCCAAGAAAGAATGGGCAAGAATTTCAGTCTATCAAATCTGATAGAGACCTGATACCTCAAGCGACTTGCAGCTGTAATGGCAGCATAAGGTGGCACTACAAAGTATTATATTAAAGGGTCCAAATAAGATTGCAGGCCCCATGTCTCAGTTTATGATTTTTTTTACTAAAGTTTAAAATATCCCAAAAATTTTGTTCCACTTCACAATTGTATCTCACTTAAAATAACAATTTTATATCTTCATGTTTGAAGCCTGAAATGTGGCAAAAGATAGAAAAGTTTCAGGGGGCCGAATACTTTCGCAATGCACTGTATAGGCGTTTGAAGTTGGTCACTGCCATGACGTTTATAACCATCCTTTCTGCACAGGGCATGTGCAAATAGGACATACATAGCCATGTGGCAGTCATGAAGGGATAAACAAGGTTATCCACAGTTGCCTATGACATACAAAATGGGATAAAACAGTGTCTGGAGTTACTGTACATTTACAAAATATACCAGATCTGACTTACAAAAAAATTAGATTTAGTACAAACCTACAGTCCTTACCATGTATGTAAACTTTGGACTTCCTTTTCTTCATATCACTTATTATATACACATAAGGTGGTCACACAAGTGAACTGTCTATGAGGCCCTGAATGGCAGCACTGTATGGATTGCTGTATAGATCTGATAATATTAACTGGAACCAATACTGGTAGTATGTTGAATAAAAAGAAGAATGTAGTAAACCTGGGTCAGGAAGTAAGAGATCTTATTAATGAAGCTTTGGAGCCATTGATGCTCCACTGGAGGATTATCGGAAATATGCCAATACAATTCCCAGGAATGGGTAAGGAAAACATTGCCTCTTTTAGCAAGAAACCTGAACATTGCAATCTGACCCAGCAGGGAAAGACACAATGGGGCACATTTACATAGAAATTCAGAAAAAGTACTTATCTATGTGTACAATGCTGTGTGCAGCGATTCACTAAGATCGTGCGCCAGAAATCATGAATCTGGTGCTTCCCGGCACTGGTCTGACAGAGTTCGCCATCTTTTTTATGGTGTGCCTTTAACAGAGGGTGTGCGACACAATTTGCAAGTTACATATGGTGTTCAGTCCGAATCAGTCAGACCAATCGACGGCACGCCCCCAATTTGTTTCTAGCGCAGCTGCGCCACAAAAGGGTTGTGTGCGACACAATAGTGACACAAACACATCTTAAATACCTGTGCAAACAGCTTTAACCTACAAAGCCCTTAGTAAATGTGCCCCAATGACTTCAAGGGATAATTTGAGGCAAGATTCTTTTCTCATGTATTTAAGGTTTTTAAGCACTTTGGGGGTGTTATTATCATACCTGCTAAGTTAAATGTAGGTCAGTGATGGAAGTTGGGGTACTATACAACACTGGGGAGTAGTAAAGATCCCCGGCAAGCTGTGTTCAAAACATAAGAAACACATCCAGGAGGTTAAAAGCCCTTTCTGAATTTAATGTGAGAAAAAAATGTTCTTGATTCCTTTCCAACTAACTGTAATCTATATGATCAACCACCCTCTTGGTGATATTTCTTGCTTGTCTAAAAATGACAAAGTCCATCAGATTCCCATCCAGGAGTGAGGAACCACTCCCAAATATTTATCAAGTAGATTGGGTTGCAGTGATTTTCTTGGTTAACCTCTGTCTTCTAACATCTATAGTTTTGAAGCATGTGTTAATGATTTAATTGATACCATTTTTGAGTACAGATGTTGAAAATACCCTTTTTTAGGAGCTGGGTGCCCAATGTGAGGGTGACCCCATCTTTCTAGACAGGATACATGTACACACTGGAATACATATATATTCCGTTAATAAATCTCACCCACATGTCTTGAAGTGTGCTGGGCTGTGGTTACGTGGAGGATTTCAGATATAGCCGTTATTAAATACATGGTTCATTTTCTGCAAATCACCATCACATCTCGGTGTTGGATTTCAGAAACAAATGTCAGGAGGACAAAAATGAAAGCACAATAAATTATAGTGTCCTGGGGTAAGCTGTAGCTGAGCTAAACTGTGGTCACATTAAGCTGCAAATGACAACTCCCTGCATGAAGGATTTGTGCTCCCATCTGACAAGAACAAATCCAGTCCAACTGCGGTTTCCAATGGAAACCATGAAGGAAAATATTCATGTTCCATTCTTTCATTCTCTAATGGGATTTGGCTGTGCATCTAAGGGATTAGGCTATACACTGATGTAGCAAAAAAAATATTTGCTCTAAGTTAGTAATGGTTAGTAGCTAGTCAAATTTAATGTTAGAGATTATGTTAACCTATATACATATAATAATGCATGTCTTTCTCGATTCTCTGTCAGCTCATGTCTGCAGGAAGGAGGGGGAGGAGGAGGAATATCTAGAAGGGCATAGAGAAGATGATGATGACACCAGGGACTCTAACACCCCCATGACTTGCTTCAGTTTGCTGGCAGGGAGCCAGGTATACTATTATCAACTTTTACAGGTGAGTGGATGCAGTATTGTTAATTATAAAAGCAGATTGGAAAATAGTATTGAAAAGTCTATGGGAAAGAAGTCTTTAAAAGGAACCTGTCACCAGGAATGTAACTTTTAGCTGGTGACAGCTTCCAATAGCCTATGCTATGCTGATTTTAAAAATGCCCTTGAGAGTATTCTGAATCATTTTATTTAATGATTGTTTATTTTACATTACCTGGCTCCCTGTCTGCAGTGTGTGCGTGGGGGGGGGGGGGGGGGGGCAGCTGCAGCCAGTGTGTGTCTGTGTCAGGGTACATTCACACGCGGTATGCATACCGCCGTGTGCTGGAGAGGAGGAGGAGATGACATCTCATCCCTCCATAGAGAATAGCGGCACACGGCCGCACACACGCCAAAAGATAGAGATTTCTCTATCTTTTTGCGGTGTGCAGGCCGGATCGGTGCCACACATGTGTGGCACCGTATCTGCGCCGCGCCGCTATTGCCGTCTATGGGGACGTACATGCGGCCGCATATACGTCCCCGCAGACGGCCATGTGAATGTGCCCTCAGTCTCATCTCCCATGTCTGTGTCATACTCTTCCATCTCCCTCCCCCCAACCCACTTCCTGTCAGCTGCATTAAGTAGGCAGGGAAGGGGAATAGTGTGGAGGAGAGGAAGAATGCATGAGGAGACATGGGCACACAGAAACACAGACTGCGGCAGCTGCCCCCTTCCCTCCCAGGACTCACCGCACACTGCTGGCAGGGAGCCAGGTAAAGTAAAGTAAACTATTATAAACTACTGAAATGATTCTCAATTCTGACAAAGGCATTTTGAAAATCAGTATAGAAAAGGCTATTGGAACCTGTCACCAGCTAAAAATGATGTTCCTGGTCACTGATTCCCTTTAAGTCTGTAATCGGATACTTTCTATGCCAACAATTAACTGGAGTGAAATTGTTAATGTTAGTGTTAATGTAATTTTTTTAAAACTTGCAAACTCGATAAAACTGTCAAAACCACAGGTACAAAGTGCTACGTATTTAAAAATAGTGAGTATGACAAAGCAAGTACCATATGTACTCGTGTATAAGCCGAGTTTTTCAGCACAAAAAATGTGCTGAGAAACCTCACCTCGACGAGTCAATAAAAAAATTAAACTTATATACTCACTCTCTGGCGGCCCCGATGCTCAGCGCGGCTCCCCAATGTTGGTGCAGCTCCTCTTCTGTCTTCCCTGCGGCTCCTGTATGCTACTGGGAGCTGGCTGGCTATATATTACTGGGGGCTGGCTGTATACTGGCGGGGGTCTGTGACCAATGCATTTCCCAACCTCGGCTTATACTCGAGTCAAAAGTTTTTCCCAGTTTTTGGTAGTAAAATTAGGGGCCTCGGCTTATACTCGAGAATATATGGTAACTTAATAAATTTACTAAGCATTTATAGCAGTCAGAGGCTATTCTTTAATCACATAATAGAGAATTTAGTCAGGGGGATCCATTTTAATGTAAGAGACCAGCCAAGTTATTTTATAGCATTAAGGAAAAAGCAGAAGCTTACACCAAACATTAAATACATCTGACTAATACTGACTAATAAGTATGGCAAAACAAATAAAAAATATTGAGACATGTCTTGTACCTGGCATTAAGAAGTAGGTGGCAGGACCACTATCTTCTTTAAGATGCAGGGTGCGGCCACCATGGATAGTACCTATTTTTCCTGCAAGTCTGTTAGATTTGGAAAATATAAATATATACTTTTTTCATGTTCCTTAAACCATTCCAGAACAATTTGCTCTTAGGAGGAACATGCATCTCTATTTAATCTCCTGCAGCTTCCCCTGCATGAGTCATTTGCTGCTGCCAGACTTGGCCCTAGAGGTGTGCTTTTTTGGAAGTCCCAGAATGACCCATTTTAGAATATTCCTTTTGCAAGATGATCTATATGGAAAGCCATATTTGATGGATGGATTCTTGACCACCTAAGAGCAAAGGAAATGCTTTGGTGCGATTGGTGTACAAGTCTCCCCTTATGTTGAATACCCAGGGGATCTCACCTTGCTTTTAAAGGATACCTGCCATCAGTTTGCTGATGGTATATGTGTCCTAATAAGAGGTTCCTGAGGAATATCATTCCTCAGGACTTCTTTATTTATAACTCTATATGCCATGATCAAAGCAAATTAGCCTTAGGTGCTCAGGCTATGTGACCGGAGAGCCTCACAGAGCCTCATATTTTAATTTATGCCCTCCTCCTGTAGAGCTATCAGTCCTGCAAGTGCTTCTGGGGAGTGCATAAATTAAAATACAAGGTTCCCTGAGGCGCTTGGGTGACGTAGTCTGAGCGTCCCAGGGTAATTGGCATAACTTTTATAACCGCAGTTATAAAAGAAGTCCAGAGGAATCATGGGTATCTAGGTGCCTTTCTTACCGTTATTTTAGGTTATTATTGGCTTTTTTTTCAGTGAACTATGATTGGCCTAAGAGGCATATTTTGACGTGAACACCATGTTGCAAATTATGGATCAGAACACTGAAGTGTGAATGTAGTATTTGTTAGTGCTGATTTTAAATGTTATATATGAACAATTGAAAGAAGATTCCATTAAAAGCCTATGCAAGATACATAAAATATGATATTTTAGTCTACTGTGCACACACTGTACCATTTAAAAATCTGTACATCTTAACATGTTTTAGACAGAGCAATCTTATGTTCTGTTTCTCATGATCCAAATAAAGCACACATTCCGCCATCATCTTCATCTGCAGTGGAAATATCCATATTCTACTTTTAGAAAAACGATGGATGAAATCTGTAACAACAGAGAAGATACAGTTTGCAGAGAAATGTACCCTCAAATGTGCATAGGAAAAGGATTTTCTAAAACCTCATTTTCTGTCTTTTGTCACAGATTTTAGATCTGGATTCCTTAGCAATGTACATACTCTTTTTCCTTAAAATATTCCACAGCACTTTTTCCATGTTAATGATGTTTCGGTCTAATCTGAAGGACAATGATCTAAACAGCAGCAGTGTTTTGTTTGGTAAGACCTTCACAGTAGTGTGGATTCAGAATTGTCGAATTACTGTTTTTTCCAGAGGACCTATACTATATTTAATTTATATCTTTAACCCGGACTGTCCTCCAAGTCAAAGTGATTGTTCTAGAAACCTAGACAGACTCAGAGACACCCATCAGAAAGACAGTGATCCCCTGATCCCCGTAAGTCCTTCAACTGCCTTTGGTTCAAAATAGTCTGTAGAATTCATCTTGATTGCTTATTTAATGTCAGAATTATAAATAATAAATTCTATGACCGCATAGCCAACTGTGTTTGCATGTTTTTTCTCCAGGTCCTCTGGTTTCCTTCTACACTCCAAAACATACTGGTGGGTTGATTAGATTTTGAGCCCCATTGGGGACAATGACTGATTTGGCAAACTCTGTGCAGCGCTGCGTAATCTGTGTGCTATATATAAATAAAGAATTATTGTGATTATTAACTGATATGACAGCATAGTGTTGTGCTCAGGGGCTGCACAGATCTAAATGCTGCCAGCTTGTGCATATCTCTCTGTGCTAATTACCTATTCAAGCCTTTCGTACCCATCAGCTGAAACTTCCTGTTCTGTAGAGATCATTTTACAGAATTTATCCCATTATAGTTACAGGTAGGATTACAATAAAAGGCAACATCCCTTTCTTTGGGTCTCTGGCAAATAGCACAAGATCCACCACTCAAAATAGATATTAACCGTAGAAAATCCTTAGTTAGGCTGCATTCACACTACAGTATGGGGGACGTATATACGGCCGACGTATATGCGGCCAATATACGTCCCCCATATACTTCTATGGGCTCACGGCGCCCTACGGGAGCGGTACGGTGCAGCATACGTGCGGCACCGTTCGGCCCCGTAGCCCGGGAAAAGATAGGACATGTCCTATCTTTTCCCGTATTACGTCGCTGCAGCCATACATCGCTATGGAGAGGGGCGGGGGTGAGCTGCGCTCACCTACTCCTCCTCTCCCCGCGCTGCCGTGTGCCCGCCGTGCTACGGTGCAGCGGGCACACGGCAGTGTGCATGTAGCCTTAGTGAGTATTTAAAGGGGGTTTTCCCACCAAACAACTTGCTGATTGGAGGGGATCTCAGTGATCATAACCCTACAGATCACGAGAATGGGGGGGTCCGATGGGGTCAGAGATACCTCCATCCAACCCTTCATTGCTCCCTAAGTGGAAGCTCCCTGTGAAGCCACTCAGCAATCTCCGTCAATTCCATAGAGATGAATGGAGCAGAACGGACATGCGCGTCCGTCTGCTCCACTCATCTCAGACCCCGTGGAACTCTCCATTCTCGTGATCTGTGGGGCTCTCAACACTGAGACTACCACCGATCAACAAGTTAGGCCCTACATTTACCACCAGATTTACTGATGGTAGACTGTCCTCATTGACATATTCGTTACCTAAGGGGGGTAGTCCATGCACCTTTTTTCTTGTTTGTTTAAAGTTTCATTATATTGAAAAATATACTTTATAAAAATATGTAAATGAGCCAGATGTGCTCTGGCCGACATTAACGGAGTGCCTCTTAAAATATAAACTCCCATTGCCACTCAATATGCACCCCACTTGGGTAAATTCGAACAGCACAAGTCCATTTTCTTTGTGCAGCCACAGTAGTAATCTTCCAGCTACAGGTTAACTCTGATGGTAGATGTCCTATTACAGTAGCTGGCTAGAAGGCTGCATTCTAATAATATACAGAAGACAGAAAGAGAAAATATACAATCCAGCATTACAAAATGTTAGAATAAAAATGCGTCTCAATATTTGCTTTTCATTTGTAAAAAAAAGTGGGTATACAACAATTAAACATTACAGTTTAAAAAATCTAATTATAAGATTCTACTACTGAAATAAAGAAAAACACTTCACATAACTATGCATTTTCCCATGAAAAAAGTAATAAAATTCGAAAAAATGCATGTGTAGTGTTGCCATAATAGTAGTGACCCATACAACAAAATGTTCACAGTAAAGGGCAATGTTAATTTTTTATGCATACCAGAAAATACACTAATTAGCATTAACCCATTTTACATAGTCTGTTCTAGAAGGCAGTAAAATGGTAACTTTTTGTTTATTGTCATATCTGTTACAACAATGAGGCCTATACTGGGTTGCTAAAGTATTCATACCAGAAGATGTACAAATCTTAACATTAATGTAGGATTCTCTCCTGATTCTGCCTTAAAATACTGATGAAATACTAACCTGTAAAATTGGCCTTAGTATTAGTTACCACTGTTTTTCAAGCCTGAAAGAAACTAACTGAGGTGTCAGATTATATAAAGCTCTATGTAGGGGGAATCCTGCAAATGGTTTTGAGAAGCAGCAAACTCACTCATAGGCACTGAAGAGATGAGAGCTAACATTGTTACTCTTCATAAACATACACAGATCTACTGATTTCTTCAAGCTTTGTTAAAAGATTAGAGGACATCTACCACCAGGATGAAGGAATGTACACCAAGCACACTGACATACTGACGTGTGCCACCTCTGTCCGGATTTGCTCTTCTTTTAGCTTCTTATGCCCTGGTTTTTACAATAAAAAGGCTTTTAATATTATACAAATGAGCCCTAGGGCTCCATGCTCCGTAGGTGTTAATGGAGCCTGGAGCACCTCAGACTCATTTGCATAATATTTAAAGTTTTTTTATTTTAAAACAAGGGCATATGAAGCTTAAAGAAAAGTGGATCCTTCCAAAGGGAGCAAACACCGGTATGTTAGTGTGCTTGGTTTACAATCCTTCATCCTGGTAGATAAACTTTAGATAAATCAGTAGTGCATATGATAATAAGCTTTGTAAAATACTTTATTAAAGAAATGTTTTACTGTGACCTTCTTTTCATCTGCCTTTCATCCTTGTTTAAGTAGTATTGTAAATCATCTTTCTGTTGCTAAACCCCACTGTCAGAGATAATTCTTGGATAGTCTAGTCACCTCAGAGAGATAAATCACCAAGGTAAATATTCTATAGGTATGGATGGAGTGAAACATTAACTCTCTGAAGTGAGTGGAGCTCGGAAGACTTTGAGATATACTGCTCACTACGGGAAAAGGCAGAAACAAGGAACAGCGAAGCTGCTTTTTACTTAAAGGGAATCTGTCTACAGAAATTGACCCAATAAACCACTTCCAGTATGTTTTAAAGCAGATTAACATTCCAGATACTGTTTCTTTGATGGCACATTGTGGGGCATCATTAAGAAATTCTATTTTGGACTGTTTCTGTAAATTGGTTGTATAAATTCATGAAGGGGTAGAGTTAAGTGATGACGTCACTCTCTTCCCACGGCAGAGTAACTTTGCTCTAAATGCACTGTCTAAGAGCCTTAAATTATCAAGGGCCTTCCACATACCTCTAACTTTACCTTTGGTGGCAATCTGCAGCATGATCAGCCACCCCACAAATAATACATGTGTTAGATTTCAGAACAAGGAAAGCAAACAGGGAAATCTACAGCCTGTAACACTCTAATCATTACTGGAGCAGATATTCCTCAGGTTCTGAGAGGAAGTGTCTTCCAATGCAAGTTACATCATCCCCCAAAGATGGATTACATACAAAATACTTTTTTAACTCCTGAATATCTGTCTGAGTTGTTCTGTACAAATAGTCTGGAAAACCATCCCTTAAGCAAGGAAAGAGAAATACACTTTACTGATCGCGTCATATCTGTGAGAGACAACAACTCATTATGTTGGCCAAAGATTATGAATATTAGTTCTGCCAAATGAGCATTATAAAAGAAAGTAAGTGTTGTCCACAGATGTGAAATAAGCACCCCACCCATACACTAAAACATTCATGAGAGTGATATCCATTACACCCTTGAAAGTTCCTTATCGATTCATAATTGCTTTTTTTATGAGCAAAACCACAAAGATACAAGCAGGGGGGAAAAAAATCACCTGATTCATTGAAACATTTATGAAACTGAATAAGTGGATTGATGGGAAATTTCTTGTGTTTCAATATTTTCTTCATCTTCTAAATGCTGAATATAAGTCACCCTTTTCACATCCAGATAATGTATCAATGCGTTTGTCTGACATGGACCACAAATTGGAAAACAGATGTCATTTACAGGAACCTCCACCTTACAAGAAAGTTAATGGTATACAACATGATACAAGTCTACTGGTGGACTGCTATATAAGGAAGTAAATACAGTATCCAAAACATTTGTCAAATTATAGTGCCCATATAATTATACAACTCAAGGGGGAAATAGAAAATGTATTTTTCTAAAATATCCAAGTCATCCCTTGCCAAGTGCATCTGGATTGGTATAAAATTCAGGCCATCACAAAGTTACTTGAAGCTTTATTCAATTGAATGTTCTAAAAATATTAGCCAAACCCCCACTAATTGTGAGAAATGATAAAACAATATAGATATAGATATGGATTGCAGCTGTGGCTATGACTTGAGTATCAGAGGTGATCTAATGGCAGATTAGACCTCTGTTTGTGACTGGATTATCCGAAATGATAAAATAATAATTGATAGATAATTGCAGCTCTAGATATGACTGTATAATCAGAGATGATCTATTCGCAGATATAAGACTGCTGCTGCTCCGGATGTGACTGGGATATCAAAGATAATTTACTGGCAGAATGATACTCCAGTCTCATTGAGAGCTGCAGTCATCTGAAATAACATAACAGTAGATGATTGTAGTTCTGGATATGACTGGAGTATCAGTAATGATATAATGGCAAAGATAAGACTGCAGCTCTGGATGTAACTGGATGTATCAGAGATGATACAAAAACAGATTGATACTCTAGTTACATCCAGAGCTGCAGTCATCTTAGATGATTTACCGGTAGATAGATAATTGCAACTCTGAATGTGACTGGAATATCAGAAATTAGAGTAGATAGATTATTGCAGTGGATTATCAAAGATGATCTAATGGCAGTTATAAGACTGTTGAATCTGGCTATAAATTACATAACACAGCTATAACGTCTGTGCCTGAACGTCGCTCTATCCGCAGTTGGCGGAATACATGGCGTATATTTGTGTGTGAACTGTGGCTTATTCTTGTGTTTGGATTAACCGAGCCACACCCTGCTGCTTGCATTTCTGTCTTGCCAAGCAAGGGTTACTAGCCTGATGGACAGTTCCCCCAGTGTGCTGCTGGAGGCGCGTCCAGGATCGGCTTTATATACCTGCCCATTCCCATCATACCTTGCTGGTTATTTTGAGTCTTGTCTTACCTGTGTATCTAGTTCAGTTTTACCTGTCTCTGTTTGTCTGCCTGTATCTGTACCTGACCTGTATATTACCCGCTTGATCTTGATCTGTACCTGTCCTGTATATAACCCGTCTGATCTTGACCTGACCTGTGTATATCCTGCCTGTACCTGTATCTGACCTGTGATTATCTGCCCGAAGACCTGTCTATATCTGTTGTTTTGTCCCTGTCTCAGTCCTGTGTTTGTATTCTGTGTACCAGTGTGAACACTGGTCTATTCCTGTATTCCGGTTACCTGTTCAGTCCTGTATTGGTTTTTGTGCCCCAGTGTGAACACTGATCTATACCTGTATTCCGACTACCTGTCCGCTCCACCATCCAGCAGCTGCCAGATGAAGTAAGTGTCATGTTGTAGGGTCGCTCAGGGACCGGCAGTTAGGTTCCTGATAGTAGGTTCGCCCTTATCAGGGCGGTTTATCTGCTTTAGGCAGGGACTTAGCCCGCAGGGACGTTGCAGGGTGAGTTTGCCACCACTTACCTAGTCTGACAGCTAGCGCCAAGCCTGGTTGTGGTTGCGCGTTTGCTGGACAGGTGCTGACAACAGCCAACTCAGCTGTATTCATACATTCTGCTACCTGTGGCATACAGATCCTGATCCAGATTGCACAGCCCTGGGGCACTTATCGAACCCTGGGGCTGCCATTGGAGAACCGGATCCCCTGGTAAGCTGTGCTGGGTGTTTGACTAAGGCTAGGGCATCAATATACAAAACTCCATAGAGCCTGGACAATCCCTTTAAAATTTATTTTACTGTTCTGAGTCTGGAAAGCATTTCATAGAGTGCCTGTTCTATAACTAATGTGAGAATTAAGGCATAGCATGCAACATGATTGATGCAGCACACGTGCATGCTATAAATCTGTCTGCATCGTGACTTGTGGGCACAGACGTAATAATAGACAGGGTTGGAATGTTTCCCATTCTGTCTAATGCAAAAGCAAAACTTGTATCTTTATAAAAATCAATGGCCTAAGCACATAGAGTGATTTAACTTTGTCAGACTCAGTAAACTTATACACTACATAATGCATTTTCATTATTGATTTCAATACAATAGGTTGTGTATTTAAGGGATCATCATCTTGATTTTAATAAGGTAAGACAAATGTCTTTTATAATGAAAACATCAGAGATAGCAGTCCTGTGTTTATGGGAGCTGCATGGTCTTCAAGTAAACAAGCAGTCCCTGAAATGGATGCATTGTTGGAAAGAAGACAAAATGGTTGGGAATAAGGATCTGTGCAACTGTGGCAAGTGAACTATTGGGATGGCTAGAAGGATGGAAGGTCTTGTGCGGCGTATTGGATTAGCTAGTAACCGCCATTTTGGCCCCAATCTTTTGCTTTCACAGCCAGTAGACTCCCATCACCCAGTGATCACTATAACAACCTAAAAATGTACCGTATCACCATATTTTATAATGATACAGTACGGATACAGTGAGATAGGTGCACATATGGATGAAAAATGTCTCTTCTATCCAGCCGTAGGCGGACATTAAAGGAAACCTGTCATCAGATTTTCACTAATTAGCTTAATAACAAGTTTCCATAGCACTATATTAACTTGTGCCCACAATGTTTTCAGCTAAAAATGCATAGGCCCTATCCCCAGAAAACAAAGTTTGTAAGCCTCCCTGGCCTATTGCCTAAAGGATCAGGGTTTCCCAAGGGCATGTGTTATTAATTCAAGGCAGTGTGTCCCTCACCTCATGTCTGGTCTTCCCCCCCATCAGTCCAAGGGAGCTGTAGGAGGGACTTGTCAGCAGACATGAGGTGAGAGACACAATGCCTTGCATTAATAACACGTGCCCTTTAGACACCCTGCAAGGTACGCTTACAAACTTCATTTTCTGGGGGTAGGAACTGTGCACTTTATAGCTAAAAACAATGCTATGGGAACTTGTTGTTAGACTTGTTATTGTGGGAATAACAGGAAGACACTTTATTTAGCTCCATACACTAAAGTCCATCAGATAAGTTACAGGTGTCTACAAAAATACAGAAAATATTTTTTTTTAATGTATCAACATCTACTAAAAATGATATTAATGTTCGTGTGTCTAAATATGGGGATACAGAAAATATTTTTTTAAAATGTATTAAAATATACTTAAATGATATCAATGTGGTATCTCCATGACTGTACTGACTTGAAAAATATGGGTATGTGTAATTTGAATGTGAAAGCTTTGAACACAAAGCCTACAAGAACATGACTCAATTGCAATTTTTTGTGTCAATTTTACTGCACTTGGAATTTAATTCTGCTTCCCAGTATATTGCATGGAACGTTAACTGGTGCTGCTAGGAAGTACAATCTCTCCTGCAGAAAACAAGCCCTCATACATCTTCTTTAAATGGCGACATAAAGTTGTGGCATTTGGAGTGCTAGAAGTAAAAATTGCAAATGCAAAAACAACAATAAGGTCCATATAATGCAGGACCCACATTGTAAGAAAATCATGAACTCTAAACAATGTATGGCTTTACAAATACCATAAACGTAAAATCAACTTTTAAAATCATGCTAATGAGCCAGGAAACCTCTAGAGGGGCCCTTCCAGCTTATTAGCATACTTAAAAGATTATTTTAGAAGGAAGGATGGCAAATATAAGAAGATTACCACAGTCCCAGTGCCTGTATCTATAAGTTATTGCCCCTGGTTTATCATGCCTGATTTTGATTGTAGATTGTCAGCGCTGATAGATTATATGGAGAAAAACAATGAAAGTTTGAAGCTGCTGTACCAGTCCCGATTATAAAGTAATATCTATAGTACTTGTTTCATTATAAAGCTCATATTGTATTTATCCAGGCCACAAATAACAAAAAGGTACATTTTTTTGAGTTGAGCTCCATCTTCTGGCTATTTCCCTAAACTGCAACATTAATACTGTAGTATTGAATGGGGAAAAAAGTGGAAAGCTACCGCTTAATCTTTCCAAAAGATTGAGGCTTTTTCTCACCCAAAGTCCATGAATATGTCAAGTGTCAAGGAACTTGGTTGATTGCAGCAGCCGTTCCCATGTCATTTAAAAAAGGAACCTGTCAAATCCATGTTTGTGCTGCATATAATGGGACCTGCAGAAGCTGGCATCAACCTGATATCTTGAGCATAGGTTCCCTTTTGTACCACGATATTCTTTTCAACAGCTCTGTGAAAAGTGGTCTCATTAATGTTACATTTTGCTGGGACTAGGGTTTGGTGTGAATACATACACTGCCTCAAGTATTGGGACAAATATTGTAGGGATTCAAAGGATAGAATTATATATTTAAAAGTGACAAAAGGCATTTAAGGGCTTCCCAATAATTAATTTGTTTTGTTTACTAATCCTTAACCTTATAACTTTTTTATTTTTCCACTTAAAGAGCTCTGTGATGGTTTGTTTTCTGGGTAACACATTGCACTTCATAGTGATGGTATTTAATTTTCCATGTCGTGTACTGGGAAATTCTAAATGCAGTGAAAATGGTAAAAAAACGCATTGCACCATATTCTTGTGGGCTTGGATTCTACGGCTTTCACTGTGCACCCCAAATGAAATGTCTACTGTATTCTTTGGGTCGGTGTGATTACGGGGATACCAAATTTGTATAGGTTTTATAATGTTTTCATACATTTACAAAAATAAAAACCTCCTGTGCAAAAAATGTAGTTTTGATTTTGCCGTCTTCTGGCGCTAATTTCCATGCTTCGGTGTACAGAGCTCTGGGTGGCGTCATTTTTTGCGACACTTGATGACGTTTTCAATGCTGATATTTTCAGGACTTTATGACCTTTTGATCACTTTTTATAGAATTTTTAATATTTTTTTTTAAAATGGCAAACAAGTGGCATTTGTGACTTTGAGCGCTATTTTCCGTTCCGTATTTCAGACTCCCTAAGGTACTTTAACCCTAGGTTGTCTGATCAATCCTATCATATAATACCATACTACGGTATGGCAGTATATGGGGATTTTCCGCCTCATTCATTACAATGTGCTGTAATCAAAGGGTTAAAACGAGATAGTCTCAGGTCTTCAAAAGACCTAAGGCTGTCATGGCAATGGATCGGCGCTCCCCGATGTCGTCATGGGGAGCGACGTTCCTCTGGGTTTTTGAAGCCGGCGGCAATCGACGGCACATCACTCGCGAACGTTGCTAGCACCAATCGTGGGTGTTACTGTGAGCCCTCTCCATGCACCAGGACCCGATGTGTGCCATACTACGTCGGTAAGGGGTTAATTTTCTGTCAATACCACTGTTTCAGGGCTCGTATTATGTGGAACAAGTTGGAGTTTTTAATAACATTGTTTTTGGTATATAGATCTCAATGATCATCTTTTATTAACTCATTCTAGGAAAGAAAACAGGATTTTTTTTCCATAATCTTTTACACAGTAAATTTATGACGACTTTCCCTGTGAAATAAAATGATTAATGTATTCTCCGGGTCGAATACCCTCCCTAGGCTTATACTCAAGTCAATAGGTTTTCCAAGTTTTTTTTGTGGTAAAATTAGGGGCCACAGCTTATACTCCAGTTATATTAACACATACACCATGGAGGAAATAAGCCACATATGATAATCTTTAATAATTAGCATTTTATTGCATGAATTATATATTTGATTCCCTACCAATGAGCAACAGTTCTGTCTCACTCAGGGTGATGGCACACGTGGCGTTTTGAACGCGGTTTTTGGCTCGTTTTTAAGCAGTCCATTAAAAAACGCATGCGTTAATTCAAAGTGATCAGAAACGCATGCGTTTTTTGATGGACTGCTTAAAAACGGGCCAAAAAACGCATTAAAAATGCCACGTTTGCCATCACCCTCAGGGTGCATCCACACGTTGCCGTTAAAACTGCATGGTTATTTGTTTTTAGGTGCAGTTTTGTTAACAGGTAAGAGACATGAACGGAAGTTAAATTAAAATTTTGAAGGTTCAGTCACGTGGCGTTTAACACATGCGTTTCAAAATGCATAGCAACAGCTGAAGAGAGATTTGCCTGATTAAATTGATGTTAACATTTGTGTTTGCAAAATGCTACCATCAACACAATGTTAACTTATGTGTTAACACATTAACTTATGCATTAACGGTTGCATGTGTATACATTAATGTTAACAGCAATTTAATGAGGCATATCTCTCTTCAGCTGTTTCATTTTAAAACGTATCCGTTAAAAGCCTGACTGCACCCTGATGGGAAAACCTGTTCAGTTAATGTTATTCACCTGTTCAGTCCGTGATATTTGCTTGTTAAAATAACAAACTGCACTTCCACATTGGCGTTGTTTTTCATGTCCGTGGTTCAGTGATTTCCACGAATGCCTCTCTTGTTTTTAATGGGTGTTTTCACATTGGCTGGTATTTTGACTGATCCTGTACTTTTTTTCACGGATGCGGATTACAGAAGTCTATGTGTGCGCAAAAAAACTGACGAAACAGCAGTTTTTTTTCACGGAGGCTGATAAAACAAGGTGCAATGTTTTCAAAACAAAGTTAAACCTTCAGATTTTTCTGCAGACACAGAGACAAAATGGAAAAAAAATGGAGACAAAATGCAACGGAAACTGAACACCAACGCCAATGTGAAACTACCCTAAAACCCCCTCAAAACTGATAATAATGCAGTTTTAACTGCAACATGTGAGCGCACCCTCAGTGCTTTCAATTTTTCTTTAAAAAGCTCCTCCTATCCTGCACCCATTACCTGTATTAATTTCCTGTATAAAAGACCATGAAAGACCTGTCCACACACAATCATACTCCCAACCTCTCCACAATGGGCACGACCGAAGATCTAGGGACACGCAAAACTACACCGAGTCGGACCTGGCGTAGTTTTGACTGGTGGCCGCGCTGCCCGCAGGGTACATTTAGAAGCATAAGTCTGTGGGGAACATCAGAAAGGCAATAGAAGGTCATGTGGTCAGATGAGTCCAAAATAGAACTTTAAACTATCAATTCTACTTGCTGGGTTTAGAGGAAGAAGGATCAGTACAACCCTAAGAACACCTCCCAAAGTGAAGCATGGGTGTGGAAACATACTTTGGGGGTGGCTTTCTGCAAAGGGGAAAGGATGACTGCACCATATTGAAAGGATGATGTGGCCATGTATCGCAAGATTTTGGACAAAAACCTCCTCTCCTTACACATTTCCAAAATATAAAAAGAGAAAACCTATCTTACAATTTGTTATGCAATTTCTTCCGAGTACAGAGACCCCCACATTTGGCCGTTACTTGTTTTGTGCACAGCGAGGCGCAGAAGGGAAGGAGGGACCTGCAGCTGCCAGGATATTAGTTTCCTCATTGACCCCTTTTGTAGGCTATAAAATTTTAGGTTTTTCCTTATTGGGGTCATATAATGGCATTTATTTAGCAGGATGAGGTGCTTTTTCCAGTGTTATCATTTTGGGGTTCGTATCTCCCATTGTTAGGAATTTTTTTGAGGGCAGGAGTAGGAAAGCATCAATTCTATACTGGATTTTTCTATGTCACTGGCAACACGTCATGAATGCAACACCAGGCAGTGTGTAAAAATATGTACAATATTTCCCATCTGTACATAGAGCTTTATATGTCAGTAGTTGAATATTAGTAGACGGTCCGTAAGTACAAGAAGTCAGAGCAGGGATTTGAAGAGACAGAGTGGTCAGTAGCAATAATGGGGCGTGGTTCACTGGTATCTCCGACTCTGCTCCTCTCTCGGGCTGCCAGAGATGAGTCAGAAAAGCTAATTTGCATTTCAGAAAAAAGGCTATAATTAAGTTACAGGGCCCCACTGCCAGCTAATTTTAGGTGATATAGTGAGGACTTGTAACCCTTTATCAGCAGGGGCGACAAATGGGTCATGGGTCAGTAGGCTACACATTCTTTTGCAGGTAACCTATTGTAAAGGAAAAGGACAGATGTAAGGTGATGCATGTCGAACCATCCCATTGCTATATTCCTGTAGGTTGCAGGAACTACTAAAAATGATGAATAGTAACAATCCCTCCACCATTGCAACATGTAATTAGAAGGACATATAATGTAAACTATAAACATCCGTTTATTTTTTATGACTATTAAATTCTACAATAGAAAACAAAATGTAAGCAAAAAGCAGCAAATAAAAGAAACACAGTATCTAACACAAGAAATACAAAAGTTTTTCTTTAATCCAATGACGCAAGTTATTAAATACCTCATGTTCCCCGACCAGGAGCCATGTACAAGTGCTTTGTAACAAGTTTGTAACTGCAATATGCCAATGTGGCATAAAAGAACCCTGCCAAGTCAACACTCGTTCCATCCTTCAAAATACATAGGTTGTCATCGTGGCCATCATAATAGACAATGTACATGTCAAAAGTAGAGCTATGTGATATGCCCTTTTGTGTGATTTCCTGCAGATTCCCTATTGTAGGAACTTCATTGTATTATTGTATCTCAATCCATACTATGTCCTTCTGACAACATTCAACCAGAAAAACAATGAAAAAAGGAGTTGTCAGGTGGACCTTACAGTAGAGCTACAACAGCACTGACAACCTATTAAACTAGAAATATTTTTAAACGGTTTTCTCATTTTTCAACTACATGAAAGAGCATTTAAACGGGTAACTTTAGTCTTTTGTCTCAGTTGGTGGATCAGGTTGGTCATCCTTAGGTACGCTGTGATGTAAAACTTTATGGTCCCATCCGACTGTAGTAAAGCTTGAGAGATCAGTAGGAGACCATGCGACACCAGTAATAAAATCTTGGTGGGTTTGATCCTTGAAACTGGAAGGAAGCACAAACATAAGTAGTTACAGGATAATAGTAAATATATGCAAAAAGATAATCCCTGACATATGCAAATAGAAATGTGTGAAAGCTTTCTCTAAAAGACATCAGTCAAGCCAGAAAGGATTATGTAGGGGAGGTAACATTCAATATCATAGAAAAATGAGCCCTTTATCCACATGAATAAATCTATAGTGCCGTTTATAGTTTAATATAAATCGACCAGAGTATAAGCCAAAGCCCCTAATTTTACTACATATAACTGGGAAAACTTATTGACTATAGAAGAAGCCTAGGATAGGAAATACATTGGCTACAGCTCCCCACTCCCAGTGATGAAATGCCAGTGCTGCCCTTCCCTGGTACAGAAATGGCCATGCAACCCTCCACCTGTAATGAAATGCCCTACAGTTCCCGTGATAACGTAATGCCCGCTGGCGCACACTATGACATCAGCAGTAGTTACAGCGATGTGTCAGAGTGTGCAAATATAAGCAGAGTTGGAGTTTTTCAGTCCATTTTTTCTGCTGAAAAACTCGGCTTATAAACAAGTATATATGCACAATGAAAAACTTGCTCTTACACTTCTGAAGAGTCAGAGTTCAGGACAACAACTGAACAGTCTTCACTGATGGAGGCCAATAATGGAGAACTGTAAAACACATCAGGTTAACAATAAGTCACATTTGTTTTAAAGACATTGCCTGCGGATACAAAGTAGTTATGGAAAGACTTCATGCTGGCAAGGGATAAAATCATTGACAGGGGGGATACTAGGAAACTTTTCAATATAGTTGAAAACAGCCTCCCTGTTCCATTTTTTCCTCATTCCATCTTCTGAAGAGAGAAGCGTTTGAGAAACTTAAGTCCGTACACATCACACAGATAAGGAAGACTCCTAGCGTACCTAGAAATTATTTTAACTGATAATTCACCTTTGTAAGATATATTTAGGGTGCAGTGACATTTAACGCTTGCATTGCATTTCTAAGCACAAGGGGAGGGCCTACCCCCGATCACATATGCGTTTCCATGTTAACCAGCATCCAGTGTCCTCCATTTAAACAATGCAAGGCACTGGGTGCTGGTTACCGATCGTTTCCATTGAAAAGCACATGCTATCAAGCTGAGGCCGTTCCTGTGTGCTCCTTTGCGCTTATAAATGCAAACTTCTATTCCGCATGAGTTTGCGCCTAAGCAGTCTTCACAAGCTGATGGCAAAGGAGCGGAAACGTACTGCACATCTGTTGTTTGCAGACAAAGAGCAGAGTTCGCAGCTTTGGTTTGCCTTGGGCTACATGCAGTGTATAACAAGCTCAGTTATAATGTTGCCATTATAAATGTGTTCTTATAATTCTTACCTATGGTCCGAGTATGCCAGCCCTGTTATAGACCTGGAATGTGCTTCCACTGCCTGGGCAGATTCTGGATTTTTTAGATTTACAATGTAAACTGTTCCCGTTTCATCGCCTGTTGACAACAAAAATAGACTTGCAGAATATATTCTTACTCATAAACCCAAGGATATAACAGAACTAACCAAATTCAACAATTTGTAACTGCAGAGGAATCTAGAGGAAAACAAAATGTCACTGCCACATACCACAAGCAAAAGTGTCATCTTTGTTTGGATGCCAGATCACGTAAGTAGGGGAAACATTTGAGGCACAGACATCTGCAAGGGAAAAAACACAATATAACAGGCTGCATTAGCAGAAACCGAAAAAGTGTTATGTACAGGTGAAAATGACTAGTTATTTATATTTTATACATCTGTTTTGACCACCACCCTTTTGTCTTAAAGGAGGTCTACCACCAGGATGAAGAATTATAAACAAGCACACTGAGATACTGGTATGTTCCCCCTCTTCTTTAGGTTTTAATGGGGCCTGGAAAATTTGCAGAATGTGCAATTCCTTTTTTACTTAAAAACAAGGGCATACAAACTCAAAGAAGAGCAGATCCTTCCAGAGGGGGCACACACCAGTATGTCAACGTGCTTGGTTTATAATCCTTGAACCTGGCAGGAAATGTCCTTTACGTTTTACCCTGATAAACTGTGCTTCAGACCAGGTTGTGAAGTGCATACAGCCTGGTAAAGTTTTACTATTCTGGATAAATATCCAAAGTTATATAACTGGCGGAATCGGAAATATTAAGAAAAAAAAATAATAATTACTCCCAGCTGTACAATGTGAAAATTTTAACAAAAAATTAATCCGTTTAAATGTATAGATCCAATACAATTCTTTTTTAATTCATCAATAAAAGAATGACAGCATAGCAAACCGTAGGATGCAAATTAAAAAGTGTGTGTCACAGTAAATGTTATCCAACATAATATCCCACAAATTATAATACATAAGACTGCACAAATAACAATATGGTAGATAATAATTCTACTCATCAGAGTAATGTGAGCATACTGAGCACAGGGATATATAAATGGAAATACATTGGTTATAGCATACCAAACACTGGACAACACGTCATGTAGCCCTGACACGTGTTTCGCAATATTGCTTACTCTTGGGGATTCTCTTGCTCCCCCAGAGTAAGCGATATTGCGAAACACGTGTCGGGGCTACATGGTGTGTTGTCCAGTTGTTTGGTATGCTATAACCAATGTATTTCCATTTATATATCCCTGTGCTCAGTACCATATGCTCACATTACTCTGATGAGTAGAATTATTATCTACCATATTGTTGCAATATATACACATAAACACCTGTTATAAATATTACTTACTAATGCTCTTGGCAGGTTTAGGATTCCTTGTGTCCCACAATAACACCCTTTTATCCTTTAATAAAAGGAAACCATATAAAGCATTAAGCTATTACAAATAACTATGCATTTTCAGTTAAGATATCTTCTAGCAACAAACGCAGTGAATACTTAAAGCATAACAAAACCTTTGAAGCTATTTTTTCTATTTCAAAAATGAAAACGGCAAGTGACAATACAATGATAAACTTTGTAATATACTCTATTAGCCTTTTCCATTTCTTCAGTCCCCACCTCCCAGAAGACAAATTATGCAAACACTACCATTGAAATAGTAGTCAGGATTTCCCATAGTCTTTTCAACACCAGTTCCTAAGCTGCTTGTACAATTAACATTTAGGGTTCCACTCACTTTTAAAAGTAGATAAAATAACCTGGTTAAATGGATGGAGTCATAGGGATATCTGTTACAAGGCCGCAGTCTGTCATCATCATACTGCTCTCACATTGATTCCTCCACGTATATGTACCAGGGATTATATTACCACATATTGGTATGGATCCTTACCTCACCACAAGAGAGAAAAACATCTTCTTTGCCAGGGCACGTGGACACACAATTTACTTGGCCGGAATGTGCTAGGACACAAAACATATAGAAATAAACATAGGAGTTTTTTTGATAGAATGACAGCAAGCGGAGATCTAGAAACCCATGAGTAATCGATACAGAAAGTTTATTGGAAAGCTGTATAATAATTCAGTCAAATTAACATGTATTTGCTGAAACGGGAACACCCCTTATAAGGTTACTAAAAATAAAAGCCTGACAATGGATGCCTGTACACGATGTAGTCCTGTCGTGTGGAATGGGCTTATTAGTGGGTCAGGTTTGCTTGTACTTGCCATCTGTCAAACAGAAATGACAGGTATGGCAAGTAACAAATGTATGATGCCACAGCATCATACTCAATAAATATCAGAATCTAAATATAAAGAGTGAAAATAAGTCTTTCTGCTCCAGCATTTTCAGCTCATAAATAAAGAGCAACATCCCCCAAGTATCAGGCAGACATTGCTTGTCATATAGGGCATGCTTGCCAAAATCCCTCCAATCCATTCAAAGCAAAACTAGCAAACAAAAGCAGCTTTACCTTTATAGGCCTTTAGTGGAGTCTTCTGTGAGAGATCCCAAATCTGCACACTGAAAATAGATAAGAGTTCAGATATCTGTAATAAAATACTGATATTATTTTACAAAGCTTCAAATCTAACCTGAAATCCTTGCTCCCACTGACAGCAAGCGTCCCTCCCGGGAATACGCTGACTGACGTAACAATGTCGTCGTGTTCGTATTTGGTGAATTTATTCACAAGAAGAGACTCATTATCCAAGAGCTCCCACAGCTCCACGGCACCTGTAATGTATAGGGATATGTCATACTAAGCATAGGATAGAGCTGAGATGGGAATAGGCTGCCATCCCTAAGCTCATGTGGTTGGAGTTACAGAAACAGGTGATGGCAGCCATTTTACACACCAGGTAACTTCCATGCCGCTTCCGTAACTCTTATTTACTTCTATGAGAATTAGGAAAACCGTGTAGAATAATCGCATTCAGCCAATTCAGTGTAGTAGAGATAGGCCTATTCTCATCTCAATAGCCTTTTAATATCAAATTATGCCAAAGGCAGTTTCCTCATCTCATTCACTTTAGAATCCAATAGATATGACAAGTGTCTCGTCAGGACAATCACCTACTGACATGGTCAGGTGAGTTTCTCGGTCAAGAGTTTAAATGCATAGAACATAAAAAATGTATATACCAGAATCAGCAGCAACAAGGATTCCTCTCTCCAGGACCCAGGCCGCATCCGCTATGCTGGTTTCTGTCTGTACTCCTGCTGTACACAGACTTTCATTGGGTGCTCCTGTAGGATCTTTGAAAACCCAAATGGAACCTCCCCAAGTCCGAGAATTTAGACTGGAAGCAGAGAGAAGCATGGTGCCATCTGCAAGGTAATAATGAAAGTAAGTACATGGAATATCATCACTGGGTCAGAAGAGAAGTTTCATCAATGACTTAATACAACCTGTAAGGGAACTCTTACCAGTCTAGTGACCTCTCAACTCAAATGGCTGGAAATCTCTTAGACATGTCTCATTATTAGGCTATCTACACGTGTGGTGTAATGTCTGTGGAGTTTATACCAGTAATAATTCTTAAAGCATCAGAATCTGCTGAAATTTCCAGTTTTCTGATGTTTTTCATGCCACCATTCTGCTGCGGTGGAGGGGGAATGAATGGGTGGTAGAGCTCAACCTTTGCATTATGAATGTTGATTTCCGCAGGGTTAAATGACACATTGCAGATCATAAATATACTGCCTTGATAATATTGGAAATATCCAATACCCTCATTTATTCATGACAATAAAGGATACAGCAATGTTATCTAAACCCATCACAGAAACTTCATCCGATATGGCTCTAGCATGGGATGACACCTGGGTGACAATGGGGATATGTACATAAAAATTCTGTGCTATTTTTGTGCCAAAAATATGTGTCTAAGAAGTTTTGCACTAAACATACAAAGATTTGTGACATGTGCAAAGAGGGATATGTCTTTTGGAATAGTGTGATGTAGCTGTTACCTTTAGAACGGTTGTGGTACATTTCCCCCCACAGACACCTGTCCCACGTATAGACCCATTCAGACTGCTGTGTGTGGTCCAGGACATCCAGCATAGCGACACCGGTCCCCGCGCACCGACATCCAGCATAGCGACACCGGTCCCCGCGCACCGACATCCAGCATAGCGACACCGGTCCCCGCGCACCGACATCCAGCATAGCGACACCGGTCCCCGCGCACCGACATCCAGCATAGCGACACAGTCCCACAGCCGCCACCGCATCCATCAAAGCGACACCTGTCCCCGCGCACCGCTCCAGCATAGCGACACCGGTCCCCGCGCACCGACATCAATCCACGCCTCCAGCATCCCATTCGACACCGGGCCCGCGCACCGACATCCAGCATAGCGACACCGGCCACGCCCCGCGCCACCGACATCAAGCCATGCGCGACACCGGCCCCCGCACCGACATCCAGCATACCCACCGGGCCCCCGCACCGACATCCATCATACGACACGGCCCCGCGACACGACTCCAGCATAGCGACACCGGCCCCCGCACCTACATCCAGCATAGCACACCGGGCCCCGCGCACCGACATCCATCAAGCGACAACACAGGGGCCCCGCGCACCGGGCAGCCAGCATAGCTCACCGGGCCCGCGCACCGACATCCAGCATAGCGACACCGGGCCCCGCGCACCGACATCCAGCATAGCGACACCGGGCCCCGCGCACCGACATCCAGCATAGCGACACCGGGCCCCGCGCACCGACATCGCATAGCGACAACCGGAGGCCCCGCGCACCACATCCAGCATAGCGGACACCGTCCCCGCCAGCACCGCCATCCAGCATAGCGACACAGGTCCCCCGCCAACCGACCTCCAGCATAGCAAGACACAGGTCCCCGCGCACCGACACTCTACATAAAGACAGCGTCCCCCGCGCACCGACATCCAGCATAAAGACCGTCCCGCCACCGACATCTAGATCAAGACCCATGTCCCCGCGCACGGAAACATCTAGCATCAAGACACAGGTCCCCCCGCCACCGACAATCTAGCACAAGACCAGGTCCCCGCGCACCGACATCTAGCACAAAGACACGTTCCCCGCGCACCTACAGTCTCTCACAAAGACACAGTTCCCCAGCACACCGACATCTAGCGCAAGAACACGTCCCGCCAACGACTCGATGCAAAAGACACGGTCCCTGCCGCACCGACATCTAGCATAAAGACACAGGTCCCCGCGCACCGACATCTAGCACAAGACACAGGTCCCCGCGCACCGACATCTAGCATAAAGACACATGGTCCCCGCGCACCGACATCTAGCATAAAGACACAGGTCCCTGTGCATGGGTGATAATAGTCCTTTACTGGGATGATAACTGGATCATGTGTGCTGCTGACTCATTTTCATCTTGCAGTGGATTTCTATTGTTATGATAGGTGTGCGATACTTCTGTGTATAGTTTAGTATTTTTTGTAGGTTCCTGGAAATCACAGCACGGTACACCTGCTGGTTTTATGGGGTGTCCTGGGCTGTAGGTTGCCTCTCATTGGGATCCCTCTGGTGTGTATGACATGTGGCGGTACAACGAGAAGAATGACTGCAACATACAGCCCATGTCCTGATCCTGGAAGACAGTGAGGGACGTGCAGGGGACAGGAAAAGTAGGAAGGGTAGGAGCTGGAGAAGAAGATGATAAGTGATGCACCCATGCTCCTCGGGATATATGGGACAGGTTACATGACTATACACACTGCGCCATTGTTCTTCTCATTCTCCTGTTAGTAGAACCCCCCGAGATAACCAGTGACTGCTGACCTCTGCGGTACCGCACCACGCCCAGCTGGCTCTCCATACAGGCCGGGGCCCTCATGGGGCTCCCCCACGGACTCGCTTTGCTCATTCCCAGCCACACGTGTAGCTCTCTCCCCGGTCACTGAACGCCTTCCCGCCAGGCACTGCGGCACCAGGTACCGCCCACCCGTCACTGGAGACACGCCTACAAGTGCGTGCCCTTGAGACGGTGACTATGAAGCTGACAAGGAGACATGTTTGAAATGGTTAAACAATGAGGAACTAGCTGTAACGTTCATTTCTGCTAGAGAACTATGAATGCCCATGAGACAAGTGACCAGCTACTGTGGCAGATGTAACGTGTACACGTACAGCGGGGTTATATTGTCTTCCCTCACTTAAGATGGCGGATCTGTAACGCAGCGCCGGCTTGCAATAAAGTGACGTGTGAGGTCATCAGAGCGGGGCGTGTCCTGCGCCATCTTGATCCTTGGGCTCTTGTCAGGGACACTGAGGGCACCGGTGTGAGCGGCTGTGTACTTGTTACCTGAGCATCAGTGCGGAGCGGCGCCACCATGCTGTCCAGAGCCTCCCTGGTCACAGGTCAGTGGTGAGGTGATAGGCTATAGACATGGCGGCCTTAATGTCTGCCTGAGGAGACCGGGGCCGCAGGGTTCTGCACAGGCCGTGTACATGGCTATGTGTTCCCGTCAGCTCTGTACATGTGATATAGATCGTCCTGGAGATCTCATGTGCTGTGACCTTGTGACAGATCACGGAGGGGACACTGATGGTCTGGGAATAGAGGTTACATAGGTGAATAGTGAGTGGTCCGGGCATTGAAGGTCAGGACACACAGGTCCTCCATGCACTGAGCTGCTTCATCTCTAGTAAGCTTTGTGTGGGATAAATAATGACATTTCTTCTTATTTGCAGTTTCCAGCCTGAAAAAGTCGGCTCCTGTCACGGCCGGGTGAGTGTTCCTTGTATTGGAAGTTCCTAAAGATCCTGCCCCCTCCTGACTTGTCTGTCTGTAGCCTGTGCCCACCAGTGTATTCAGTGTGAGACACTCTCCTTGCACTGTGGGTTCTACGGACTGAACCTCCGATCACTGAGCTGGACTCTGCAAGAGTAAAATCCCAGCAGCGCATGGGGCAGGTTTCCTGCCAGAAATGTCTCAGCATTTAGCAGAGGGGGTTTAGGATGCACTTTATGCTTAAACTGGATAAACTGATTTAAATAGGCTACGTGTAACTTCTTAAAATCCTTCTGTATAGATCTGGCACCATATACAACAATCAATGTCAGATGTGCTAGAACATAGAAAACTCTGTGATCCATTCTGGTATAAGCTTCCAAACCTAAATTTCACCCCCATGTCAGCAGGGAACTGATGTCTAGGCTACATGACCCCTCAGCAGTTGGTGCTCTTTATCTGGACTGTGTGATCCTGTTAGGGCAGTGCCCCTGCCCAATCAGAACTAAGGATACCTGCTTGTACTCTACTAATCTCTAGGAAGTGTATCACAGGGGATAGCACAACATGGTTATAAGGATAGTTGCTCCAGGACTGTTGTACATTGGGGGAGTATATGGCAGTGCGGGGGCAGGTTCCCTTTAAGGTGGCCAAGTTTAGCCCCAAAGACTCCGCTGAGGACTATAGGGGCAAGAATAGTTCTACTTTTTGAATAAGATGAGCAAAAGTGCCAAAGAGAACCTATTTTCAGATACTTCATTTGGACCAGGTACACACAGGAGGAATGTGCACCATCCGCAGGGATTTCAACCATTGTGGAAACCAATGGTCTGTTGTAAATACTAATGTAACGCACTGTGGGTTAACCCGCGGCAACTCTGCCCATGTGTGACCCAGGTCTTTAACAGCTTTTCTGGTCTTTTTTCGGTAGTTTTATACTGATGACCGCAGGGTTGTTCTTGGTATGTGATCACTGGAGTTTTTAACACGCCTCAGGTCACCTTCCAGCACTTCATAGAAAACACATGGCAAAGCCATAAATGCATTAAAAACTCCAGAAGAAATTGAAATTTCTTAAAGAATTTTCAATAAAGTAAATTCTAGTTTGTTATACAGTCTGTGTTATAACTGGGAGAGCAGGAATAATACGTTTGACAACAGCAACTTGTAAAACCTTTCTTTCTTTATATACATACGAGTAAATAAATGAAGCTCATCTCAGTAGGGACCGTCTTGTATCTATCTGTTCTACGCTCCAGTTTCTATAATATAATCTCCGTTTCTACCATCAGTGTCTTGAACACATGCCGGTCTTTCCACACTGGACAACCTGCCTTGGCCCCTGTACCTCCCCTTCCAGAGAAGCCAGGGAAAGTTCGCCATGGGCTTATTCCTGAAGAGTTCTTCCAGTTTCTGTACCCCAAAACCGGAGTCACAGGTGCGGTGTTTCACTATTGTGCATTTATTGCAAAATGATCACATGGACTTTTTTGTGTGTGTAGAGATGCAATAATAATCACTAGATTCACTAATATTAGCTGAGTGCTGTATCCTTCAGCTTTAACTTTTGTTCTAGCGATTGTCAGACGCCTTGACACCCACACGCCATGATCACAGCCGTGTCACACAAATCTGATCCAGAATTTGTCTACAAAAAAAAAAATTAAAGTTCCGACTTTGTTAATGTAATATTATGTGTATTTTTCTTTTGTGTTTTAGGACCTTATATGTTTGGGACTGGTCTTCTTGTCTACCTCCTGTCTAAAGAAATCTATGTCATAAACCATGAATCTGTTGCTATGTGTTCTATGGGAATCGTCAGCATTTATGCCATCAAGAAGTTTGGTCATAAAATTGGCGAATTTGCTGATAAGCTTAATGAAGTAAGTTGGAGTGTCTGGGACATTTATATGACAGGGAAGAGAGCACAGAACCAGATGGCCTCACTTTGTAGCTGCAGGGATACTGTGGAGGACATTATTATGCCTCCTGTCAATCCAGATCCCTTATACCATACCTATCTTGTATTTAAGTGGGTCTCTGGAGACTTGACCTGAAAAAATATGGCCATAATTTTTCATATTATGATGTTGTACCTCGCACAGAGCCCCCCTTCCTCTCTACATTCGCTAACCAGTTAATCTTGGCAGAGGCAGGTGCTCCACATATTGCAAATTGCTGACATATGGATACGTATACAGAACTCCTCCAGCCTTATAAACTATGATATGTAACCAGGTGGCAGGCTCTGTTCTTAGGCATTTGCCATTAGTAAAGACTGATGGTAAACACATTTTCTGACAAAAATGGATGTGGGACAGCCTGTGAGCATCACAGAGAGTTGGAGTACACGTTCTAACATCTAGTAATGCTCATCCTCACGAGGACCTGTATTTGACTTCCATTGCTCCGTTATATATAAACGGAGTACAGAGGGCATTCCTCCACAGGAATATCCAGCTGTTTGACAGCTGTCTATTTTGCGGTCTCCCCATCTGGAATGCTCATGGGTAATAAAAAACATTCCTATGGCTGTTTTCCTGTATGTGAGAAATGGGCCAGAGGCAAGTGTGAAACTTGCCCTATGCATGTAACAAATGACATTGACTTCTGTGGGTCATTCCTCATATAACAATCTTATCGCATGTTGTAAAGAGGTGGTCAAACTGTTTTTGGTCATGTGTTCTGAAGCTAAGAGGTTCTGCCGTGTCCTATGTTTTTGGCTTAAACATATACCCTCTCGTTTTTCTTAAGGAAAAAGTTAGTAAAGCTGCAGCAGTGAAAGAAGGTGCCATCAAGGACCTTGAAAGTGCAATTGAAATCGAAAAGAAAGAGCAGTGGAGAGTTGATGGACGGCAATATCTTTTTGATGCTAAGAGGGTAAGAAAGAAATGGCATTTGTATGTGTAAAAAGAAAAGAGGCCTTATTGGTGGCTTACCATCTATAAAATTTAGTGTACATGTGTACTTTGCCTAAAGTTTATACCATTCTGGTGTACATCTAATCTTTTCATAGATCTTCCCCAAGAATGCTCTCTTGATGCTCACATAAATGTTAGGGTTTAGTTGGGTATCTGGCTAAAGCAGTGTCCAGATGCTGGGTCTATGATGGGCTCAGCTACATTACTGAGGAGAGGATATAAAATACCTAACTTTACCAATTACTAAAAACTATACATATTGCACAAAAGAACTAAAATCAATGAATAATTAGATTCCTAATTTTTGTGGAATTCTTATTTGTCTCTGGAATCTACAGAACAATGTGACAATGCTCCTGGAGATCAACTACAGGGAAAGAATGCTTACAGTCTACAATGAGGTGAAGAAGCGTCTGGACTACCAAGTAGCTCTGCAGAATCTCCTGCGCCGCAAGGAACAGGACCACATGATCACCTGGATAGAGAAAAATGTAGTGCAGAGCATTACTCCACAGCAGGTATAGGAATAGTTCTTACACGCAGCCAGGACATGTCAGATGCTGCTGCTATTTCACCCACTGAATGGGTTCCAAACACTATGCTGAGGGGGATGAATATTGATTAAAAATGTGTCTGCAAAAAGCTTGCAAAGGAGGTTTTCACCCACCTTTTTATATACTGGGAGTGTGTTGGGGGTAGGAAATGCAGGATTTACAACTCCTGCGCTCCATTGTAGAAATCTGTTATAGAGATCTGTGCACTGAATATGAATAGGCCTGCGTATCCTATTGGGTGCACACTGTTCTGGAGCGAGGGGACAGCGTTATCGCAGCTGGGATGCCTGCAATCGTGTTTTAACTTGTTAAACTACTGGTTTGTGAAAAAAGTTAGAGGTTCCCTTGGTATGTGAAATTCATTTATTTTTTTTTTCCTTAATTTATTTTCTTATTTCAAACTGACAAACTGTCTTTTTATTTACAGCAAAAAGAGAGCATCGCAAAGTGTATTTCTGACCTGAAACTTCTATCCAAGACTGCACAAGCAACTGCTTAAATCTTTTTTTTGGAGGATAATTGTACAGATAAGGATCCTAGCTGTTCATCAGTTGTACTGTGGATAACTCTTAAATACATATTTCTACACACCATGGTAGTTGGGGTTTTTTTGTTGAATACTTAATGCTGCTGTACATGCCTTTCACCACACCATGTTTTGGACACTTATTGAACTTCCTTTTGAGCTTTTATCTGGTGAAAAGAAAGCCAACCAATAAGTGGTGTAACGTTAGAACTTCACCTTTAAATAGGTGAGTTTTGTGCAAGGTAGTGACAGTGTTCTTTAAAAATTAAACCTAAACATTCTCACACCTTTTTCCCTGTAATCCAAAAAAATAAGCAAAATCAGACACATGCTAGGTATCTCTAAATCTGGTCTATAATTTTAATAAAAAGTGATCAAAAGTTCAAACAGTTCCCAAAATTGTATAAATAAAAATGTCTGATTGTCCTGCAATAATGGCACCTTAACCAGCTCCATAGACTGAAGTATAATGAAGGCCAGTGTTACCTCTAGGAAGTTTTCTCACAGATAAGCCCTCATACAGTGAAATAAAAAGCAGAATAAAGTTCTGGCTTTAGGAGGAAAGTAAAAAAAAAGCTATGGCTTTAAGGGGTTAGGAAGGTATAAGGTTTCTGCTCTGTAAACGTTTATGGAAATGCTGCCAAAAATGCTTCCTCTTCATATTAATGATGGGGAAAAGTCGGTATTGTTATCAGGTTTAGGATCCCTAAAACAGAAACCTAACCTTTTACTCCTGGACTAAAGCTGGTGAGCCTGTTCCTGTTTGTAGCAATGTTGAGAAACTTTAGAGTACCTGTCATCTGTAAAAAAAAAAAAAAGCACTAGGAGCTTCTTCCTAATGTAAGCAGCCGTAGTGTTACAACAGATTTAGCAGTGTTACATTGCTAGCATTGACACTGCCTGTACAATTAGAAACGCCGGACCCCACTGTAAGCGGCCGAGCGGGATTAGGGGCAGTGACTGCTGCATGAAGCTCGGCACTCACCATCGTCTTATGGAGAAGCAGCGCCTTGGACCATCCCTTCATGAATACACACGAGCGCTTACAGTATGGTTCGGCGTTTCAATACTCGCTGACCATCTCACTATTGTGCGATCATCTTCACTGCTATCTGTATTGTGCAGAAGACCGTGCAAGTGTGAGTTTCGCTTGCAGTACAGGCAGTTGCGGATTAAGTGTCCGATCGGTTTTCCAAACTAACATGTACCTTGATGTTAGGACTACTCTATATCCTTTGTTATACTGTCCATAAAAGTAATTTAACAATGAACTTCACACACGCTCTTAGATATCACATCTATTTATGAAAGCCAATCACATTCCCTAACTGCATGAAACCATCCACCCAACTACTGTCCAGACCAGATCTCCCAGACAGTGTAAGAGATGTAAATGCTGCCCCTGGCCCGGCCTCTGTGCTCCCTGCAGCTGATCTCCCCCCTCATAGTGTAAATACTCACGTATAAGCTGATGCTCCTAATTTTACAACAAAAAATAAATAAAAGATGGTAAAATTTATTGACTGGGTTATAATCCTCGGGGTAGGAAATGCAGTCGCTACTGTAATAAAATGTCCAGCCGCACTTCATTACTTATAAATCCCCCCTTTAATGAAATATCCAGCCCAGATGCCCTCCTTTAACAAAATAGATGGTCCCTCTTTAAACCTTTTTTGTTGTGCGCCGTAATAATACGGTGCACGTCAGGTGCGGGTGCATGGAGAAGGCTTACGGGCTGAACCCTCTCCATAGCCGGTAAGTCTTTGGAAAATCCCCATATACTGCCATACTGTAGTATAGCAGTATATGGTAGGATCAATCAGACAACCTGGGGCTAAAGTACCCTTGGGGAACTGAAAAATAGTAAAAAATTTAAAAAAAAAGTTGAAAAAAAATCTAAAAATTCAGGTATCGTCGCGTCCTAAAAAGCCAGATCTTTCAAAATATAACTGTTTTTTTTACTGTGTTTAACGCTGTAACGGAAAGTTGATATTTTGCCATTTTGAAAAATATAAAAAATTCAAAAAGTGATCAAAAGGTTGTACAGTCAGAAAAATGGTAGCATTGAAAATGTCATCAAGAGTTGCAAAAAATGACACCACCCACAGCTCCATACACTGAAGTATAAAAAGTTATTAGCACCAGAATATAGCAAAATAAACAAATTTTTTACAGAAGGTTTTAATTTTCGTAGCTGTATGAAAACATAAAACCGATACAAATCTGTTATCCCCGTAATCGCACCGATCCAAAGAATGAAGACCTTTCATTTGGGGCGCACAGTGAAAGCTGTAAAATCCAAGCCCACAAGAAAACGGCGCTGATGCGTTTTTTCATCATTTTCCCAGTACACGGCATGGAATATTAAATACCATCAAATTCCATGAAGTGCAATTTGTTGCGCAGAAAACAAGCTGTCACAGAGCTTTTTACGTGTAAAAATAAAAGTTGTAGATTTTTGAAGGTGGGGAGTAAAAAATGGAAATGAAAAAACAAAAAAGGGCCAAGTTGTTAAGGAAATATCCACCACAAATGGCCGCCTTTAATAAAATGTCCTCCCCAGATGACCCCTTTTAATGAAAAGATGGAGCCACGGAAAATTGCAGTGCACATTCTCCAACCAATCTAACTGAGCTAGAGCTATGCTACAAAGATTGGGCAAAAAAGGCCTCTAGAAGTGAGTACCTGTAATGTTTAAAAATGAGAAAATGGGGTATAAATACTTTTGAAAACCACTGTAGCTTATTTGAAATCTAGGATCTCAGCTGAAGTACCAAGAACAGCAGCCTGGTGAGCTTTGGAGAGACTGAAACGTTTAGTGCCCATATAACCACTGTTATGCCTGGTGTAAACGGTTTTAATAATAATAATTCCTTTATATAGCGCACACAAATTCCACAGCGCTGTACAGTGCATGCCCAATCTGTCTCTGACTCCAATGGGACTCACAATCTAATCAACCTACCAGTATGGTCTTAAATGAGGGAGGAAACCAGAGGAAACGCAGAGAGAAAAAACTCTTTGCAGATGTTGACTTGGATCCTGGACCCCAGCGCTGCAAGGCTGTAGTGCTACTCACTGAACCTTCATGGTTTTATAGAATTTTCAACTTAATTTTCTCTTCAGCTCTAAAATAAACACTACACACAAAGCAACATATTTTATTTGTACCCCTACAGCAGTATACATATTGTTTTATGATTGGCATATACACATATCCTTCTCTTTGCTTATCTTTGTTGTACAGATACTACTGTGTGTACCGCTGACAAGTATTATCATAATGGCGGTGTAGGAGGTAATCTTTTACACTATAATGGAATGAATGTAAGGGATTGATTAATTTATACAGCCTATAGGCCAGTAATAAATGTATAGTAAATGGGAAAAAGATCTGGCTGCTGCAACCACCACTAGAGGGAGCTCAGTACATTGAAAACAGAAACTCATGGGAGCTGTTAAAAATGCCAATGCCCCCAGGTGTTGAAAGGAAAACCCTTTGATTGCATAATCCTATGTGTAGAAAAACCATTTCTGGCATGGAAGTGGTAGAAAGGGGGAAATAACAGTAATAAGCTAGCATTTGCGATTACTTCAGGGCTTCTATAGCACTGGGGCGGCGCAGAAACCCTAATAGATACCCCCCATTAGGTTTGTTCTTAAATTGAATTTATATGCAAGTCCAAACACATATATATATTTTGTAAGTGTAACTCCAGACAAAGTATTTATTGGTCCCTGTGACAATTTGATTTAGAAATTTTTGGGTTTACAAGGGAACAAAGATTAATAATAAAGCTTCATTGAAGACACCTTACAGTATATAAAGCTCAGTAAATTACTGGCATGCAGGAAGTCCATTTGTAACTAGTGGTCGTCTGTAAGTCGGGTGTCCTTAAGTCAGGGATTACCTGTACTTATTGTCCTTAAGCATCGGCGCCGGGGAGAGGAGGAGGGAGGGGGAGAGCGCTCACCCCTGCCCATCTCCATAGCTTTACATAGAGCCCGGCGCCGTATTCTGTCAAAAGATAGGACATGTCCTATCTTTTTACGGGCTACAGAACGGTACGGGTGCACCGTGACGCCATTGCAATGTATGGGGGACATATAAATGCTGGCCTTAGGCTACATTCACATGGATGACATATATAAGAGTGCAAAAACATAGTGTGAGTACAAGTACAGATAACTGGAGTCATTGGTGTAAAGCAGAAGTGGGAAACTGGGAAGTAGATAAAAGTACATGTGTTACAGACCTCACAAGCACAATGGTTACAGACACTTCTAACGCTTCACAAATTCTATGAACATTTCCTTGTATTACGGTAGTTAAACTACCAAGATACATCTGCGGCTTCAGCTGGATAGAAGAAATAGTGGTAAGTATGTGTTTATTCTACCATGTACTGTACAATACACTAACTGATACATTTGGAAATGTGTTATCCACTTAGTCTCAGGTTGTGTAAGTTACAGCTGCAGGTTTTTGTGTTTGAGAAACCTGAAGAAAACTTGATTTTGACTGCTTTTCTTAAGTGTATAAGGATGGGAACGTATACTATCATGGAAAGAAAGAAATGTGCGGTAGTTATGCTTAGTACTAATGATTTCTATAACATGAGACTCCTTCATACACACAATTACAAAATGATCACACAATCACATACTTATAGCCTGCTATGTCCTCAAAAGGGTCACCAACACTTCACAAAAGCATTGCAGATACAGCTAGGTTTTCTGAGGAATCATATATGGAAACAATGTAGCAGGTTACAGTACATGGCATTTCTATAGCATCTTCTTATCATCTGTAATATATCTGTACAGATATAAAGAGGTGAGTATTTACATAAAGCAGATCATAATATTATGAAACATATCATGATAAAAAATCTTTTTTCTCCTAGAGGGCAAGCTAGAATAATGGGGTCATCACCTTCTAAACCTGAAAGTAAGTTACCTTAGTTTTGTACCAAACAAATCTCAGGGATTTATCCTCACACTAGAATGAAGTTCTGCTCATACTAATGCACTAAAATGAAAAGGCTCTCTTTTCAAAACTGCAGAAGGGACATGAAAAATTCATCCAATGTAATTCTACTGCAATTCATCTATTTAAAAAAAAAAAAAAAAACCTTCAATTGAGCTGCAAAACTACACCTGGTCATGGTGCAGTGAGCGACTTATAGAAAATATAGCGCAGGTCCTATCTTTGGACTGATTTGCCGCACAGCCACTGAGCTTCCCATGGAGGAACACTCACTCCCCTTCCCTTTACCACCCAGTCGTGAGCTTTGCCAATTTCTGATGACAGGTTCCCTTAAAGTGGTGTCTCTATGCTGCTGACAAAGAAGTCTTCTTCTTCTTTAAAACCCTTACATGGCAGTACAATGAAATACGATGGGGGATTTAGCATTAGGCAGGCTTCTTGGGACAGTTCTATGACTGTCTTTGGAGTGGCTTTTGGCCCTTAAATAAATTGGTTTTCCTAGATACCCCTGAGGGGGGTGGGGGTGGGGACTAAAATAATTTCTCAACAAATCTTGCTCTAAATGGAAAGTCTCATAGCAATACGTCTTTCCTATTGTGAGAAATAGCCTAATCAGCTCAATGAATTTGTTTATGTTAAAGTGACTTTGCTTTAGTCTCTGTTCATTTGTCACAAAACTGTAGCTGCACCAAAATGCTATACATAGACCGAAAACTTAGATACTCACAAATGTCATGCACTTGTATTGTAGGTCTACAAAACTGTAGGAAGGCCTATATTATGTGCATGGGATATTGTGACATGTTTCTCATTTACTAATGCAGGAAGGTCCTCGGCAATACCCCAAAGACTGCTTTCCATGGTCTCTTTTATCACACACCTTGTTCCCTATGACCCCTTTACTATTTAGAGACTGGTACTCATGATCCTCTCCTCATTTAGAGACTGCTCTTTATGACCCTCTCCTCATTTAGAGACTGCTCTTTATGACCCCCCCCCTCCCCATTTAAAGACTGGTCTTCATGACTCCCTCTCTATTTAGAGACTGGTTTTTATGACCCTTTCCCCATTTAGAGACTGGTCTTCATGACCATTTCCCCACTTAGAGACTGCTCTTTATGACCCCCTCCCCCTCCCCATTTAGAGACTGGTCTTCATGACTCCCTCTCTATTAAGAGACTGGTTTTTATGACCCTTTCCCCATTTAGAGACTGGTCCATTGCTTTAGTGTTATGCTCCTTGCCATTCAGTTCAGTTATTTTAAACTAAAAAATTTGTATTACTTAAAGGTGACACAGCAGTTACTGAAGACTCCATAATAATGCAGAAAGATACCTGTGCAGTCTGCAGGCAGGTGCTTATGAGTAGTTTGGGCCCCGCAGCCCAGTAGAAAAAAAAATGATTTCACCCATTAAAGGGGTATCACAGGAATAAGCATAATTCATATACAAATGGGTCCTTAAAATATAAGTTAATGTGCAATTAGTAGTTTGCTCCCATTGGCAGAAAAATGCTGTTGACATACACTATAATGAAGAATTAAAATGTTACTGGCCCTTTAATCAGTCTGTTAATTTTCTCAGCACGGAGTAGACACAGGACAAAAGATGGCCATTTGTTACATGTCCACACCACATGTCCTGCACCTGCCTAGGCAGGTCATGTGATCAACCCTACGTTTGGCCACTTATGGCCAGTGTTGTGGTGAGACATCATCTTAGTGAGGTAATGTGCAGTGATGGCAGTTACACATCATTACTATGGTAACAGAGCAGGACAGTCTGATACATCATCATCGGGAGCAGAGCATAAGAGGTAGGAGGAGTTACTGAGAACTAAAGGATCATGGGACTTGTAGTTTCCTGTGGCAGCCATCTTGGTGATAACTCCACCTACTTAAGAAAGCCCATAACATTTTGTGAATCATAAAATCAATATATTTAATCTCCATTCTGTGACTAATGACATTGAGTTTTGTTATATTCATTTATTTATAGCATTATGGGTTTTAGTATCAGACGTTCATATTCCCAGAATACTCCTTTAACTTTCTCAGCCAAATAAATTACTGAATAATAAAACTACCATTGCAACTGCGTAATGCCTGCATAATACCCCCACACCAACGCCGGGAGCTACAGCTAGTTTTCCATAAAATTGAGGCACAGATCTCAAACAGAACCAGTCATGTACCTTTATTTTTTTTACAATCATTTGTTGCCATGACTAGTGTAAGTTTGTTTTTGTGTCTTCTTTTTTGATTTTTTGGGAAAAGTGAGAGACTCTGAGAAACATACAACAGTAAAACTATTGGGACATGCAACTATTGGGACATCACTGACTGCTCTTATGTTAATTTTTGCTATTTTTATTTACACCAAATTACGTATTGACCAGTCTCAGCATTCATAATAAATTGTGGACTGACTGACTTTAGAATAACACTGAGTAACGACGGGCTAACCCCATCATGAAGTTCTAGGCTCATTATTATAAGGGCAAAAAGGGGAAATTAGAAGACAAAATTTCTCTGTATGACCCCCAGCTTTTTTATTCTTTGATGTAGGTTGCTATGTAAGGTGTCTGTTTTTTTTCAGACAAGTTGAGGTTTTCATTTATACTATTGGGAACTGTAGGACCTTCTGTTTTTAACTCAAAATCTTATGGTTGGCAAAATATTGAAAAAGCAGCGATTTTACTGTATTTTCCATTGCGACATGAACCATATAGGATGATTATTTTTTTAGTTTTTATTTGAATAGATTTATTTGAATACATTTCCTAATATTTTGTACTTTGAACCCCAAGGGGCCTGATTCATTATACCATATACTGTAATTGTACGGTAGGCCAGCAGGGTGTAATAGGTAATCTTTAGAGATGAGCAAGTATACTCGTCCGAGCTGGATGCTCGTTCGAGTATTAGAGTACTCGGAACGGCTCGTTGCTCGGACGAGTATTTCCCCTGCTCGAGCATTTAATTAAGAAAAGACAGTGAAGAACAGTGAAGAATACAATTAAAACAGTGAACACAGGATCATTTAAGTGAAGAACACAGTGAAAGAACACAGTGAAAGAACACAGTGAAGAACATCTGCTAACTTAGCCGAAGACACAAGCGCCGACGCTGGATCAGGCATGCAGGAGCGGAGGCTGAAGTGGAGCAGAGCGGGGGCTGGAGCGGGCAAGGAGGAGTGGAGCAGGCATCATGGAGCGGGCATCACGGAGCGGAGCGGGCATCACGGAGTGTGCATGGAGAAGCGGAGCAGGGGCTGGAGGGGGCATGGGGAGCGGGGCTGGAGCAGGCATCACGGAGCGGGCATAGAGGAGCGGAGCGGGCATCACGGAGCGGGCAAGGAGGAGTGGAGCGGGGGCTGGAGCGGGCATCACGGAGCTGGCATTACGGAGCGGGGGCTGGAGCGGGCATGGAAGAGCGGAGCGGGGGCTGGAGCGAAATGGAGTGGGCATAGAGGAGAGGAGCAGGCATCATGGAGTGGGCATCACGGAGAGGGCATGGAGAAGCGGAGCAGGGGCTGGAGCGGGCATGGAGGGGCTGGAACGGGCATGGAGGAGCGGGGCTGGAGCAGGCATCACAGAGCGGGCATAGAGGAGCGGAGCGGGCTTCACGGAGCGGGCAAGGAGGAGTGGAGCGGGGGCTGGAGCGGGCATGGAGGAGCGGGGCTGAAGCGGGCATCACGGTGCGGGGGCTGGAGCGGGCATGGAGGAGCGGGGGCTGGAGCGGGCATGGAGGAGCGGAGCGTGGGCTGGAGCGAAATGGAGTGGGCATAGAGGAGAGGAGCGGGGGCTAAAGTGGAGGCTGGGGCAGGACCAACATTCCGACCCAGTGAAGAACACATTGCAGATGTTCCGAAAATCTGCTAACTTATCTGAAGACACGCGCGGGTAACAGTGTTCTTCACAATAGTATGTGTTTTGTGTAACCTTTTTGCAATTTCCTTTACAGCTTCAATTTCCTTTCAAAATTATTTAGACTTGAACCACTTACAGACAGACATGACGACATATATGATGTAAGGATACTTGAGAGAACATACACAGTTTGCTTAAGAAAACAAAAGTCTCGACAAAGTGTTCATAAATAATAGCATGCATTATATTGGTCAAACATCTCATATAGCCAGGATATTTTTTTTTTATAGTAGTACTAACTACTGACTCATTGGGGCAGATTTATCAAGATGTCTGAAAGTCAGACTATTTCTAGTTGCCCATGGCAACCAATCACAGCTCCCCTTAAAAATATTCATGAGCCCTGGTAAAATGAAAGCTGAGCTGTGATTGGTTGCCATGGGTAAGTAGAAATATTCCGACTTTCAGACAGCTTGATAAATCTACCCCAATGAGTCAGTAGTTAGTACTGCTATTAGAGATGATCACAATGTTTCACAGAAACTCCTCTTTGCATGTGCTAACTCAAAAGGGGTTTCTCTTTAAATAAATTTATGGCATTTTCACAGAATAAGACATAAATATCTGACACAAATCTGATACACCTATGATCTTCCAAGATAACATTCCTGAGTGTCCAACCCTTCCTGGAATCCAGGCTGGTGAAAGTTGTATTTTATGAAAAAGTAGTAATGAAGAAGAGCAAAAAAGTAGAATTTAAAAAAAAATTCGTATAGAAGTAAATGGGAGTTATGGTAAACATAAAAAAAAAACATTGGGGCAGATTTACTTACCCGGCCCATTCGCGATCCAGCGGCGCGTTCTCTGCGCTGGATTCGGGTCCGGCCGGGATTCACTAAGGTAGTTCCTCCGCCGTCCACCAGGTGGTGCTGCTGCGCTGAAAAGCATCGTAACGCACTGGAATACACAGAGCCGGGCTGAGTGAAGGTAAGTGCAATTTTCGCGACACATTTTTTTTTTTTTTTAAAAAAAAAAAAAAAAAAAAACCGTCGGGTTTTCGTTCGTCCAGGCCCCCCGATTTCCGTCGCGTGCATGCCGGCGCCAATGCGCCACAATCCGATCGCATGCGCCAAAATCCCTGGGCAATTCAGGGGAAATTGGCGCAAATTGGAAATATTCGGGTAACACGTCGGGAAAACGCGAATCGGGCCCTTAGTAAATGACCCCCATTAAGTTTCTTGTAAGTTTCAGAAACGGTGTACTCTGAGAGTGAGTAGGTGGTGGTCGTCACTATATATAACAAAAGTACCACAGTCTCAAAGCTTACATTTATTTTTCGTCTTATGTGTCCATTATTTTGTCATCACAGAATAAAATAACAGACAACACTAGTGGTTGTGTGAACTTAGCCTTCGGCTACATTCACATTGACTTTGGCTATGGCCGGGCAAGAACATGTTGGCACGCTGGAGAGGAGTTGGGATGGGCGCTGCTCACCTCTCCCATTTCCATAGCAATTAGCGCTGCATGGTGGTGATACGGGGAAGATAGAGCATGCTGTGTGGCACGTTGTGTGTGGAACAGTACTGCCACCTGGTTGCCATAGATGTCTATCGGTGCGTATATCTGGCCACAAAGCACACAGCCTGTGTGAATGGGACCTCACACTGTTTCTGTAAAATCAAACAGTATGGATTTAAAGGGGTATTCTCGTCTCGGCATTCACATTCAGTTTCATTAATCTGCCATATATAAACATTTCTTCAATTGGATGTTATTAAAAAAAATTATCCTGTGTGAAGATAATTCCTCATAAATGTAGCCATGTTGTCCCTTAGAAATGAGATGGCTTCCTCGGATACGACCACGTCACACTGGCAGTGGTGGCCAGACTGGCGCTATAGGGTCCTGCCGGACCACCAGGATTCAGCAATCATTACCACAGGACGGATGTGGGACATACAGTAACTCCCGGACATTTCATATACAAAAACCTTTTGTTTCTTTGTGCAATCCCTCCAGCAGAGGTGGCCGTATCCGGGGAAGCTATCTCGTTTCTAAGGGACAAAATCACTACATTTATGGAAAATTATCTTCACACAGGAACATTTTTTTTAATAACATCCAATTGAAGAAATGTTTATATATGGCAGATTTATCAAACTGAATGTTAATGCCCAGACGAGAATACCCCTTTAACTGTTAGAACGGATGGAGAGTTGTAGGGTGTGGTCTTTGGGGTTCTTGTCAGAGATTGGTGTCAGTCCCAGAGGTGGGATCCATTTAATAAGACATACTGTGGGTAATGCTATAATGGACTTATAATGGAGTAATTTGGGAATTATGCACCATGTTCACCTTCTCTCCCAGGACATACTGTGGCAAGTTCTGCTAGAATACAAACATCTAACAGCCTCCAAGAAACATAGGCCTCAAAGCGTGTTTGAGTACCAGACAATCCTTTTCATCACATGGAGCTCCGCTGCCCATCACATTTATTAAAGTGGCTTGGTTCCTTTTAAATCGCAAAAAGATGCAAAATTCATAAAAAATTGGAGCATCTACACCAGGAGGGGAGTGAATAAGCGATTTTATGAGATTTTTTAAAAAGTCATAACTGTGGCTTTACATTGCATTATACTACCAGTGCTTCTATGTCTAAGGACAGTGCAATTAGCAGTTAAAAGTTTAAAAAAAAATACAAAACTACTTTTTATTACCAAAAAGTGTGAAAGAAACTTTTGATAAATAGTTATTTTGTCCTATTCTTATTTTAGAACCAACCACTGTGTCAACCACTACAATAGTGACCACAACCACAACTATCTCTCCAACATTTTCATCTCAAACAACACTTGTGTCTGACCGTACAGAACACTGCAGGTATGTAAAACTAGTGAGGATAAGGAGCAGCACAAACTTTTCTTTAAAAGAGGTTTTCAAAGTTTTAGGTATTGATGACCTACAATACAGTGCTAAATGCAAGTGATTAAAGTTATGTTAAAGTTTAACACAACACAGTCAATATTTTAAAAGTCTGTTCACTGTATTGTAGCATGGAGGATAGTCCTTGCTGGACTGGGACACAATACCCGGTAATTTTATGCTTCATGCTTTTATCAACAAACAAACAGCTTTAAGACATTAGCAACGAGTTTCAAACGCACAATGCGTCCTTCATCATGGCTACTGAATAGGTAATAAAACACTTGTAGTTTTACTTGTCGTAAAACATTGTTCTTAGAACAGTATTTTCAATGTTTTTATCGATTTATTTTGATATATGTATGTTATAGGCACATGGGAAATGAGGGAGGATTAACAGGGGCCACAATGAGAGAGGTACATTACAGCCCATATAGAACGTGTATTTTACTATCTGTTCAGTAGCCATGATGGAGGACGCATTGTGCATTTGAAACGCGTTGCTAATGTCTTAAAGCTGTTGTTTGTTGGAATTTATAACAGGACTACGGTCTACAATAAATGCATGAAGCATTGCCTTTGAAATGACCGGGTATTGTGTCCATGTGCTGGATGGTAATACCTGGTGTTTGATGTTAAAGTTTAATAAGGCTAATTGAGGTTGATAATAGGGCTTTAAATATGAAATTATTGTTAGCGGCTGGGGTTAATCACTAATGTTGGAAGGTTTCATGGATTACCTAATGGTTCTTTGAAATGATACAGCCTGTGTGTATACATATCATAAGTTACCAGCAGAGTGTGCTGTATAATTAAAAATGCACTTATTTCTGGAACAGTCCTTCAATGGACTTTTATTTAAACATACAATCCATCATTGGACAATATATACATGTTTTCCAACAACCTTTTCAAATTTCTGAAGAAAACTTGTTGGAGATGTCGCATAGCTACAAGGGGCCCGCAGTGTCGGGGCCCAGCTTCCACAGTACAGTAGGCAGCTAAGAAATGTTGGGGGAGGGCGGGAGGCTAGCAGGACTAGGAATATCTCATCTTTACTTTCTGGTGTCTACCTCCAATTTTCCTAAACCATAGCCATTGTCCCGCCCATTGCACCACCCCCAAACATAGTAAAATATTGACCTTAACCCCTTAACAACTTGGCCCTTATTAGTTTTTTTCACTTCCATTTTTCACTCCTCACCTTCAAAAATCTATAACTTTTTTATTTTTCCACATAAAGAGCTGTGTGATGGCTTATTTTTGGCGTAACAAATTGCATTTCGTAGTGACGGTATTTAATATTCCATGCTGTGTACTGGGAAGCGGGAAAAAAATTCCAAATGCAGTGAAAATGGTGAAAAATTGCATTTGCAGTGTTTTCTTGTGGGCTTTGGTTTTACAGCTTTCACTGTGCGCCCCAAATGACATGTCCACTATTCTTTGGGTTGTTGTGATTACGGGGATACCAAATTTGTATAGGTTTTATAATGTTTTCATACATTTACAAAAATTAAAACCACCTGTACAAAAATTTTAAATTTTTTTTTACCATTTTCTGGCACCAATAACTTTTTCATAGTTTGGTTTACGGAGCTGTGGGTGGTGTCATTTTTTGCGACTTTTGATGGCGTTTTCATTGCTATAATTTTTAGGACTGTGTGATCTTTTGATCGCTTTTTATTGATTTTTTTTATATTTTTCAAAATGACAAAAAAGTGCCATTTTCAACTTTGGGCGCTATTTTCCGCTACGGGGTAAAACGCAGGGCGTTCCCTAAAGTCTTTACCCTTTAGGGTACTTTAACCCTGCAGGGTCTGATTGTTCATAATATTTACTACAATACTACTGGTTTATGGTCGTGATCGGTGCCAGCACCGACTGCGGCAGTTACAGGTGGTTGTCAGCTGTGTTATACAACCAAATTCTGCTGTATGTGCCTGTTTCTGGCTATGAGCTCTCTCCATATACCCCTGCAGCATCAGCAAAAAGCAACATGTAATAGCAAGTTTTGGTAAGAGGAGGGGTTAAAGCAAAATGGAGTATTCTTAAAAGTCACCTGATCTCAACCCAGTTGAGCTGCAATTCACTTGTTAAAGTGAAAGCCCACAAGCAAATGGGAACTGAAATTCACTGCAGTAAAAGAAACATAACATCTGGTGATGTCCATGAGTTCAAGACTTCAAGCAGTCATTGTCAACCAAGAGTTTTTAACTAAGTATTGCAAACTATCATTTAATTTACATTTGTTTAATTTGTCCTATTATTTTTGATGGATTGTGTTTAACCCCTTAAAGGGAACCTGTCACCAGTGACCTTATTTTTACTAAATACAGGTTGTAGAAGCCCATCACACTTGCAGTACAAATATGTCTTTCTTCCTTTTGTAAGCATTTGCACTACAATATAATTGTGTGTTATAACTTACCTTGCACCCTGACAAAAATCCTCTGTTAAGTCACAGGGGCTGACTTTGGTTTGGATGTATTTCAAAAAACAACATTTGTCTGTGTTACTCACTCCTCAGCTCTCAGCCCCCACCTTTGTGCTCCTGTACAGCTCCTCCCTCCTGCTCCCTCACAGAGCTCACAGCCTGGTGAGCTGACATCAGTGGGAGAGAGAAGAGCTGTACAGGAGCACAAAGATGGCGGTGTCTGCAGCACATACAAGTCACATGTTGTTTTTTGAAATACATCCAAACCAAGCCACCCTGTGACTTCAACAGAGGATTTTAGTCACAGGGGCTGACTTTGGTTTGGATATATTTAAAAAAACAACATGTGACTTGTATGTGCTGCAGACAGCGCCATCTTTGTGCTCCTGTACAGCTCTTCTCTCTCCCACTGATGTCCTCACCAGGACTGGAGCTCTGTGAGGGAGCAGGAGGGAGGAGCTGTACAGGAGCACAAAGGTGGGGGCTGAGAGCTGAGGAGTGAGTAACACAGACAAATGTTGTTTTTTGAAATGTACCCAAACCAAAGCCCAACCCCTGGGACTACACCGAGGATTCTGTCAGGGTGCAAGGTAAGTTATAACACACAATTATATTTCCATGCAAATGCTTAGAAAAGGCAGAGAGGCATATTTGCCCTGCAGCTGTAATGAGCTTCTGCAACCTGTCCCTGAAAATGAGGTCCCTGGTGGCAGGTTCCCTTTAACGACGCATGACGTGTTACTACATCATGCTTCGGGTGTGGGTGTTTGGAAATGGCTCACAGTCTGAGCCATCCCCATAGATGGTGTATGTTTGCTGCATATTACAGCAAACACCCACTTGTAACACTCGTGGCCGACGGCATTAAAAAGCAGGCGAAACTTGGACGCTTCCATGTTTGCTTGGATCTGAGCTCCCCTTTTTAAAAAAATTTTTTAAATTACATTAAAAAAAACCTAAAAAATCTAATCACCCTCCCACCTTTCCCCAGAACTGATATAAACAGTAAAAATCATAAAAAATGTTAGGTATCCCAAAATGTCCGATCTATCAAAAATTAATAACGGTTATTCCCAGCATTTAACCCTGTAACGGAAAATAGCGGCCAAAGTAAAAAAAAATCCACTTATCAAAATTTCAATTAAAAGTGATCAAAATGCTGTACAGTCCTCAAAGTGGTAGCATTGAAAACGTTATCAAAAGTTGCAAAAGATGACACCACCCACAGCTTTGTACATTCTTACAGTTATTAGTGCCAGAAGATGGCAAAATGAAGGATTTTCTTTTGTACAGGAGGTTTTACTTTTTGTAAATGTTTGAAAACATTATAAAACCTATGTACATTTTTTATCCCCGTGATCGTACTGATCCAAAGAATAAAGTAGACATGTCATTTGGGGCACACAGTGAAAGCCTTAAATTTCAAGCCCACAAAAAAATGCATTTTTTCACCAATTTCACTGCATTTGGAATTTTTTTTCCTGCTTTTGAGTAAAGGGCATAGATAAATAAATACCGCCACTATGAAATGCAGTTTGTTTTGCAGAAAACAACACACAGCTCTGTACATAGAAAATAAAAAAGTTATGGATTTTTGAAGGTGGAGAGTGAAAAGTGAAAAAGCAAAAACTTAAGATCCTCACATGTTTATGCAATCATTTTGTTCAACCCACTGAATTAAAGTTGAAAGTCTTAAGTTCAACTACATCTAAATTGTTTAGTTCAAAATTCATTGTGGTAACGTACCGTACCAAAATGATAGAAATGTTGTCTCTGTCCAAATATTGACGGACATAACTATATCTTGTGCCGCCCAGAACAGGAAAGTCCTAAACAACTGTGATTGTCGCGCTAAATCCAGGAAGGTTGGAAGGTTTGCAACAATTTCAGGTCTGCATTTCAGACCCGTGCACAGTTTGCGCCCTATCATTTGCAAAGAAAGTGTCTCCATACCTGGGTGTGATCTTATGTACAAGCACATGGATGTTCAGAAAAATACTTCATTACCTTTTTTGGACTGTACTATGGATTTTTTTTTAATGGATCCATAAGGTCAATATGCCAAACTAGGGCATATGGGGTAACCATCAATGTGTGCATTATAAAATGTGAGAGCTCGATATACATATCATGAAATTGTAAGTAAAATGTTCAATGTACCTGTTTTTCATCTCTCATTACAGTGGTCACGTTGAACTGGTCCTAGCATTTTTTGGAGGAGTATTGTTTGCCCTTCTCATATGTGCTATAGTTTACTGTGTAATAAAGATTAAAGATAAAGGTATGTCAAACATATAATTTACTTAATTATCGTTATAACCAGGCCCCGCATTACGCCATGGAAAAGGAGGCAAATGCCCAGGGGCCCCTGACCTCGAGGGGGCCCCTCGGCATCTGCAGTATGCAGAGTCGAACTGGCATTTGTATGGCAGGGGCCTCTGTCGGCTCCAAGTTTCAGTAGACCCCTGGGGGACAGAGCCTCAGTGTGCTCCTTTGCAGTGAACCATCTTGGCAGCATTAAAAATTCAAAAACTAAAACAGTTTACTGTTCCCTAATTTATCATACCAAACATCCCCCTTATATAATCCTATTCATCGGCCGTAACCAGCTGCTCAAGTATCACTCCAAACTGCACTTCAGGTTCTGGCACACATCACACTCTGACCCTGGATGCGCGGCTACTATCTAAATTCATGAAGGGGGACAGTGTATAAAATTCATGGGGAGGAGGAGCAATGTATTTATATAAGTGAAGTGAGGAAGTATGTAGAGGTCCCAAAGGGGGGCAGTGTATATAATGAGGAGGCCATTATTTAAATTCATTAAGGGTGCAGTATATGCAATTCATGAAGGGAGGAGGACAGTGTATATAATGAGGGAGGTCGTTATCTAAATTTATGAAGGGGGGCAGTATATACAGGCCATGAATGGGGCAGTGTATATAATGAGGGGGCCTTTATCCAAATTAAAGAAGGGGGTCGTATACACAGGTTATTAAGGAGGGGGGCATCGTCTAAATTAATGAAGGGAGCGGTAAAGGAGGGGGGCAGTGTATTTAATGAGGGGGCCATTTTCTAAATTCATGAGTGGGGGCACTTTATACAATTCATGAAGGGGTGCCTTTATCTAAATTCTTGAAGGGGGCAGCATATACCGTTCATGAAATGGGCTTTTCTCATTCTCTATTAATAGGTTTATGGGGACTTGTTAATAATGCTGGCATTTCTATCCCGACAGCCCCCAATGGCTGGCTTCATAAGCATGACTTTGTGAAAGTGCTCAGTGTCAATTTACTTGGGATGGTTGATGTGACTCTAAAGCTACTTCCTCTCATCATAAAAGCCCAAGGACGGATCATTAACATATCCAGCGTGCTGGGACGATTGTCTATAGCAGGTGGAGGATACAGTATTTCCAGATTTGGAGTAGAAGCTTTCTCCGACTCTCTAAGGTACAAGCATCAACACGATTCTGAATTCCATTTTATTGAAAGATTTTATGTGTCTTGAGGAATTTGTCTTTTTGGCGCAGTATCAGAATTATTGCATCAAACTACTCCAGGCAGATATTTTATTGTGGGAGAAAATGTGTTTCGTAAGACTCAGAGAGCGTGTGCGGTAGCAAGTCTTATTGATGTGGTGCTTTCATTTCACCATTCAGGTCATGATTTCATGCATTATGAACCAAACATACCTTGAGAATACTGTAGCTATACTGATGCAGAAACATATCTTGTTTAATTCCCAAAACCAAGAGGTTTTGCTGAAAAAACTATTCTAAAATTATGACAATGAGGCTCTGACACTCCTGTTGCTGGTCATCCAGATCAGGTTGATTATTCCTGTCTGGACAGTGTAGGCAGCTCTGTGTATGTGGAAGTAATGTGCTTATGTATGGCAGCCACCCTGCACCCAGCTTTCCCAAGTTCCTGAATGACATTGCAGCATAATGATCTGCAGCATACTGGGAGACCTGCATGACATCACCGGCTCTTGGGAAGCATTATGGGAGGGGTATGAAGCAGCCTTATTCATTGTGTCGTAATCCTTATCCATGCTGGAGTGCATAATTAGGGTAAGAGCCTCAATATCATAATTTTATTATTGTTTTTTCAGAAAAACCACTTGAATTAAGCAAGATATGTTATGCATAAAAACAAATGGTAGTTCAACACCCCTGCCAATACAGTGGCAAAGGGGTAGTTGCGAACAGTGCCCTCTCCAGGTTAGGAGCTGATAGAGGGAATCGCAAACCATCCAGTAATGTTCCAGACCTGGACATCAGATGTTATCAGCGGTGGACCCTGCCTGTACAGCAAGGGTTAAAGTTATGTGAACTATTATCCAATTGTATTCCTTTATGTGAACTGGAGAGTGAGCCACCACCTGACCAGGAGGTAACAAAACCCATGGACAGGAAGGGGCAAGCTCTCTTCCCAGCCACCTCTCACCAGAGTGTGGTCAGTCTTTTGGAACCCAGCTCTCTTGCAGAGCACGCCTTCTAGAACACACTGAGTGACCACAGACGGTCTCTGTGCACCACTAGCACAGACACACAGCTAATCCCAGGACAAGCTGCAGCATCCACATCTGGACACATCTTCATCCCTGCCTGCATTTACTTCCAGGCTTGTGAATCTATCCCTGAGGACACTCTCCATAACCACTCCAGTAATCCGGAATCTCTCCAGTAATCTGGCATCTGTTTCAAGATCGTTTTGGCCCATTGCCTGCAGTTGTTCCAATAAAGAACCATATTTTGCACAACGTTGCCTCCGTCTGTTCCCTGGATATGGCTGTATTACCACCATGTGCTCCCCATCCATTACCCAGGGACATATATTACAGACAATACATACTAAGGGGTTGCCTGAGGGAGATCCAGTACCTCAGCCCCTCCCTCCATATTTTCTTGCACACACCACCTGCTGGAGACCTGCCAGGCTGTAGGACAGCCCTCTGGTTCCCATACCAAGCACCGTGACCCGGTGGGGGATGTTGCAGTAGATTTCCTTTGTAAAAAAGCAATAGTACAAACTAATACAAGAAATCAGAGCAAAAGGTCTCTCAACTTACTTTGGCTCTTATCTTATCTCCCTTCCCTCTACTTTTTACTCAGAAATTTCTGTTGAGTATCTCAAACATAAACTCATTGAGATTTCAGATTACATGTAAGCTCTATGGAGAAGGGGGGGGGGGGGGCAGTAAGTGACAGCAGCCAGATCGCCACCCACCAGATATTAGTGAACTGCAAATTACTGACATATCCTGTAGAGAGAGATACATAATGACACAAAAGTTTTACTTCTTGTGTACATATACTGGGTTCAGGTATTCCTCCAGATCGAGAAGAATAGGAAGGCCAAAGGTAGGGGGTGCTGTCACGGGTGCTCCCACATCCCATATCTCCAGGGTAGTGCTTACCCATACTCCTCTCTGTGCCCCAGCGCTCCGTCAGCTTCCAAAAATTTAAAGGGCCAGCGCACCATTGATTGGTGCTGGTCGTTCCCAGAATCCTTCATAAGCCAGCCTCTCCCAAAAAACCCAGACAGATCTTTGTGCCCCACAGCCTTAGAAAAAGCTTGTTGGATGCCTTGTGCAATTATTTTAAATTCCCGTTGTGACCCCAGTTCTGATGTTGACTTTGATCCCGTGCTGCCTGCCTTGACCTATTGCTACATCCCTGACTTTGATCACGTGCTGCCCGTCCTGACCTCCTGCCTGTCCCCGACTACGACTCTACTCAATGTCTCTGTACCTCGTCTTGGTCGCCACCGCGGAAAAAGTCGCAACTGTGGAACGACCTGGTGGTAGCATGCCACAGCAAGTCCAACCCACTTTGCGGCAGGCTCTGGTGAAAACCGTGTACCACTTAGACTCCGGTCCCAATTGTCAGCTTATGTCATCGTCCGCAGTGGTCCAGTGGGTCCACTACCTCTGGAGACTGACAGTAACATCCAGCCATGGTTCCGCTATCTAAACTGGCTGATTTTACCACCGTTGTGGTCCAGCAGTCCCAGCAGATTGCCACACAAGGTGAACAGCTTGGAAAAGTCACCCCCATGTTGCAGCAATGGATGGCTACTCAGCAACAGCATCAAGTTCCTGCTGCTCCGGTTAGTCTGTCTTCCGCTGAACCTAGGCTGAGACTTTCCATGCCATCCAAGTATGATGGGGACCCCAAGTTGTACAGCGGCTTAATCACCCAGTGCTCCTTGCACATTGAGCTTATGTCAACACAGGTCACGGAATGGTCTAAGGTGGCTTTCATCATCAGCCTCCTCTCCGGGAAGGCCCTGGCATGGGCTACTCCCCTCTGGAACAGAAAAGGCCCAGTCACAGCTACAATTACCTCCTTCGCTGAGTTCCAAACTCTGGCTTCTGAACTATCCTGGAATGAAGCAGCGTTGGTCGCAACTTTCAAAATGGGGCTTTCTGGGCCAATTAAAGACGCACTGGCTGCATGTGACCTGCCGTCAATGCTGAGTGGTCTCATCTCTCTGGCCACTCAGGTTTGCAGCCAGATCTTGTTGCAGTAAGCTCTGCAGATTACCTTTAAAAAAAGCATCAGAAAAGCGAGTGTGGGAGCTTGGTGGCGAGTGTGCATTGATCCGAAGTGTGTGCAGTGTCTTAAGTGTGACTTACGTTTAAGGGACTTAAGTTTGAGGGACTTTAGCAGGTAACTGCTGTATTTTGTGTTACTTTGACTGTAAATTCTTTTTTCTGTGAATATTTCTATTGTAATCCCCATTAGAACAATGGACTCCATAAGTGGCATTGCTACACAGTGTACATCCTGTGCCATGTATGCTTTCCTTGAACAGCCGTTCGAGGGGGAATACTGCTGTGTGGGATGTGTGAAAATTGCTCATCTGGAGGCCCAGATTCTGGATCTAAATGAGCAAGTTTCAAGGCTGCGGGCAATTGACAATATGGAGCGAAGTTTGCTGCTCCTGGAGCACAAACTCTCTGGGGAAGATGGGTGTGGGGAGGGAAGTATGGAGGTGCAGAGTGAGGGGGCAGCTAGTTGGGTAACCTGTAGAAGGCGGGGTAGAGGGAAGAGTTGTAGGGAGTCTAGTCCTGATCTTGTGCACCCCAATAAGTTTGCCAGGCTGGCAGATGAGGGGGATATCAGATCTGGGGTAGCAATGCTGCAGCAAGACGTGGCCTCTAGCAACCAGGGGACTGTCTGCTCCAGTAAGAAGGGTAATGGGAGCACAGGCAAGGTCAGACAGGTGCTGGTAGTGGGAGATTCGATTATTAGGGGAACACACAGGGCAATCTGTCACAAATACCGTGCATACAGAACAGTGTGTTGTTTGCCGGGTGCTCGGGTTCGGCATGTTGCGGATCGGGTTGACAGATTACTGGGAGGGGCTGGTGAGGAACCAGCGGTCATGGTCCACATTGGCACTAATGACAAAGTAAGAGGTAGGTGCCAAAAAAAATGATTTCAGGGATTTAGGCCATAAGCTCAGGGCAAGGACCTCAAAGGCAGTTTTCTCCGAAATACTACCTGTACCACGTGCCACACCAGAAAGGCAGCGGGAGATCAGGGAGGTAAATAAGTGGCTCAAAAGTTGGTGTAGGAAGGAGGGTTTTGGGTTCATGGAGAACTGGACTGACTTTTCTGTCGGCTACAGGCTCTACAGTAGGGATGGGCTGCACCTCAATGAGGAGGGTGCAGCTGTTTTGGGGGAAAAAATGGCTAGAAGGTTGGAGGAGTGTTTAAACTAGAGACCTGGGGGGAGGGCAACTACACTTATGCAGGGCAAATAGACAGTGTAGATAGAGAGCTGGGAAGAGTCATAGTCCATGGGGGAGAAAGGGGGGCTGGAATGAGATAGGGGAATACGGACAGAGAAAACCATATAAAGTGTATGTACACAAATGCCAGAAGCCTCACAAACAAAATGGAAGAGCTGGAACTCTTGATGTTGGAGCGGAAGTATGATATAGTGGGTATCAGCGAGACACGGCTGGACAGTAGCTATGACTGGGCTGTTACTATAGATGGTTATAGTCTTTTTTAGAAAGGATCGTATAAATAAATAAGGGGGAGGGGTTTGTTTATATGTGAATTCTTGCCTCAAGCCTGTCTTGCGAGATGACATCAGTAACGCAAATGCAAATGTGGAGTCCCTATGGGATGAGATAAGGGGAGGTAAAAGGAATAATAAAATATTACTAGGGGTTTGTTATAAGGCTCCAAATATAATGGAGGCAGCAGAGGAAATGCTGATAAGTGAAATGGATGCGGCTTCAAAGCATGGTGAAGTACTTATCATGGGGGATTTCAATTACCCAGATATTGACTGGGGGGCAGAAACATGCAGGTCCTTCAAAGGCAGAAGGTTCTTGTCAACAACAAAAGACAATTACCTGTCGCAACTAGTCCTGGAGCCAACAAGAGGGGGGGCACTGCTGGACCTTATCCTAACCAACAGACCTGATAGGGTATCAAAACTACAGGTTGGGGGGAACCTGGGGAATAGTGATCATAATATCATTGATTTTGTATTACGCTTTACTAAGAGCGTTAGTGAAGGGGCAACCAACACTCTAAACTTCAGGAGGGCAAATTTTCTGCAACTAAGGGAAGACCTAAAAGGTATAGACTGAGATAATGTTCTCAAAGACAAAAGCCCACCCCAAAAATGGGACTTTTTCTCATATATTCTGAAAAAGTCCTGTGAGAAACACATACCTTATGGGAAAAAGCATAAAAGGAACAACAAAAAGCCTATCAGGATTATAGAGATAAAAATAAATCCTGTAAAAAGCAGATAAAGGCCGCAAAAATAGAGACTGAGAGAAATATTGCCAGGGAGAGCAAAAATAATCCCAAATTATTTTTCAAGTATATAAATGATAAGAAACTAAAAACAGAGAGTGTGGGTCCCCTTAGAAATAACATGGGGGTCATGGTGGAAGGAGACGAGGAAAGGGCCAATCTACTGAATGTCGCCTTCTCAACTGTCTTTGCCCAGGAAAATCCCCTGGTGGAAGACACAATGAGGAATAATGTAAATTCTTTTTGGAATGTCAACAGTTTAACCCAGGAAGAGGTACGGCCCGCCTCGCAACCACTAAGATTGATAAATCACCGGGGCCAGATGGCATACACCCCCGGGTTCTGCATGAATTATGTACGGTGATAGACCGTTATTTTTAATATTTGAAGATTCACTGAGGACTGGTTATGTTACAATTCATGGGGAGAAAGGGGCCCTGTATATAATGAGGGAGGGTCATTATCTAAATTCATGAAGGTTGGCAGTATATGCAATTCATGAAGGGGGGCAGTATATACAATTCATGGGGAGGGGGGAGTGTATATAATGAGGGAGGGCGATTATCTAAATTCATGAAGGGGGGCAGTATATACAATTCATGGGGAGAAGGGGCAGTGTATATAATGAAGAAGGGCCATTATCTAAATTCATGAATGGGGCAGTATATGCCATTCAAGAAGGGGGGGGGCAGTGTATATAATGAGGAGGGTCATTATCTAAATTCATGATGGGTAGTATATACAATTCATGAAGGGGGGCAGTGTATATAATGAGGGGATTATCATCTAAATTGATGAAGGGTGGCAGTAGAATGCCCCCCCTTCATGAATTTAGAATGTTAGTAGATTGTTCATAAGCTAAGTAGAATGTTACTAGTAGAATGTTCATAAGCTAAATAAAAATGTAGATAAACCATGAACTATGATAATGTAAGCACATTGTCAGCACACAGCATCTTATAACACAGAGGAATCATGAGAGTCCCCGCCCACACTCTGGAATTTTACAATGACCATCACTGAGTTATGGGAACTTGTAAAGTAACGGGGTTAAAAATGATTGATTTAATAATTATTGTTTAAACATCACTAGGGGATGAGCGAAAAAAGGCTGCAACGCAAAGGGGTTAAGACAGCTAAACAGAAGCTGCTACAATACACTTACCACTAATCAGGATGGAGATATTTTCATGCATGCGTCGAGGTGTGTGGCTTCTAATCTAGATGTCAGGCTGATCAGATTCCAGGGAGGAGACTGCCTTGTCATATACAATCCTTTAATAAAATTAAATAATACCAAATTTGTTTTTCGTTTAAGTTAAAAGAAAGTGTGGACCAACAAGACTCGTACGTAGAGAACAGGAATCTTCTAGTGGCGTTGGTTGTCACCACGTGGTAAGCTCTGATTTTAAGTTAAAATAGTGTAAAATAAATAACTTATACTTTTTTACACTTTCTGCTGCTCTGGTGCTGCTGCCGCTGCAGGACCATAGTGTATCCTTAAAGGGGTATTCCCATTTGAGCAAAACAATGTTATTGTTTGTATGATATCCAATATTATATGATATTCCAAAATCCTTTCTGTATTAATTCTTCACAGTTTTCTAGATCTCTATCATTCTATAGGAAGCTTTTGTGTTAACTTCTAGTGGACAGAAATCTGACCATGGTCACACAGGTGCAAAGATCGTTATAACACAAATCTCCGATTACTCTCTATGATGCTAACAAGACATGCACCTGGTCATATTCTGTCCAATGGAAGTAAACATATGAGCTTTCTATCGAATGAAAGCAAGCAGAAATCTTGAAAACCTTGAGGAATTGATGCAGAAAGTATATTGGAAAATTGTGTAACTTCTCATCATACAAACAATAACATTAAATTGCGGAAATGGAAGCACCCCTTTAATTGTTATGTTTGTTTGGCACACCCGTGATTGCTGTGTCAGCTACTAAAGACGCTATCAGGAACCAGTAAATTAACAGATAAAATGACTGTGGGATAAACTATTGTCATAAATAAAAAGTTAAAGACCTAACATTGGGTAAGCCTTACTATCTGTTTGAAATAGTCATGAACAATGGTAAAGGTGCCAGGTATACAATATCTTGCTATTTGCCATAGTCATTGACACATAAGATTTGGATGAAAATAAAAGGATTTTGATTGGAAATTCTGAGAAAGATCTTACTGTATGTGTACACACACATTTGTTAGGCATCAGGATCTCTAAGTTTCCATCTGACTAGTGCTCCTGCACAGTGTAAGAGTCTGTGAAGCTGCATCTTAGAGGTGCACTGATAACGCCCCCCCCCAGAGCCCCTCCGGTTCATTATCATAATTGCTGCTTTTAGAATGAAGGAGGCCATGGATAAAAAGTATAAGAAGATACCACAGTAATCTTCTCAGAGCTATAGTACTTATCCAGAATACTCCGTCCTTGTCTCAGTTCAGTCTTCAGGAGCAGCCATATAATTTTATTTAAATTTTTTTTTTTTAACTCCATGTGATATTTCTGCCTTGAAGGCTATACAAAAGAAACATTGATATAGATTTTAGATTTGAGACAACACAGCACTCTCCAATTGTTTAATGAGAGTAAAGGATTTGTTTATTGCACATGGACCGGGCAGACAATGTATAAGTGTTATATGTAGCTAAAAAACTATGTCTAGTGAGTAAGATATTACTAACTCTATAATCTTGCTATATGTACTGAGTACTGATATTCGCCTGGAGTTAATTGCGTGCCTGGAGTCAAGTAGGATGGAATTGTTTTTGAAAAAAAAAGTGGACATGTTTCTGTGGTTTCAAAAAAATACTATATAATAATAATTATCTGTTTTGTGTTGAATCTAGACTTTTTTATTTCAGGAAATTACAGATGAAGAGGTATCATATGCAACCTTGAGGTTCATCAAACCATGACCATCATTTGTTGGCAATCTTTTTCCATTGATGTAACATCCAACGAGTTGTACAATATACCTGGAAAGGGACCTGTTACTTCTCCTGACATGTCTGTTTTTGTAAATACTTCTATTCCACATAAAATAATTATAGGTCCTCTCTTCTGTGTAATATTTTTTTGTTATTATATCTAGAAATGCATCTTGTCGTAGCCAAGTGGCTGTGTCCCATCTGGGAATGTGTCATTAATCTCTAGATGTTCCAGAATTCTTATTTTATGTAGATTAATACTGTAGGATAGATCAGGAAGGCGCTGAACTGGTTAATGCAGGCAGAAAAAGGGTTTCATATGCTGTGTAGTGACAGAATAAAAAATCAATAATATCCATTTTTGTTTGCTTCCAGAGAAAGAATTAAAGGGTTAACAAACTTCTGAAATGCTGATTTGAATAGGTTGAGATGTTAGGTTCATAAAATGGTGTCACTTGTGGGGGTTTATACTACACAAGCCTTTATAGGGCACTTCCAAACTGTATTGGTTATCAAAAATTTAGCATTTTTTCAATCTCTTGAAAATCTGAGAAGTCGCTACTAAAACTTGAAACCTTCTCACATCCGTAAAAAAAGGAAACGTAAAACAAATTATGGAAATAAAAAGAAGACCATGGCAAAAGGTTTCTAAAAAAAAAAATTGTGGTGTGACTTTTTGTCTAAAAAGTAGAACATTTGAAAATTTTCATTTTTTTCAAATTTTTACTAAATTATTGAAATTTTACCCCTCAAAAAAGAAATTGATCACCAAATGACACTACTAACATAAACTACAAAGTCTCACGAGAAAACAGTCTCAAAATCACAGGGGTATCTTAAAGTGTTGAAAAGTTATTACCACAGGAAGAGACACTGGTCAAATTAAAAAAAAAAAAAAAGACTGCTGAGCCTTAACCTGCAAACAGGCTGTGTCCTTAAGGGGCTAAGACAGAGTACTAAAAGTAAACATTGTATTGTAAAACCAAGTCCCCAGATTTTTTTACCCAATGCGGAAGAGAAGGCAACGCTGTATTAAATACAGTGCATAGTCTGTCAAAGCTCTGTTGATACATTTTGTCAAGAATCCATCTCCATTTCATAGGGAAATAGGTCTGATGTTCACTGCAAGGAAATTGAAGGTCCTCTGCCCACAAAAGTACACATGCAGGGGGTCTCTTTAGGAAAGGACCGGGAACATAAGCTCGGTAGCTGAAAAAAGACTTGGACAATCCCTAATCTAAAGGTTCATTTCTAGCAATGAATGGTGGTGAGCGATTACATGGCTGAAGCACCCAGAAACACATTTTGCATATTGCTTTGACAGGGGGTAATTAAAGGAAACCTACCATCAGGGATCTACCTAGCAAGGTAGATCCGATGGTAGGTTCCTACTATCGAGCTCATCCCCATACTGTATGTGGCTAATATAAGAGTTTAGCAGAACCTAAGAAAAACTTATGTTATATTTATGCAAATTATCGTCCGTGGCTACTTGAGCGTGGAGTAGCCAAGCCATGGAGCAGGAGTAAAGGCTACTCTATGCTCATGTATCCTTGGTCAATCCCAGCTTTCAGCGCGTCCCCACTGTGCTTCTATCTTCTTTTCTGAATTCTCGTTGGGAAGCCGATATCATCCCACCTACCAGCACGCCCCCACGCCGCTTTCTAGTTGCATGTGCAGAACTCTGGCTTCAACAACAATGCCATAAAGAAGGGAAGAGCATGGCGGGGACAAACTGATAGCCAGGATCGGCTCCATGTCCAAGTAGGCGCAGACGAGAATTTTCATAAATATGTAAGTTTTTCTTTAATGACAACATACAGTATGGGGAAGAGTACGATAGTAGCAACCTTGTTACATAGTTTCCCTGATGGTAGGTTTCTGTTAAATGTCTGTTTAACAGGGACTCCTTGCATCATACTGCACTATTACAATTACAAATCCCAAACCCACACTAAGCCTTATTGTGGTTAGGAATTAATTTTGTCTCCCCCTCCACACCAATGGTGTTTGCCATGTCCACTTCCTAAATCTAGATGATGAGGAACTGATACAGATAATAGTTTTCTACTTCTCACTTCTTTGGTAGGTTAGTATATTGTGATGTACACGCTGACATTTAACAAGAAAGAAAAAATAAGCCGGCACCAGCCTTCTGCATTATTTCCATCAAATCTGGGGCATGGCTGCAAAATTTGAATAACAATAAAAACATTGGTCCTGGTGTAACTACCAGTTCACATAGCAGTAGACCTATGGTGTTTTGAGCGATACCCTGTGCCCTTACTCATGTTTATCCATGAGTAAGTACACAGGGGAGTATTTTTTTTTTTCGTTGATCTATGGAGGAATCCATTGCACATGCTGAGGACTAATATACATTTTTTTTTTGCATTGCGTTGTAAATGTAAACTTTTTTATTTTGTCAATGGTTTTGTAATTGCATCAATTTTTGGTGTACTTAACACTTTGTACCTTTTTTAAATTCCATCAGAGGATGAAATGAAAACAACAATTCTTGTTTTTTGTTACAAATTTTTAGCCATCTGTGATGCCAGATTTATTAACTGGCTTGCACGTTTATTAATGATGCGTTTCCGAAAGTACTGTGCACATAAGTGGGCGTTCTGGTGCACATTCGCACCATGCACGACATTTATGGTGGCAAGTCTGAAAGGAATGTTGTGCACGCCAGTTAAACTGAGTGCACCAGAAAAAAACTGGTCTTCATGAATTTGTTGACCGCTGCACAGTTTGCCTCACTGTAAATCTGGCCCATTTATTTTAGTTCATTTGTTGCTTCAATTGTGGGTGATAACAAAAATGTAATTCCCAGAAAACCCCTTTAAAGCTTCTGGCCATGTATAACTTTTTGCCAACCATAATGGTAAGAGTGGAATTCTGACTAGAGATGGGTGAATCGATTTGAACAAAGTGGAATCCATTCCGAATATCAGGAAGACTTTGATTCGTCACGAATACGAAGTTTACGGTGATTCGTGGGAACAAAGTTTTCCCCCCCTTTATTAGCAAAATGGGCATGTGCACAACGTGTTACATGAGGCAGAGAACTCTGGGAAGAAGAAAGGAACACCCTCGATGACATATGCAGACCTGTAAGCCAATCATCAACTGGCAGGCTTATGTGATGTCACACAGCCCTATAAAAACAGACGGCCGTTTCCGATCTCGGCATTAGACACTGCATATGCTGTTTCCAGCGTCTAGCTGTTTGTACTGATTTCTGCTCCAATCCTAGGGTGTCCATTTCAGCAAATCTGTATACCCCAAATTGCAACTCTTTTTTGTTGCTGAAGTTACTAGCAAGACCTCTGTGTAAAATCCACATAGTTTCTGGAGTGATTTTTGTTCAGATTACAGGGTGTCCGTTTTGGGGTATCTGTATACCGCAAATTTAAAATGTTTTTTGTTAGTAAAGTTGAGAGCAAGCAATACGTGTCAAATCCACGTAGTTGATTAACCACTATGTCAGAGAGGTGTTGCAGGCAGAGTTCCCAGCACAGTAAGGGGACATTGCAGCAGGGGTCACTCTGTGAGGCCAGAACTGCCATTGTCATCTAGGGGCAGTGTGTTGTTCAACAACCAAAAGGTTGTCGATTGGTTGACTAGGTCATCCACTTCCTCCCAAATAACATCTGACAACCCCAGCCTAGAGTCCGTGGGTTTGTCAGATACAACACTTAGCTGGCATGGCACAGGAGCAGTTCAGCGGCCCTCACCTGTCCTCAACCACCTGTCCTCCTGATCTTTTCCCTCAGCCAGAGATCTGGGCTCAGGTGGTCTGGGCTCAGCGCCACTTTACAGCGAGCCCAGTGAGGTGGCAGTGAAAAGGTGGGCAGACATCCGCTGCTTCATGCAGTAGGCAGGAAAGTAGAGATGTGTAGAGTGGCACAGGAGGTTATGGTGACAGGAGAAGAGGAGCAGGAGCATCTGGAGAAGGTAGAAGACGAGGCAGATGACCCAGAAGCACCATGGCAGTATACAGTGGAGATAGAGGCCGGGAGTCCCTCAGAGTCACTTGCGCAGAGGGCCCACGGCATGCTGCTTTGCCTAACTAGGGACATCCGAATAGTCAACATCCCTCATAGGGATGACTTTTGGCTCCCCACCCACTTGGACCCTCACTACTGGTGTCAAAATGGGTGACTTCTTTCCAGCTGCCGAGAGGGAGGAACAACTGGCGTACTATAGAGAAATACTGTGCAGACAGTTGGTTGCTGCCTTTGTGCGCCATTGTCCATCCTCTGTCAGATCTGACCAGGAGATTCTTGGCAGTCATCGCTCATGTACTACTGCCACAGCTGCTGTGGGGAGATGACGGGGTAGGAGCAATGGCAGCTCCATCAGCAGCAGCTTAAGTCTGGAGTCCTTAATGAGCAATTTCCTTCACCAAACTGGTGAGGAGGGTAGCCACCACCAGCAGCAGGACATGGAACAGACAGCTGGTGGTGGCCTACTTGGACAGAACTCTACCACCCCAGGTGGAGGATCCCCTGGACTACTGGGCAGCCAAACTTGATGTGTGGCTGCAACTTGCAGAGTTTGCAATAGAGAAGCTGTCCTGCCCAGGCCAGTAGTGTGGCATCATTGGCCATTGAAAGCGCCACTGAGCGCGAAACGGCCCCGTTGCAAAGACTTGCTTATCCCTGCATGTGATTTTATGCTTCTTCACCTGAATAAAGGACGTTGCACTTTTCTAATAAGTGGGTGAGTGCCGTACTTTCTTCAACATGTTGCTTCTCCTGTTTTGCACCTTAGTGCAAGCTATAGCTTTTTTATATTTCTGTCACTATAGCAGTATTAGGTCATGTTTTCTGAAGGGCAAATTGTAGTTTTTAAAAGCACTTTACCATGCAACATACAGTAAATAATGTGAACAGAGGATCAATACAATTACAGTCATACCAAATATAGTTGAAGGATGAAGAAAATAGGCAAACGGAAAACAATACAAATATGGTCAGCTCACCCTATGACGTACTGAAAACCACATATGAAGTCCTTCAAACCGAAAGGAGAGGGAGGGAGGAAAACGTATGTGCCAACGGTGTGAATATGATCCAAGGGAAGAAATTTACTCCTCCAGCACACAAAAAATGTGGTAAAAAATCTTGGTTCCTTTATTTAATCCATACTGGTACAAAGATAAAATCCAATAATGGCATAAAAAGTAGGCAAACCTACGCATTTCAGTCCTTTACATGTGTCCCTTATTCATGGACTCTCCAGCATGGGAGAGAGAGGTGCAAGGGCGTGCATAATTAGCAGCCCGAGGGGCCAGACATCTTGTCCCTATGCTCTGTGCTGCCAATTATAAGTTTGTTTTCTAGGTGATCCATGTGTGTTAAGCTTAGCGCCGGGAACAAAGTGAAGTGGAGAAGAGGTGAGTATTTGTAGCCTTTTTTTTTGTTGCTTTTAGTGGTTAATTTCCTTTTAATGCATTTATTTTTCAGCTGATATTTATATAACAAGGGTCCCAAAAAAGATTCATGTATGTGGTGATTTATGCATTCAATCTCCCATATGACACAATCTACCTTGAGATCATGACTAGAGCCAGACCATCTTAACGTGTCATTTTAGTATCACTGAGGAGTGCTAGACGATTGTTGTGTTTTTGGATGAATATCCTGAGTCTCTATACTGTCCACATGCACGCCGTAGAGGTTGAGGGGTAAGTGGAGCACTGGCACTTATGTAGCAATCTACCTTGATAGTGCACGATTGCTGGAAATGCCAGACCTGTAGTCAAATAAGAATGTTAGTTTTTTTTATCACTATATTGTTTCTTTTTCTGCATGGGCGCACTGTTAAGGTGTATGCCCATGAATGTGTGCCCACATGGTTAGAGCCAGGCGGGCACACGTCAGGTGCACTGGAGACGAAAAGTACGAAAAGATTAAAAGACCAGTCTACGTACAATGGTGCATATTTTCACTGTTGTGTATATTACTGTAGAGATAGTCACTGGGGTCCTTGCTATTATTGGAAATATTCTTGTGATTTGGGCAGTGAAGGTGAATCCTTCTCTTCAAGATACAACCTTTTACTTTGTTGTGTGTCTGGCAGTAACAGATCTGGCAGTTGGAGTGTTTGTTACACTGTTAGTCACTATTTTGGAGTTGGAGATACAGCTATATTTTCATGGGTGTTTGTTCCTCTGTTGCATGATCATCATATTCACCAATGCATCCACCTCTTCTCTACTTGCTATAGCAATTGACAGATATGTAAGAGTCAAGAAGCCAAGCAGATAAGAAGTACATTTTAAATATTTACAATGTTGTCAATGTAACGTTAATCCAAAGTCTGTGTTGAAATATATTCAAAGGCCAAGATGTTTTTCTCCATATTCCACAAGAAGCCCAGTAGATTTTGAGTGAAGTTATTGGGTTGACCACAGTGGGGTGTATCTTTTTTATTACAGTTTCATCCAAAAACAGTGGTATTGTCAGTACCTGTCCAGCAAACGCGCAACTACAACCAGGCTTGGCGCTCTCACCCTGCCACGTCGCTGCGGGCTAAGGCCCTGCCTAAAGCAGATAAACCGCCCTGATAAGGGCGAACCCACTATCAGGAACCTAACTGATGGTCCCTAAGTGACCCTACAAGATGACAGGGAAAACTTACTTTGTCTGGCAGCTGCTGGATGGTGGAGCGGACAGGTAACAGAAATACAGGTATAGACCAGTGTTCACACTGGTGCACAGAAACCAACACAGGACTGAACAGGTAACCGGAATACAGGAATAGACCAGTGTTCACACTGGTCCACAGAATACAAACACAGGACTGAGACAGGGACAAAACAACAGATATAGACAGGTCTTCAGGCAGATAATCATAGGTCAGATCCAGATACAGGTACAGGCGGGATATACACAGGTCAGGTCACGATCAAAATCAAGCAGGTAATAGATACAGGTAAAACTGAACTACAAACACAGGGAAGACAAGACTCAAAATAACCAGCAAGGTATGATGGGAGTAGTCAGGTATATAAGGCCGATCCCGGACACGCCTCCAGCAGTACACTGGGGAAACTGTCCATCAGGCTAGTAACCCTTGCTGGGCAGGACAGAAATGCAAGGAGCAGGGTGTGGCTCAGTTAATCCAAACACAAGAATAAGCCACAGTTCACACACAAATAAACGCCATGTATTCCGCCAATTGCGGATAGAGCGACGTTCAGGCACGTACGTTACAGGTACACTTAAGACTTATCCATAGCAAAAAGGATGGAATCTTTTATTGCTAGGGGTGTGACTAGTGATATCCCCAGCAATTACAAAAAGGAAGGCCTGCAATTGATACTAAATAGGGCTCAGACTAGGATGCCAACTCTAGAAGTGGGCAAAGTCAGCGACCACCATCCATTAAATGGAAGCATCGGACTGCAGTCCCGAAGAATAACATGGGGGTGGCAATTCAGTCTCTATACCTACACCTCTGCAAAGTCATGCATACACCCATATTATGCAGGAACAAAACCAGGTTACCAGGTCGTTCCACAGATGCGACTATGTCCGCAGTGGCAGCCAAGGCGAGGTACACAGACGTTGAATAGAATCGTAGTTGGGGACAGGTAGGAGGTCAGGACAGGCAGTACAAGATCAGAGTCAGGGACGTAGCAATAGGCCAAGCCAGGCAGCGAAGGAGCGTAGTCAGGAACGGAACCGGGGTCACACTGGGAAATCATAATAACAGCGCAGGGCATTGGAACAAAGGTTTCTCTAGGTCACAAGGCATGAAGATCCGGCAGGGAGAAGCTGGTTATTAGGAATTCTGGGAAATGGGCAGCGCCAATTCAAAATGTGATGGCCCTTTAAAGCTTCTGAAGCCGGCGTGCGCGTTGCCTAGGAGTTGGGGAAGCGCGCGCATGGCCAGAGGACCCGAAACAGGAACAGGGACAGGTAAGCGGCGTGGGCGCCGCATTTGCGAGCAGAGAGGGGCATGGGTGAGCTTGCAACCCGAGATATGGGTCAAAGGAGCACCCGTGACAATCTGGACTTTATTCTGTATTTATGGGCAGGGCACAGTACCATTTCTCTTGTCATGTATACAGGGTGTAATTCTCAGTATCTGGACATCATTCTGTATATATGGGCAAGACACAGTACCACTTCTCTTCTCTCTCTACTAAAGGAAAATATAAATGTTTTCTATATTTTATTTCAGCTACAGAATGTTGATAACCAAAACCAGCATTAATTTGTGTATTTGTATTTGCAATTGGGGCACTGGTCCCTATGTTCAGATGGAACAACAGAGCAGCTTTTGGAGAATAAAAAAACGCTCTCCTCATATGTCATTTCCCTAATGTCATAAGAAGGGACTACCTTGTCTTCTTTTCCTTTTTTGGTTGGGTGTTTTTTCGTTTATGTACAATGATGTCTTTGTATTTGGAAATTTTTTGTATAATAAGAAAGCATTTGAGACAAAGTGCCTCCAACCTGCGTGGAAATAAGTCAAATTATGGCAAAGAGCATAAAATTACAGTTTCACTTGTCTTTGTTATGGGTCTGTTTGTTGTGCGTTGGTTACGTATATCCATTCTGAACTGCATCAGCTATTTTTACCCTGATGTGGTACAAACATCCGCATTCCAACCTGCTCTGTATCTAAACATTGTGTTGTCACATCATAATTCTGTAATAAATCCTATCATCTATAGCAGTGGTGGCGAACCTATGGCACTGGTGCCAGAGGCGGCACTCGGAGCCCTCTTTGTGGGCACCCAGGCCATCACCCCAGCATGAAGTTCAATAGACAGGACTCAAATAATCTTCCTACAGATAGCAATTTGCCCTCCTCCTTTCAACTGCGTTGGTGTCCTTAGGAGGTCGAACTATTGAAAGTTGTCAAAGAACAAGGAGAAATAAATTACTGCTTGAATTGTTGCACTGGCACTTTACTATAAATAAGTGGCTTTTGGTTGAAGTTTGGGCACTCGGGCTCTAAAAGGTTCGCCATCACTGCCATAGGGTTTTGGAATGTAGTACCTCTTTTCGGTCACTCATTGTTTGTTCATTTAGTGTTTGAGCCAATATATTTAATTCTACATACTGTACTCGAGTATAAGCCGAGATACCTAGTTTTACCACCAAAAACTGGGAAAACCTATTGACTTGAGTATAACCCGAGGGTGGGAAATGCATTGGTCACAGCCTCCCAGTATATAACAAGCAAGCCCCCTGTAGTATTTATCTAAATTCTTGAAGGGGGCAGCATATACCGTTCATGAAATGGGTGGCAGTGTTTATAATGAGGGGGGCCATTATCTTAATTCATGAAGGGGGGCAGCCAGATCTTGTGCAGTGAGCTCTGCAGATTTTTGTGGCAGATAACTTTAAAAAAAAGCATTAGCAAAGCGAGTGTGAGAGCTTGGCGGCGAGTGTGCATTGATCCCAAGTGTGTGCAGTGTCTTAAGTGTGACTTAGGTTTAAGGGACTTAAGTTTGAGGGGCTTTAGCAGGTAACTGCTGTTTTTTGTGTTACTTTGACTGTAAATTCTTCTTTCTGTGCATATTTCTATTGTAATCCCCATTAGAACAATGGACTCCATAAGTGGCATTGCTACACGGTGTACATCCTGTGCCATGTATGCTTTCCTTGAACAGCTGTTCGAGGGGGAATACTGCTGTGTGGGGTGTGTGAAAATTGCTCATCTGGAAGCCCAGATTCTGGATCTAAATGAGCAAGTTTCAAGGCTGCGGGCAATTGATAATATGGAACGAAGTTTGCTGCTCCTGGAGCACAAACTCTCTGGGGAAGATGGTTGTGGGGAGGGAAGTATGGAGGTGCAGAATGAGGGGGCAGCAAGTTGGGTAACATTTAGAAGGCGGGGTAGAGGGAAGAGTTGTAGAGAGTCTAGTCCTGATCTGGTGCACCCCAATAAGTTTGCCAGGCTAGCGGATGAGGGGGATATCAGCTCTGGGGTAGCAATGCTGCAGAAAGACGTGGCCGCTAGCAACCAGGGGAATGTCTGCTCCAGTAAGAAGGGTAATGGGAGCACAGGCAAGGTCAGGCAGGTGCTGGTAGTGGGAGATTCCATTATTAAAGGAACACACAGGGCAATCTGTCACAAAGACCGTGCATACCGAACAGTGTGTTGTTTGCCGGGTGCTCGGGTTCGGCATGTTGCGGATCGGGTTGACGGATTACTGGGAGGGGCTGGTGAGGAACCAGCGGTCATGGTCCACATTGGCACTAATGACAAAGTAACAGGTAGGTGGAAGGTCCTTAAAAATGATTTCAGAGATTTAGGCCATAAGCTCAGGGCAAGGACCTCAAAGGTAATTTTCTCCGAAATACTGCCTGTACCACGTGCCACACCAGAAAGGCAGCGGGAGATCAAGGAGGTAAATAAGTGGCTCAAAAGTTGGTGTAGGAAGGAGGGGTTTGGGTTCATGGAGAACTGGGCTGACTTTTCTGTCGGCTACAGGCTCTACAGTAGGGATGGGCTGCACCTCAATGGGGAGGGGGGCGCTGTTTTAGGGGAAAAAATGGCTAGAAGGTTGGAGGAGTGTTTAAACTAGAGACCTGGGGGGAGGGCAACTACACTTGTGTAGGGCAAAAAGGAAAGGGAGAAAAGAAGAGAAAAAAGAGGGGGAGGGGGGGGGAGAAAGGAGGAGAAGAGGAAAAGAAAAAAAGAGAAAAAAAGAGAGAAAAAGAAAAAGAAAAGAGGGGGAGGAAAAAGGGACCCACTAGTAACTCTTGCTTTGGCAGAGACATCAGACAGTTCTCAGTGAATCCTACTCAGATCCACATCCACACATACCCATCTATCCGCATTGCACAGCGCTTCAGCACGCTACAGGTAACTTAAACTTGCTCCATACAAAATTGGAATCTTTTATTGCTAGGGGTGTGACTAGTGATATCCCCAGCATTACAAAAAGGAAGGCCTGCAATGATACTAAATAGGCTCAGACTAGGATGCCAACTCTAGAAGTGGGGCAAAGTCAGCGACCACATCCATTAATGGACATCGGACTGCAGTCCCGAAGAATAACATGGGGGGGCAATTCAGTCTCTATCCCCACCTCTGCAAAGTCGGCATACACCCATATTTGCAGAACACAAACCGGTTACCAGGTCGTTTCCACAATGTCGACTATGTCGCAGTGGAGCACCAGGCAGGTACACAGACGTTGAATAGAATCGTAGTTGGGGACGTAGGAGGTCAGGACAGGCAGTACAAGATCAGAGTCAGGGACGTAGCAATAGGCCAACCAGCAGCAGGACGTAGTCAGGAACGACCGGGTCACACTGGGAAATCATAATACAGCGCAGGGCATTGGAACAAAGGTTTCTCTAGGTCACAAGGCATGAAGATCCGCAGGAGAAGCTGGTTATTAGATTCTGGGAAATGGCAGCGCCATTTCAAATGTGATGGCCCTTAAAGCTTCTGAAGCCGGCGTGCGCGTTGCCTAGGAGTTGGGGAGCGCGCGCATGGCCAGAGGACCCGAAACAGGAACAGGGACAGGTAAGCGGCGTGGGCGCCGCATTTGCGAGCAGAGAGGGGCATGGTGAGCTTGCAACCCGAGATATGGGTCAAAGGGCACCCGTGACAATCTGGACTTTATCTGTATTTATGGGCAGGCACCAGTACCCATTTCTCTTGTCATGTATACAGGGTGTAATTCTCAGTATCTGGACATCATTCTGTATATAGTGCAAGACACAGTACCACTTCTCTTCCTCTCTATAAGGAAAATATAATGTTTTCTATTATTTTATTTCAGCTACAGAATGTTTGATAACCAAAACCAGCATTAATTTGTGTATTTGTATTTGCAATTGGGGCACTGGTCCCTATGTTCGATGGAACAACAGAGCAGCTTTTGGAGATAAAAAAACGCTCTCCTCATATGTCATTTCCCTATGTCATAAGAGGGACTACCTTGTCTTCTTTTCCTTTTTTGGTTTGTTTTTTTCGTTTTGTACAATGATGTCTTGTATTGGAAATTTTTTGTATAATAAGAAAGCATTTGAGACAAAGGCCTCCAACCTGTGAAATAAGTCAAATTATGGCAAAGAGCATAAATTACAGTTTCACTTGTTCTTTGTTGGGTCTGTTTGTTGTGCGTTGGTTACGTATATCCATTCTGAACTGCATCAGCTATTTTTACCCTGATGTGGTACAAACATCCGCATTCCACACCGCTCTGTATCTAAACATTGTGTTGTCACATCATAATTCTGTAATAATCCTTCATCTATAGCATGTGGCGAACCTATGCACTGGTGCCAGAGGCGGCACTCGGAGCCCTCTTTGTGGGCACCCAGGCCATCACCCCAGCATGAAGTTCAATAGACAGGACTCAAATAATCTTCCTACAGAATCTTCCTAACTGATAGGCAATTTGCCCTCCTCCTTTCAACTGCGTTGGTGTCCTTAGGAGGTCGAACTTTGAAAGTTGTCAAAGAACAAGGAGAAATAAATTCCTGCTTGAATTGTTTGCACTGGCACTTTACTATAATAAGTGGCTTTTGGTTGAAGTTTGGGCACTCGGGCTCTAAAAGTTCGCCATCACTGACACACAAATAAACGCCATGTATTCCGCCAATTGCGGATAGAGCGACCTATCATCTATAGTATTAGAATAAATAAATTTAAAATACAAATATTGTGCAGAGAGCAAATACTTGAAGCCTCTGGCACAGAAAACAAACTTGAAAAATTTAATTTCTTTTCATTCAAACAGGACTAGATATCTTTTTCAATTCTTTCATGTCCTTTTTGTAATTATTCTTAGTTCACCAAATCTAGTTTTTAAAGGGCATTTTGTACTGCCCACACATTACATTGTGTACATTACACAATCCCTTAAGCTTAAAGGGGTTGGCCAAAATGGTATCTCATGTTTTAACCATTCGGTAACTTAGCATTATACAGTTATTAAAACTTTTGCACCACTTTCTTGGAATGTAAAATAAAGACCTCTGATTTCAGATAGTCATGAATATAAAGGTCCTGGAGATTGGTTATGGACAGTAAGAGATCACAACATCTGCGGCCATTTTATGGACATGAATGGCAGCTGAAGAGGCAAAAGACATTTTTTAAACCATGAGCATTCATTTTACATATCTTATATTTGGTACCTTTCCGCACTCCGGATGTACAGCTGGGTACCTTTCTGTGGGCACTCAGGCCATCACCAGAGATGACTCCAGGTATCTTCCTGCAGTCCCAGACAGCCCAGGACTTGCTGTACACAGATCTATTTTAAAGTGACAGCTCTACCTGGGACTATTTTCTTATTGGTTTTTTTTTTTTGTTTGGCCTCAGGTGCTGGTATCAATGAAATCTGTGACAGAGAAGGGAGTATAAATCACAAATTAAATTTCTGTGTTGGCACTTTGCGATAAATAATCGGGTCTTTGTTGTAGTTTGGGCACTCGGTCTCTAAAAGGTTTGCCATTACTGAGCTATATGCTTCAGGTTGCAAGAATGTAAAAAGTGATGAGTTATATTTGTCAAAAACCTAGATTAGAAAGATCCTAATAGGTTTGTTCTCCTATTATGTATCAGCGCATCTGGTCAGAGTCATTAATTGGCAAAAACATACTGACACAAAATTCTGGGTATATTTGGAGGCTAGTGTTTTCTCTATTGCGTTCTCCGACCCCCAGCGTGTTCGGAACTGCTGGGACATGTGGTACCTCTGACTGCATAAATTGCAGCTTCACTAGTCATCTGGGCCAGTGTTTGAAATCCCTTCATCACTCGCTCTCTGCATTAGGTTTGACTTGCTCTGTATTTTTATCGTTGTGACCTCGGCTAGTTTTTGACATTGACTCTTTGCTTACTGACTTTGTTCTTGATGAACCCTCTCGTTGTGACTCTGGCTAGTTTACCACACTTTTGTGTTTTATGTTTGTCAGTCTGTTTGTGTTTCCCTTCCCACACTTATCCAGTGTATTTCGAGTCTTCAAGTAGTCGCCCCATGGTTTAGCGTGGGGGAGCTATAGGAAGGGATAGAGGTTGGGGCAAGCTCAGGGCACACTATCCCCTGTCTTCTGTGTAACCCAACCTTAACAGAAACACTGGCCCACACATAGGTCTGCATCCTGTATCCGACCTGCTACATTCTTTCCTTCCATGGAGGTTTCGGGGCAGACAACACCGCAGGCTCCACCACCACCTGCACCAGAACCTAAGGTTCCACTCCCTGACTTGTTTTTTGGTGACCGTAAGAAATTTTTTCATTTGGGGGGGGTGTAAACTTTATTTTTCTTTACGCCCTCACTCATCGGGCACCGAGACACTAAGGGTGGGCGTGGTCATTTCTCATTTGCGCGGTGATCCGCAAAATTGCGCCTTCTCTCTCCCACCTGACTCTCCATCCCGCTCTTCTCTTGATGCTTTGTTTTCTGCTTTAGGCCAGATTTATGACGAACCTGACCACCGAGCACTTGCAGTTTCCCACCTTAGATCTTTGTGTCGGAAGATTATTGTGCCCAATTCAGACAGTATGTGACTGACTTGCAATGGAACGACTGTGCCCTAAAAGACCAATTTATGTCTTCGGACTGTCAGACCGAGTACAGGACTTAGTCTTAGCTTATGCCGAGCCTCAGACATTAGATGAAGCTATGACTCTATGGCGCTCACGGACTCTAAAAGCGGCATTCTCGTCAGCCCCAGTTTTGGTTCAACCTGACCTCTCTCTACTGTTTGTTGTGGAGGTAGATGCCTCCGAGGTTGGAGTAGGTGCAGTGTTGTCTCAGGGGTCCTCCACTCTCACCAGACTTAGGCCCTGTGCATATTTCTCTAGAAAGTTTTCTTCCTGTGAGAGGAATTATGATATTGGTAATCGAGAGCTCCTTGCCATTAAGTGGGCATTTGAAGTCTGGCAACACTTTTTGGAGGGAGCTCTTCATCCGATAACTGTGCTCACGGATCATAAGAACTTAGTATATTTGGATACTGCTAAGCGCTTGAACTCACGTCAGGCTAGATGGGCCTTGTTTTTCTCTCGCTTTAATTTTGTGGTCACCTACCGACCTGGGTCAAAAAATATGAAGGCTGATGCCTTGTCCTGTAGCTTCAAGACTCCTGAGCTTCCAGAGGCTACTGACAGTAATATTTTGTCTCCAGGTGTTGTGCTGGCAGCTGTCTCCTCCCACCTCTCCTCTCAAATTTTAGCAGGACAAAGATCTGCACCTAAAGATCTTCCAGAAGGCAAATTATTTGTTCCTCTTTCTTGTCGTTTGAGAGTGTTGGAGGAGACGCATTGCTCGGTATTGGCAGGTCATCCGGGAATGCGGAGTACCTTGGACCTCTTAAAGAGAAGTTACTGGTGGCCTCACATGGTTTTCATCCTCGTTTCTCCATTTCATCTGTGCCTGTCTCTAATATTCCTCGGGCGGAAGCTGTTACATCCAAGTTGCGCACGCTCTGGTCGCAAGTTCAGGAGAATATTCAGAGGGCACAAAATTCTATGGTCCAACAGACTGAAAGACCCCCCTTATCCTTATCTCTCATTAAAATTTCCTGCTTAATACGTACCGTTTTCCTCCCCCATAAGAGTTTGTTAATAATAGCATGAATAAGTGCAAACCATTTCTTATCGATCCAAAATGGGCAATTACACAATACGTAGGGAATTTGAGGCAATAGTATAGTTTTAACCAAAACAACCCTCTCTGCTCGATTTAATGGGACAGAACTCCAGGTTTTCACCTTATGTTTTAATTTCATCAAAAGGGGAACCAGGTTCAATACGATGTAATCGCTCACCTTGGAACTAACCCTTAGACCCAAATACTCCACCGATGTGTCGGAAGATTATTGTGCCCAATTCAGACAGTATGTGACTGACTTGCAATGGAACGACTGTGCCCTAAAAGACCAATTTATGTCCGGACTGTCAGACCGAGTACAGGACTTAGTCTTAGCTTATGCCGAGCCTCAGACATTAGATGAAGCTATGACTCTATGGACTCTCATGGACTCTAAAAGCGGCATTCTCGTCAGCCCCAGTTTTGGTTCAACCTGACCTCTCTCTACTGTTTGTTGTGGAGGTAGATGCCTCCGAGGTTGGAGTAGGTGCAGTGTTGTCTCAGGGGTCCTCCACTCTCACCAGACTTAGGCCCTGTGCATATTTCTCTAGAAAGTTTTCTTCTTGTGAGAGGAATTATGATATTGGTAATCGAGAGCTCCTTGCCATTAAGTGGGCATTTGAAGTCTGGCAACACTTTTTGGAGGGAGTTCTTCATCCGATAACTGTGCTCACGGATCATAAGAACTTAGTATATTTGGATACTGCTAAGCGCTTGAACTCACGTCAGGCTAGATGGGCCTTGTTTTTCTCTCGCTTTAATTTTGTGGTCACCTACCGACCTGGGTCAAAAAATATGAAGGCTGATGCCTTGTCCTGTAGCTTCAAGACTCCTGAGCTTCCAGAGGCTACTGACAGTAATATTTTGTCTCCAGGTGTTGTGCTGGCAGCTGTCTCCTCCCACCTCTCCTCTCAAATTTTAGCAGGACAAAGATCTGCACCTAAAGATCTTCCAGAAGGCAAATTATTTGTTCCTCTTTCTTGTCGTTTGAGAGTGTTGGAGGAGACGCATTGCTCGGTATTGGCAGGTCATCTGGGAATGCGGAGTACTTGGATCTCTTAAAGAGAAGTTACTGATGGCCTCACATGACTAATGATGTGCGCGCATTTGTCCAAGCCTGTCAGGTCTGTGCGCGAGGAAAGACTCCCAGGAGACATCCTGAGGGGCCTCTTCTTCCGCTTCCAGTTCCCACCAGGCCATGGTCTAAAGTGTCTATGGATTTTGTCACTGATCTGCCAGCATCTCAAGGCTATACAGTGATTTGGGAGGTAGTGGACAGTTTCTCTAAAATGGGACACTTTGTTCCATTAAAAAAGTTACCTTCAGCTGAAGAATTAGCTGAATTGTTTATACAGAATATTGTACGCCTCCATGGTATACCAGATGATATTGTGTCAGATAGGGGCGTACAATTTGTTTCCAAATTTTGGCGAGCATTTTGTTCTAGACTGGAAGTGAATTTGTCATTCTCATCGGCGTTTCACCCTGAGTCTAATGGTCAGTCCGAGAGAATGAATCAGGAGATGATTCAATATCTGCGACTCTTTGTCTCGGACAGTCAGGACCAGTGGGTGAAATTCCTTCCGTTGGCAGAATTTGCTATTAATAATCACTGTAATTCTTACACTCAGGTTTCTCAGTTTTTCTGCAATTATGGTTTTCATCCTCGTTTCTCCATTTCATCTGTGCCTGTCTCTAATATTCCTCGGGCGGAAGCTGTTACATCCAAGTTGCGCACGCTCTGGTCGCAAGTTCAGGAGAATATTCAGAGGGCACAAAATTCTATGGTCCAACAGACTGAAAGACCCCCCTTATCCTTATCTCTCATTAAAATTTCCTGCTTAATACGTACCGTTTTCCTCCCCCATAAGAGTTTGTTAATAAAAGCATGAATAAGTGCAAACCATTTCTTATCGATCCAAAATGGGCAATTACACAATACGTAGGGAATTTGAGGCAATAGTATAGTTTTAACCAAAACAACCCTCTCTGCTCGATTTAATGGGACAGAACTCCAGGTTTTCACCTTATGTTTTAATTTAATCAAAAGGGGAACCAGGTTCAATACGATGTAATCGCTCACCTTGGAACTAACCCTTAGACCCAAATACTCCACCGATTGAGAGACCTTTAAATCTAGATGTTTCAGATTGACCAATGAATCTTCATCCAAAGGTACCAGAACGGATTTCAGTACATTAATCTCAAAGCCAAAATATCTTCCGAACTCAATCATGCTGAGGACCATTGGTACGGAAGTTCCTGAGTTTTTAAGGCAAAGAAGGATATCATTGGCATATAGCATGATTTTATCCATAGGGCCCTCGACCCCTGCTCCTCCAATCCCTATACTGGCCCTAACCTTAATTGCCAGTGGCTCAATAAACAAGGCAAACAGCAAAGGAGACAGGGGGAAGCCCTGTCTACTACCTTGTGTCAAAGAAAAAAAGGAAGAGAAATCGCCGTTTACCTTAATGCGCGCTTTTGGGTCTATATAAAACAGTCTGACCCATTGCACAAATCTCCTGCCCAGTCCAAATCTTTCCAACACTTCCCAGAGGAAGTCCCACTCCACCCTGTCGAAGGCCTTAGCGGCATCCAACGACAGGATGGAGCGGGACACCCCCTCCCCCAGCCTCAAGTTAGTGCTAATGTGTCGGCCTCCCACAAAGCCGCATTGATCTTTATGGAGCAGATCTGAAACTATTAACTTCAATCTATTGGTCAATAATTTGACCATCAGCTTAGCATCCGCATTCAGAAGCGAGATTGGGCGATATGAATCCCCCTCCTCTGGATCTTTATTTTTTTTTTTAATCAAAGCAATACCAAGAGTCGGGGAGTCTACCGGCCACCTGTGCCTTTTCCCATACCTCAACCATCAGAGGGAGGAGAAGGGAACCAAATCTATCATAGATCTCCAATGGCAACCCATCTAAGCCCGGAGACACATTACGTCTGGAAGAAGACAGTGTCTCCTCCAGTTCCTTTACCGAGATTGGACGAGAGAGCTGAGTTCTCCTATCTTCCGTCAATACCGGAATGCTGATACCATCCAGATAGCATTTAATATTCTCTACGGTAACACCTAGATCTGAAGAATAAATAACTTCGAACAACTGCAAAAATACGTCTTTAATTTCACTCTGGCTATGTACAATTTCTCCGAAATTGTTTTTAATTGCAAGGATTCTATTATCCTCCTGTTGTTTCTTAACTTTTTGCAGAAGCCTTTTAGACGGTAGACCACTCTCACAATGTTTTGACTGATCAAAAAATAATAATTTTTGTGTAGCTTTATGAGACAAGAATTTATTGTACGCCTCTTGGGCCTGAATAAATCTATCCAAGGTACTTTGTGATCTCTTCTCTTTCAACTCCTTTTCTCTCTTTTTCACTGCTTCAATTAACTGCTTTTCCTGCTTGGCGAATTGCATTCGTAGGTAAATCACTTCAGAGTTTAATAAACCTCTCAGGAAGGATTTAACTGAGTCCCATAAAAATCCATGATTATCAATAGATCTATTAGCGGAAATAAAATAAAGAAGCTCTTCCTTAATTCTATCTTCATTCATTATCAGGGATAGCCAGTGTGGATTTAATTTCCAGAATCTGCAAGAAGGAGTGATCGAGTGGGATAACTCCAAAACCAGCAGGGAGTGATCTGAGATTGACCGGTTATCGTATCTCATTTTTTTGATCCATCCCAAAGCTGAGTCATTTGCTAGAGCGAGATCTATCCTTGATAAGGAATTATGTAAACGATTAAAGCATGAATATGCCGACTTATCCCCGTGTATAAATCTCCACACATCAACCCATCCTATTTCCTGACAAAATCTTGCAAAAGGGGTATCATTAGCATCCAATTTCGCAAACTGAGATTTTCCTGTTCGATCATCTTTATCAGAAAATACAGAGTTAAAATCACCAAGAAGCAGTACAGGGCCTTCCCCTACCTTCTCAAGGAACCTAAGTAGAGCTAGCAGCACATCATATCTAAAGGGAGGGGGTATGTATATCCCTGCCACAACACATTTGGTACCCTCCAATATACTGTAGAGGAAAACAAATTTGCCGTCAGTGTCACATTGACAGTTAATAGCATTATGGATCAAGATTGAGACCCCCCTAGAGAAGGATGAGAAAACGGAACTATAAATCTGATTTGCCCATCTTCTTTGTATTAAATACAAACTCTTTAATATCAGTATTGGAGAATAGTCTATATAGGAAGGGTTCTACAGTGAGTATAAATATAAGAATCAACAAGGGACACCCTTGATGTGTGCCATTCGTGCCTGAAGCTCAGGGATTGATATACAAGAGCCAATCCACATTCTTATTTGTGGTCCCAGACCTATATACTTCACAATATATACCATGTAAACTCCCAATTAACGCTATTGAATGCCTTTTTGGCCTCTGGAGATCAAAGGAGTGATGCAATCTTTTTACTTACCACGTACTGGATTGTATTTATAGCTCGAGTTGTCCCATCTCTTGCATCTCTATTAGGCAAAAAGCCATTCCGATCTTTATGTATTATTTGTTGTAGAAACAGAGTAATATGTGAATCAAGTATTTTGAGGAGGAGAGAGATGTCTCTGTTACTCAGGCATATGACAATTATGTGTGTGCTCTCAGTGCACTTTGGTGTAAAAGTGAATTTCAGGTAACAGAGTTAAAGGCTAAAATAAAGGTAGGGGGGTCTTCCTTATTACTGCCCTATGTAAAGGGACTCTTAAGTTCATCAAGTGCTGTTTCAGGTAGTTTGAGAAAGCCTGAATGGTTGATGCCAAGATGATGCTCTGTTCTTCTGGATTTTGTAGGTTAGTTATATTATAAAGACATTGTAATACTTGCTATAAACTTCCCCAATTTGGGATGCTAATTACACAATTTGGTCGTCACAATCTTTAATTTTAAAAATGTAAGTACAAGCTTTTTTTATCCTGAGGACCTAGCTAGCGCTTAGCTGGGTTTATCTCCGAATTCATAAAGTCTCCTTTTACATTTTTCTAGGTCAGCCTTTGCTTGAGATAGGGTCAAAGCTTTAAGTTGCTCTCTCAGTTGGCAAATTTGGGCCCAACATTGCATCTCTGAGATGTATTATGCACACTTTCCAAGCAAGTAATTTGTGTGAGCAGGTCAGATTTATAAGTAATATAAACAAGCCCACGCCCGTGCATGCGGCAGATTCCGAAGTGCCGGAGAGCCGGTGACACCGTGCACCTTTCCCTAGTGCAGTGCGCCAAGATAAATGTTAATATTACTTATAAATCTGTGATACTGGGTTTATTCTACTAATGAAAATATACTCTGGCACCAGCTCACCCTGAGCTGGTGCCATGTATCTGTGTGTAATAACTACCACTTTTAAGTGGTAGGTTTCCTTTAAGTGTAGCTGAACTCTTTGCCTAAATCCGAACACTAAAAATAAGTGCAGCCTCCTACCCTGTCCTGGTTTCATTCCTTAATGGTGTGCAATCTGCCGTGCCCTATTTTGGTTTTGCGACCAGCTCTTTTGTCCAAGTGCAGGCTCATCTACCCCCAATCAGGGGGCTCTAACTGCTTAAAGATCTAAGGAGAGGTGAAGCAGAGTTAAAGCAGTGCACATTGAAAATATGAAGAGCTTCGGACATAGTTAGTCAGGGTAGCTAACTGATATGCCACCCTCTTAGCAATGCTAGAAACTGCCGCTTGAGGCAAATGGCCCAACTAGGTTCATCACTATTATACACACATAGAAGATGTGAGACCCCCACAGACTTCAGCATTTATCCTATTGCTATTATTCAATCCGGTAACATTATGATACTGTTAAAGATATAGACAAATGTCTGCTACTCCTGATTTCATGTTCCATCATGTCCAATTAACCTTGAAATAAGCACCCACACAAACAAAAAAACTGATAACTAATAAATTATCAACTAATTACACCCTCCCACCAGCTAAGGGTACTACACAAGAGTTATTTTTATTGAGAAGGTGAAATGTTGTGGTTTGTAAAATTGGTGGAATATAGAGACACATTCTTTGAAGTGCTATTAGTTCAATGGGGTAAATCCGGCTGACATGTTCCCTTTAAAGGAAATTTATAACAAATATAAGAAGATTACCACAGTCACAGTGTCTGGATTAAGTGTTCATGAATCCCTGGTTTATCATATTTGTTTTTGATGATATATTTCCTTTAAATACACAGCTGCTATCATGTCATTAGTTATATTAGTTATCATTTTAAACTACTACACCTCATCAAAAGCAAAAGTTTAATACTATCATGGGCCTTGGGCTGTAAATAGATTGTGGCCTCTCCAATGGCCTTGAGGCTTCAAATGAGCTGTTGTGTTACATGTATTGCATAAAAACACCAATAACAAAAAAAAACATAAATTAAAAATATTAAATAGGGACAGTTCTAAAGCCAATCTTACTATGTTGATATGGCACCTGAACCAAGCTTACTACATAGATACACGACCACAACAAATATTACTACATAGGAACATTACCAAACCCAAGATTACTACATAGAGACCCGACCAGAATCAAGCAGTGCAATAAAGACAGACTTATAATGCACCAGATTTATTATAGTGTCTGATGCTGTATTTAGTATTAGACCATCTATCTATCTATCTATGGATTAGTTTATGCCACAATTTATGCCCGATTTGGTACCCAAGCAATGTTTATTATAATAAATACAGCACCCCAGCCAAGTTCCAAAGCTCCAGACAAATATTAGGCAACATAACTAAATTGCCAGAAACAAGCTTATTTATCACAACACAGGTGACACTGAACTGCAAGCCTTAGACGGGCCTAAAGGCCAAGAGAAAGACCACTGTGGAAAACAGTGACTATAAAGTTGTCAGATACAAAGTCTTGATGGGGCTTTGCAGAGTATCGGTCTGCATACTATAAAGGAAGATGTAGCCCTAATCAGATGTAGTCACAGAACGATGGTTATGTACTGCCAGAGGTGGGTTGAGGGTGGGTTCCCTTGCAGTACAAGTATCAATGTAAGCTGAAAAGGGCATATTAAAATCACGACCTATCAGTAGAGTCACTTTCGGCGAAGTGGACATTTAATAAAACGCCTGGCGCAAGAACTTGATTTGGCTTGTATTCAGAGTGAGGGGAGCTCCTTGTACAATTACACATATTTCCCATTGGGATCCGAGATCACATCTGTCACTTGGAGGGGACTGGATGGAGCAATAAGTGCAGCAACACAATAACTTCTCCTCTCATCTGTGGTAGAGAATGAGGTGGGATATCATCACCTAGCCATCAGAAACCTCCAGTGATTGGAGATGCCATTGTCCTAGAGCTGGGATAGTAATGGTTTTAATTGGCGCCACTTATACAGCATTATCCATGGCAAGGCTGCAAAGATCTGCACTGCAGCTCCATGTAGTTCCAACGGGTTGTCCTTTCTAGCATTTGCCATGACGTTTTCCTTTGGTTCATAGTCTCTGGTCTTGTTGCAGGACCCTTCGGGCCAAGAGCTCTTTTTGCCCTATCAAATTTGATTCTGTGAGTATCAGGCGCACCTAGGATTTTGTTGAATAGTGATTAAAGGAGTGCTTTGACATCTTCCAAATTCTTGATTTCCAGAACACCTCTGACTCTAACAATGTTGCATCATCCTCGGTTGTCTAAATCTTCTGTATGACGATTCATGTCTCATAGTAAATGAGCCTGGTCTATAACATTATTATGGAGCTGGGTTCTGGTGTTATCGGGTGCAGCATTCACAGGTAGTTGGGACAGCATAACACTACTGCCAACCTCCTGATGGTTGTGTAAGTGAGAGACAGCACACTGAGCCTGTGATAGCTGTGGGGAGTCCTCCACAAAAACCTTGTCCCGCTGTAGAGTTGCTGCTGACACTCCTCATCCTACTCAGGAGAAGACTCTCCTTATGATTCTGTGATTAGAGATCTGGTGTTGCCATAACTGCTTGATGGGATTCCGCCATGTCACACCTGCCCTCCTGATGACTGTGTGAGGGGGGACTGAGATGTGGTGCTACATCTGTGGCTGGAGGGTATCACTGGTCTCTCCTGGGTGATTCCCTCATGGTCTGTCTATTAAGCTGCCTTTTTCTACATCAAAGGGTGCACGTGAATTTGAGGTCTGGGTCCTGTTTCCCACACAGGACGTGCGGGAGAAGCCGCCTGCTGCAGTGCATATAATGGCAGCTGCTGACAAGTGGCAGCCGTTAGAATGGAACAGGGGTTGCGCTTGCCAGCTCTTCCGCAAGCTGTGACTTGCATTGTGAAACTGCTTCATCCTTACAATCCTTACACATAAAAAGACATAACCAGTTATGTCACCAAGCAATGTCCATGTATTGTCAGATACCAGGTCTACTCAGGTGCTTAGAAAACAATTAACATGCTGCAGATTTTACAGTACAGCACTAATCAGGTGTGCTCACAGGCAGACAGAATAAAAAGGATATGTCCCTTGTATGGAAATGTTTGTATTAGTAGATACTTGTATTCTTCATGACGTAAAAATTCTGGAGCATCTTTTCGAAGAAAAACATCTTAATTGTGCTATTTTGTTCTTCCTTCTTAAAATATGAGAAAATAATTGTTGCTCAGTAATTAAAATGAAAGGTCCTGTCCAATTTTAATTTTTATTTACTAGAAAGCAGAATGGAAAAATGAAACTTAGATAACGTAGTTGATCTACAGCATGTCAGGATTTGGGATCAGTGGATCCTCTGGACCACCACGGAAGGTGGTACTAGCCGACACCTGGGAATCTAAGTGGCACCACCAGGTCGTCCCACAAGTGCGACTAACCCGCGGTGTATCTTTGCAGGAGACAGTCTCGTAGTAAAGTTCAGGCACAAGTCAAGTCTAATCCGGGGTCAGCAACAGGACGTCCAAGCAGATGGGAATGGGAACACCGGAACGGACTGGAACACACAGGAGCACGGGAACAGGAATGCAGGAACACACAAGAGCACCGGAACAGGAACGCAGGAGAAACACTGGGAGACTTTCACAATGGCTAGGTAGCACAAAGATCTGGCAGGGTGTGAAGGAAGAGGCAGGCTTATATGGGTTTTCTAAAAACCTAGGAATCAGGTATGCGCGCACGCGCCCTAGAAGTCGTGCTCACAGGGGGCTGAGGGGAACGGGTGAGCCCACGACCCGCGATATGGGTTGCAGGACCACCGTGACACAGCACTTTTCCACTAGCCTGTGGAAAACCTGTAATATTATCCCGATCAGTAAAGTGCTGTGACCACAATGTCTGAATGATTATAGACCAATCACATTAAAATCACTGATTATGAAAATTCTCGAGAAATTTGTGATTTGGATTTAAAGAAAATTGTAAAACCTATTTTACATCCTTTGCAATTTGGCCAACAACAAAACGTTATTGTAGAAGATACTTCTAATATACTTGTTGAATATGGTATAGCTGGACGCCTCAAAGACCTCAGTATGGCTGACCTTTTTCAACTTCAGTAGTGTGTTCAATGCTATTATTCCAGTACGACTAGAAGAGAAACCTAGGACCATGGAGGTGTAGAAAGGGCAATTTAACTGGCTGGTGGACTATTTGAGAGCTCGCCCACAGAAAGTCTGTATGGAATACACATGGTCGGAAGAGGAAGTGTGTAATATCGGAGCCCCAAAGGGGACGCTTCTGGCACCCTTTTTGTTTATTATTTATACCTCGGAACGAACCTGAATGTTTTTTACAAAAATATTATATATTGGTAGCACAGAGGAGTAAAAAGTACAATGTTATAAATATTTAGGTGTCATAATAGATAACAAATTAAATTGGCATCAGCAGGTATGAAAACAATTTACTTTTTTATGCAGATTGTGATCTTTTAATGTGAATAAGGCAATGCTTTACATGTTTTATTAAGCAGTGATGAGTGCATTATTACTTATGTTGTGAATCTTCACTACACAGAATAACTCTCTTGTGAATACCTGACTTGATCAAGATATTTTTGCTATGTGACCTTTGTGTGCTGGTCTTCATTTGCAAGATCTTTTTCTTTGTGTTTTCTGCTATCATATTCTTTGTGTTGGTTGCAAGTACCAAAATACCACGGTACTGCTTTACTTTTTTTGTTCATAATTTTTAATACTGTATCCTGTATTATACTCAATAATAAAACAGTTTAAAAATACCGGTACCCATATTACAAACAAGGCCTGCTCCTAATAAATTTAGATCTTTAGTATCAACCACAAAAAGCTCTATCACTCAATGTCACTTATGGAAAATGCTGACCTGCATGTTTCTATATATTGAGAGTAAAACTGTGATAGCCTTTATTTTGAGATACAGCCACAAACTAGCTAGACCAATATATGTTGTAAATGACAGCACTTTTTTCAATATGTGTGAATACACAGCTTTCACTTTTTCAACATCCATTGTGCATTGTGAACTCACCACATGGGATAATCTTTTACCACTTTTATAAGACCCTTAGGGGCCTAAACTCTTATGACAGGTTCCCTTTCAGATAATTTGTTTGAATTTTAAGCACAAAATATGCCCTCTTATAAATTTATAGAGCTTACTTATAGGCAAACCTGAATACATATTCTACTTCCTCTGGAAAAGATCATTAGAGATTATAACCATACTATTTCCTTTCACAGCTGAAGGACATACTACAGATAAAATCTTTGATGACATAAGTCCTATTTTCATTGTTTCCCACAAATGTTTTCCCAGTTTTCAAAAAGGGACATGCTATACAGCCGCTGCATTTAAAACAGCCCGTGGTTTTACATTCCAGCCAAGAACCACTCGAAGTGGGAGCCACATAGACAATGGTACAAAGCTGCCGTCATGTCGGACAGACTGTCCATTTTTGTGGCGCACGCACATTTTGGCGCATCTACATTGTGGCGCACGCATCGGCATCTGGTCACCATGACAATTTGATACACAAGCCGGACTTATCTGGCGCATGCGCATTGTGTCGCACTTGGCGTGCGTTCCATTTATGCGTTCCACAGCGTCTTTATTGTTTTTCACACGCTGTGTCAGTTCTTGGGAGGATCGGAGAGGACTACAAGCGTGGGGACACATCCAGGAGGTGACAGGGAATTCATTCCCTCCGGCACTAGCACTACAGCACTTTGTGGATAGAAGGTTAGCGGCTAATTAGCACGTTGGCACATTGTTTTAACCTAGTTTATATATCTTTATACTATTCAATATGTTCACATCAATACACTGTTGGTCTTTATGTATTTTTATGCATTTTTGTACAATTCAGCACTAATATGTAAATATGGTAGGCGGACCTCTGTTAGTCACATGACCTTGTATGTTTGTATAAATTTCTGCTGATTGCACTGTGTAAATGGCTTGAAAAAGGCTCTCTTGAGCCGAAACGTCGCTATTGTAATATGTGATGGAATAAAAGAACCACATTCATTTTTTCACCACAAACGGAGTGCTGCACGTTTTCTTCAAATCCCTATCTGGAGGACTCTAGGCCCAGTCCTGTGTTGCCTGCACCCAACTACTCGAGACGTCTTGAGTGCTGCTTGTATTTTCCCATCGTAGATAGGAAAATGAATATTGGAGGATAACAGTCCTTACTATTACTAATAAAGAAAGGAATGATAAATCCTTTACACAATTTCACAAAATGAGAGTTAGACAAGTCTAGTAAATATTAAATGGGACTGGTGGAGAGGTTCCACACTATGGAGAAATCCCTGGGAGGGTCAGGGGATATGAAATCCACATACTGGGAGCCCCAAAAAGATTGGAACTGTCAGAGACTGGGGCCTAAAACCTCTCATTATGGTCGCTCCAAGGACAAAGGGAGGTACAAACCAGTGACCAAAGGGATACCCCGGGAGGTAATTTGTTGGAGATGTCATGCTGCGGGTCATATGGCGGCCCAGTGTCCCCTCACCACAGAGCCCATGGATGAACTGGGAGTGATTGAGAGGTCCAAAAGTGGGTGGTCCAGCCCCATAGTGTTAGTGCCAAAGCCAAATGGTGAGTGGAGATTCTGCAATGACTATCGCAGACTCAATGAGGTATCCACAGTGGATGCTTACCCCATGCCCAGTGTGTGACCCTTAGTAAATGTGCCCCAATATATTTTGATATGTTGAAGTAAAGGATACTAAGGGAATTGCTGCTTTTCTATATGTAACGTTTCCGCTATATACAAACTTTGCTTTGTCAGCTCTGTATTAAACATTTACATTATAATTTGCTTAAAAAAGGGAAATATTTGTTTCCGTTTGAGGAACTTCTCTAAAATTGCAGAGGTATACAAAAACATATTCAGTGTGATTTCCACAAAGCTTGTTTACTACTGCTCCTCGATGGCTGTATGTGATCGGAGCATCCTGCCGTTTGTTGAGGTTTCAAAGCACAGCACCCTTCCTTTGATCAAACAAGGAATGACAGCAGGATTTACCCTGTGATTGTGATCTCCTAGGAGGAACTGTCATCACTACGGGAGGTTTTTTTTCTCTTTTTCAAACAAGAAAAAAAAGCAAGATTTATTTTTGAAAGGTTTGTGCAATGGAACAATAAGCAGCGATTCAACGCACCGCATCCCTTCAAATTTATGACCACCTTCTTTGGATATATGTTTTTGGATGTCGTCATTAACTATTAACATGGCACTGGACATGGCAAATGAAACTATGGATTTTGATCACTACAGCAAGGCATATATTGCCGTGGAGGGTGTGATAGGAATATTAGCTGTTTTGGGCAACACAATGGTCATCTGGGCAGTAAAGGTAAACCCAAGCCTGCAAAATACAACATTTTTCTTCATTGTTTCCCTTGCATTTGCAGACCTTACTGTGGGCATCCTGGTTATGCCTCTGGCCATTGTAATAAGCCTGGGAAAACATCTGCATTTCTACTCCTGTCTGTTCATGTGCTGTCTACTGATCATTCTGACCAATGCCTCCATCCTATCCTTGCTTGCAATATCTGTTGACAGATACCTGAGAATTAAAATTCCCACAAGGTATGGTACATAAACATTTTAGAATTGTGTAACTATTGATTATTCCATTTTCTATATTTTGTGTGTATAAATAATATTAGTTAATAGATTTGTTGTGATGCATGCTATATTATGTCTGCATAAATTTATTGCTGAACTTGTCTGGAAGGTGATGCGATATAGAAAAGGTTGACTGACATTATTGAAAAATATACATTTATGTGGTCTGATAATAACATGGTATAAGCATTTGATCACTAAAATTCTTTTATAAAGGTAGAGCTGTTCATATACCAGTAGCGTCCAGTCAGTTTTTTTTTTTTTATGCAGACACAACTGATGAAGTTTTGGGGAGGTTTTGTCAGAAGAGTGATAAAACGGAATTTGATTCTAAAAACGATCCCATTGAATTCTTCATACATCAGTTCCCCTCTAGCTTCTTTGTATCATACAGGGAGAAACTGACTAGAATTTCAGGGTCCCAGACTGGTCCATTCTGTGACACCCCCTTTCCTGTACATATTAGTTTCCCACTTTAAGTTTAGATTTGGTGTAATAGTAGTATAATTTTAAGACTTTCATGGCCCCTGGGCTATAAAGAGATTGTGGCCAGAGACAGTGCAAAAAGCAATCTTACTTCATAGACACAAAAGCAGAACCAAGCTTAACCGGTTAATATATAGAGATGTTACCTAAAGCAAAAATACTACAAACATACAGGACCAGAACTGAGATCACTACATAGATATGTTACCTGAACCAAGCTTACTACATAGATACATTATCAGAATCAAGCTTAGTCCAAAGATACGGTACCAGAACCAAGTTTGATACTCAGACATGATGCAAAGCTTACTACTTTTATATGTCACCGGAATAAAGTTACTAAATACATATTTTAACTGTACCAAGCCTACAACATAGAAACAGCAACACAAATATAGGCTCAATGCCAGGCTTACTACATCGATTAAAGGGGTTTTCCCACAAAAGAAAATTCTCACATTTCAATCCCCTAGTGATGGTAACACAATATAGATCATTTTAACCCCTTACTTTACAATTTTACTCATTGTTATTGCCGTTTTAACTATCACTCTCTAGGCTGCTCAGTGTAAAATTCCAGGGTGTGGACGGGGCCTTTCTAAGCAGACACATTATGACCCATCTAGTTCTGTGGGTGACAATGTAGATACATTTTTAAGGTACAGGTGGTGTATATACACTTTGATCTGGCTTCTGACAATGTACTAACACACTGACACATAGAAAGAGATGAGACAGATCACAGATGCATGAGATTACACAGAGGCTGACAGACACAGGCTGTCTGACAGTGGATGACAGACTTTTACACTGTAAGCTCCTCTACATCTCACAGATATGTCCCTCCCTCCCCCTTCCCCTGGATCACTTATCTCCTTGTAGTTTGTAGTTTGCAGCCTCTCTCTGCTCACCATCTCCTGGCAGGATGTGAGTGTCTCTGAGCTCTGTGCAGGGGGCGTGCCTACAGGCTCAGAGCAGAAAGACACAGAAATCTCATCTGCACATTCTCACACAGAATCTGGCGCCATACAAATATATTGTCAGACTCCAGGGGTAGTGGACCCAGTGCACCACCATGGACGATGACGTGAGCTGACACCTGGGACCAAGCAGGTTGGACTTGCTGCATTGTGGTACTACCAGTTCATTCCACAGGTGCGACTTTGTCCGCGGTGGCAGCCAAGGTGGGGTACAAAGACGACAGGGAGACAGGGAGCACAGGATCAATGTCAGGAACAAAGCAGGAGCTCAGAGCAAGTGGAACAGGATCAAGTACAGAACCGAGGTCACAATGTGAAATCCAAACAAAGGCACAAGGCAGGGATACAAGCTTTCACAACAGCATAGGCACGAAGATCCGGCAGGGAATGCTGGGAGAGACCGGCTTTTAGGCAATTTTCCAGGGGACGGCCAGCACCAATCAGCAGTGCGCTGGCCCTTTAAATCTTCGCACGCGCCCTAGGATACAGGGACATGTGCGCCAGGATGCTGGAGCCAGAGCGAGAACAGGTAATTTGCACGAGAGTGGTGCGGCAGGCAGTGAGGAGCACAGGTGAGCCCTCGACCCACGATATGGGGCCTACACTACACTGTTATAGCAGTATTCGCCCCTTAGAAATATATATAGGGCCACATTTAATAAATATGCTTACATGAAAAATAATAAAACTAATACTAACCCGTCTTCTAATGGCTCTTCTGTCAGCCGCAGCTTCACCCAGAGCTTCACTGCATAGTACTGACGCTTCGCATGTAAATCACACCTGTGTCTTAAAGAGACAGGTGCAATTTATTTATCTGGTGGTCGATTCGGACTGCAACGGGTGTCCCAATCGTCCACATTAGAGCAGCAAATTTGGGGCAACTGAAAATGTGTACAGCAGGACTGATAGAGACAGGTTGCGGTTACATCTGTGAAATGCTGCATTTTTGTTAATAACAGTGAAGTAGAGAATGTGTTATTTTGTTATCCGGAGTACATATAAGAAACTTGTCTTTATGGGAATACCCCTTTAAGGACCAGAAATAAGCAGGGTTGGGCGAGTAGCCTTATACTAGACCAGATTTATCAAAGTATCTAATTCTGGATGATAAATCTGATATGTTAAACGACTGTCTCCACACAGAGATGACCTCTTTGATCAGAGCAATCTTTTATTTCCTCCTAGCCACCTTGTTCGCTTTTTCCAGCTAAGCTTTCTCTATGCAGATTCAGTAAACATTTTAGCAAGCTTCTTAAAAACTTAATACTGTTCTGTTGCATCCATAAAGATCACTATTATGCCCCCTCAGTAGTCAGTGTAGTAACACTGCCCACAGTAGGCAATATGGTAACAATGCCAAAACAGTAGCCAATATAGTAACATAGTGACCACAGTAGCCAACATAGTCACTGGGACCCCAAAGTAGCTTATATTGTCATAGTGCCCCCAAAGTAGCCAATAGTTCTAGTGCGACTTCAATAGCAAACAGTGCCAGTTTCCCCCACAGTAGGTAAATCACCATGTGCTTCACAGTAGCCAAGTCATAGTTGACCACCACAGTAGCCAAATCACAGTGCCCCCCTCAGTAGCCAAGTCATGGGCTACAAACTCACCCTACCTAAATAGTAAAAGTGCCCCCAATCCAGTATGGATTTGATGGCTTAGAAGGACACTGCCACCAGCTTTTACACCAATAAAATAACAGCATCCTCAGATATAGTATGAAATATACTTTATGGAATTCTATTTTTTATGTTAAATCGCCTGTTTACTTATAGAAAAAAAAATAACCTCAAGCCATATGCAAATAGGTTGAGAAGAGCCATTGAGATGAGTCAATTTCAGAAGCTGTAGGGGGGAGTCTCACTTCAGATACTTTTATCTTATAGCACCTAGAACCATGATTGGTATTATATTAAGGGGGTCCTCTACTTTCAGCAAATATGGGTTATTGATATTGATATTGTTTGTATAATGAAAAGATAACAGTTTTCCAGTATCCTTTATTTATAAATGCATCACAGTTTTGTAGATATCTGCTTGCTGTCAATCTATAGGAGACTTAATTGTCTTATCGGTCCATTGTCATATGAGGTCACACAGGTGCTCGGCTGGTAAGAATCACATCCGAGCTGATGTGTGTTATAACAAGCCATGCACCTGTGTGACATCACAAGAACACATGTGAATGGTTCACCTGGCACCTCATCAGTTTATCTTATCAGTTGCCATGACATATAAAGGGAATCAGGGACTATTGAAGCCTTTCAAAAATGATTGCTCCCATTAAAAAATCACAAGAAAGAAATCTTGGAAACCAACTGCTATGGTATCATTTACAATTAGGCCCACCAGTAGTAACTATAGTGCACATAAAAATTTGTTGTACGGTGAATATACTGCACATATACAAACCTGAAATTAATATATCACTTAAAAGTATGAACATGAAATGAATGCACCAAAGACATAAATGTATACCATCATTTATGCCACAAATATAATTGTATACTAACAATAAATATATAACACACATAAATACATCAACCTAAATAACTGATAGCCAAGCCCCCATTGCAAAGATTTATATATAGCACTCACCGAATTTATACCACTAATTAAGTTTTACACAGCAAGGTAATTCCTTATGGATTCATAGTACAGCACAGCATTCCCATTATTAATTTACTTAGCACAACAATCCCATAATAAATTTAACATAGCGCCTTCATTATAAATTTACGGTAGTACACCACAACTATAGTAACATTATTAAGCAAGGACCCCCATATTAAAATTACTTTAGCACATCACTTACATTCTAAATTTAGCAAAGCACTCCCATTATAAATTTAACACAGCACCTCCATTATATGGTAACTTAGCACTGGATCCCTTCTCCAGCACTGTATCCACTAACAAAGATGATTAAATAATTCATACCTGCCAGCTACTGGCAATCCTGCAGCTTCCTACACTGCCTGCGGTCCTCCTACAGGGTAAACACCGGTGCCTGCCTCTACTAGCCGGATGGACAGTTGCCGTACTCTGCTACTGGAGGTGTGTCCAGGATCTGCTTTATATACCTGCTTAAACCTCGCTGGCTACAGTCTTATGCTTTCTTTGGTTTTCTTATCTCGACTTTGTACTATTGACTATCCCTTTTGGACTCCGATTCTGTACTGTTGCTATCTTGTGACACGGTCCTCTGACCTTGATTTCTGTGTTGTTATTCATTCAGACTTGTTTCTTGTCTGCACTGTGGCTTATGGAGGGAGCCAGCTACTGCCCACTATTTACGATGGTGACCAGTTGTAGGTAGGTGACAGCTTAGAGCAGTAGTGGCAAACCTTTTAGAGATCGAGTGCCCAAAATGAGACCCAAAAACCACTGGCTTTTCCCAAAGTGCCAACATGGCAATTTAGGCAGTAACAAACTTATTACTACCAGAATCTTTGAGCGCCAATGCGACACCTTTTAACTCTTCGGACAGGACCAAGCAGCACAGGATGGGTCATTTTACAATAGCAGGGCACTACTTGGACTGCCTGAGACTGCAGGAAGATGCCATGTCTGGCAAACTCTGTGCCTGGGAGACTGCCCATGTGCCCACAGAGATGCCTCCAAGTGCCATCTCTGGCACCAGTGCCATAGGTTCGCCACCACTGGCTTAGAGGGTCAGTTTAGGGCTCACCGTCGTGTCTGCTTTTTCCCTGTGCTCAAAGCCACCCCCTCCTTATAGTTAATGTATATCTCATCTCAATGTCTATTGTTGGGGGAGCTTCTTTAAATGCGCCTCTAAGTTAAATAAAGGATTATAAAAAAAAATAAAATAAAACAATCCCAGTCTTGTTACAGAAAGCAAGAAAAATTTAAATAGTACAAAATATCACTAATAAATTATGCCTAATATTATTAGCCGTTTTCTTTTACAGGTATAAATCTGTCATCACCCCCAGGAGGATTTGCATATCAATCTGGTGTGTCTGGATAGTGTCACTCGTAGTGGGGCTGGTGCCAATGTTTGGATGGAACAACAGAACTCAATTAAAGGATGAAGAGAAAAACTATCTGAAGTGTGAATTCTTAAGTGTTATGGGGATGGATTATATGGTTTACTTCAATATTTTTGGATGGGTTTTTCTTCCGTTACTGATCATGCTCGCTTTGTATATTGAAATTTTCTATCTCATCCGGAAACATTTAGCAAAAGGCACTACAAACACCAAAGGCAGAGGCATTTTTTATGGCAAGGAGTACAAGACAGCAAAATCTCTCTCCCTTGTTTTGTTGCTATTTGCCCTAAGCTGGTTGCCATTGTCCATTATGAATTGCCTTATCTATTTTAGACCAACTGTTAAAGAATCCACTGCCTTCCAGCCAGTCATCCTTCTTGCTATTTTGCTATCCCATGCCAACTCCGCCATGAATCCCATTGTCTATGCTTTCAAAATTAAAAAGTTTAAAGAAAGTTATATCCAGATTCTCAAAACCTATATCCTACACAGAGTCTTATTAACTGAAAGTTCAAGTGGTGAGCATACCCTGGATGAAATATCCCAGGAATGATGCTGGAGAACATAGCACAATCTGAACTGATTTTGGAATGCCGATGTGGAACATTTAGGACTGCCTTTCTACAAACCTGATCCAAAATTACCTATATTATACCGGACATGCTTGGTGACTTGATGCAAATGCAATTTTAATAACCTCAGGAACATACTGCACTCAGTGTAATGCATATTTAAAGCAAAAATATATATTTTTAAAAAGTAAATTTTACAATATTGATTGTCTATCGGAAGGATGGACCTGATCCTTTACAGAGAACAGGCCACCTTCCTTTTCTATTCTCTATATATCAGCTGGTGGAGACGATCTTTGGGAGTGCTGAGTATCGAAGAGCTATTCTAGGTTACCAATATTTTATCCTGGAAAACTATAATGTGGTGCAATGCAGTGATGAATCACCGGATTAATATATAGGAACCACAGTGTTTAACTGTAGACACGGGCAATGAGAGAAACTGAAGACACAAAAGACATATGAACCCACTGTATAGATGTATTTTATATTATTGCTACAATATTAATATAGGATCTTTGTAAATGACTTGGATAAAAATATATTTCTGTATTGTGTGTACATCCATTATGTAAAACCTATGTGTCTCCATGCTATGTCAGTCGTACTATTATACATATGTCCCATACTTCATGCTAACAGAAAAATTAATATTTAAAGGAGTTGTCTAGGATAAGCAAATAGTTGCCATTAAGATCAATCTAAAAACTTTTAGAGAAAACTCCAGATAAATCATTGTGTGCCACAAGCATAATTATGGAATCATAATAAGTAGGCATTAGCCGGATTGCTTTTTTAGTTCAGGTCCAGGGTTATGGCAAATTAGCGCCCCTGTCTACTAGCCAAGGCTCTGAAAAGGCCAGGGGGACAACCTGGGCGATCACAGCCATGGCTAGTAGGTAAGGTTGAACAGGCTTCTGGTTAAATCAGGCTTTATTTAATAGATTTCCGTTAAGCTCATAACTACTGCCATCTGTGAGAATACGGACATAGCCGGATACGAAATTATGTAATAAATAATGAAAATAAATGTTTATCATTTATAATGCAACACAGTTTACCAGATATGACAAAAAATTCTAAATAATGTCAAAATAAATAAAATGTAATATTTTGCTGTAGGGCTGGTATTTGCTCTGTTAACCATTAAAAAAGTTGCTCATACTTGTATTCTCATTGTATAATGACCTTAAAGCATAACTTAGCTTTTAACCAAAACGTGTAAATCACTAGAGCGGAATATAATAGTAAACTTTACAATACGCTTTATTAAAGAAAAAACTTCATGCATTTCTCCGTGCTTTTAGCAGTGTGTATAAGACACATAAAACACATACAGACAGCTGATTCCTGATGTATTTGAAACTTGAGAGGTCAATGTACTAACCTGTCATTCCTGTAGTAGGCTTATTGCACCCAAAACAAAACAGATTGAAATCATCTTTATGTCCCTTTCACCAGTAAGAAAGGGAATGGGAGCACAGGCAAGGTCAGAAAGGTGCTGGTAATAGGAGATTCCATTATAAGGGGAACAGACAGGGCAATCTGTCACACCGAACAGTGTGTTGTTTTTTTCCGGGTGCGCAAGTTTGGCATGTTGCGGATTGGGTTGACCGATTACTGGGAGGGGCTTGTGAGGATCCAGCAGTCATGGTCCACATTGGCACTAATGATAAAGTAAGAGGTAGGTGGAAGGTCCTTCAGAATGATTTCAGGGACTTAGGCCATATGCTCAGGGAAAGAACTTCAAAGGTAGTTTTCAAGGAAATATTACCTGTACCACATGCCACACCAGAAAGGCAGCGGGAGATCAGGGAGGTAAATAAGTGGCTCCAAAGTTGGTGTAGGAAGGAGGGCTTTGGGTTTATGGAGAACTGGGCTGCTGTTGGCTACAGGCTCTACAGCAGGGATGCAGCTGTTTTGGGGGAAAAATGGCTAGAAGGTTGGAGAAGTGTTTAAACTAGAGACCTGGGGGAAGGGCAACTACGCTTGTGCAGGGCAAGAAGACAGTTTAGATGGGGAACTGGGAAGAGTCATGGTAAATGGGTGAGAAAGGGGCTGGGATAAGCTCAGGGAATGAGAACCAAAGGGATAGGGAAAACCATATGTGCAATTTGCCTGCATAGTGTGCAGAGGGCGCCAGATTCACGATTTCTGGTGAGTGTTCTTCATGAATCTGGTGAACTCTGCACAGCTCCGACAGAGTGCACCACTTTTTTTTTGTGCACCTTTAAAGTGGGGCATGGGACACAATTCTGTAGGACTTTGCATGTTAAATCTGGCGCATGGTCCGACTGAGCACCGGAACACCCCTTTCAGTGCAGAAATTTGTGTCGCGTGAAAATAGTGCAGACACAAGATAAAAGGGTCAAAAATAAGTTTTTGGTCAATAACAAAAGTTCATCTCAATATTTTATTATTTATCCTTTGTTGGCAATGACAGAGGTCAAACATTTTCTGTAAGTCCTCACAAGATTGGCAAATACTGTTGCTGATTTGTTGGCCCATTCCTCCGTGCAGATGTTTTGGGCTGTCGCTGGGTACCAGAGACTTTCAACTCCCTCCAAAGGTTTTCTATGGGGTTGAGATCTGGAGACTGGCTAGACCACTCCAGAACCTTAAAATGCTTCTGACAAACCCACTCCTTCGTTGCCCTGGTGGTGTGCTTGGGATCATTGTAATGCTGAAAGACTCGTCTACGTTTCATCTTCAATGCCCTTGCTTATGGAAGGAGGTCTGCAAAACCCCAAGATACATGGGCCGATTCATTCTTCCTTTTACAGGGATCTGTTGTTTTTGCAATTTGCAAAGAAAGTCTTTAAAAACAATGTGATTTTCTGGATTTGTTTTCACATTTGTCTCTCATAGTTGAGGTATAACTATGATGTCAATTGCAGACCTCTCTCAATTTTTTAAATGAGAGAACTTGCACAATTACCTTTGTACCTTTGCAAAGTGTCTTCTGCAGCTCCCTCTGCATTCTGCCTTCAGCTGACAGGCAGCTGACTTCAAGCGGTCGTATCTTCTGAACCATGACACATACAAACACAATTCTGTGAAATGGAGATATCCACTGTATTTACTTTAAATCTGTATATTATATAAGAAGGGAGATTCTTCTTTTAATAGGACACCAGCTAGGGTCTCTAGGTGCTATGGTTCAGAAGATATGACCATTTAAATTTTGAGACTGTATATATGCATGGGGGATGTGCAAATGGGACATATATAACCGTATGGCAGTAGTGAAGGGGTTTATTAGAATCAAAGTACCAGCATAGTATTTCTAGGTGCCACAGAACCAGTTACCGTTAGGAATGGTGAGCTGTATTTTAAAAAAATTACATTTTTGACTGCAACTTTAATAGTGGTTACCCCTAGTACTGTGGCACCTAGAAACACAATCCTGTTATGTTATTAAAGGGGACATCTTTTTAATATTCCACCAGAACTCTGTTTCTAGGTGTCACTGTTCAGAAGATATAGCTGTTTGAAGAGTGCCATTACATCTATAAATGCGCCATCTCTATTGCTTCCCTAGGTCTCTACTGCTTTTAAGATAGTTAACTTGATCAAGTTCACCGGCTTAAAACTACAGCAAAGGCACAATTTTCCCAGTACCCCTTTAAATTCCCCACCCAACTCCTGCTTCTGCACAATACTATTTTGCTTAATCTGCACATTTGGTGGCAAACAGAGAATAGAAAAGCAGAAGAGAGGGCTAATAGCTGCATCGAATTCTACGACGTAACTAATATAAAGCTAAGGTTTAATGACCTATAGTAACAGAAGAAGCACAATATATAAGATGACAAAATCCTTCAGTTGGGGCTAGTCCATACCCAAAAAGGAAACTTAAAAATATATAGAAAAGAAGTTAGAATCAACCACATTGCTTTTCATTAGGCTCACACAGAAAACCATTAAAGGAAACCTACCACATGAAATAGTAGGTGTAAGCTGCAAATACCAGCTAATTTTATTAGTGTCATAAACCACTGTATCGTGGTTTAAACACTTTTTAATCTGTATATCTGAAGCAGCTTCGGCGCACCATGCGGCTCTCCAGCACTTCCTATGTAGGAAGTGCACCGAAGCTGCTTCAGATATAAAGATTTAAAAGTGTTTAAACCACGTTACAGTGGTTTATGACACTAATGAAAATAAGCTCCGGCACCAGCTCACCCTGAGCTGGTGCTCGGTATTTGCAGCTTACATCTACAATTTCATGTGGTAGGTTTCCTTTAAGCAAAATTCCCAAAGCTTTTATGTCTTTACTTATTGTAAACACTGCAAGTTTGAGATTAATAATTCCTTTATTTATATAGCGCCAACAGATTCTGCAGCGCTGCACAGAGCTTGCCAGTCCCTGTCCCCATGGGGATCACAATCTAATCAACCAACCAGGATGTACTTTTTTTTTGGAGTGTGGGAGGAAACCCACACAAACACGAAGAGAACATACAAACTATTTGCAGATGGTGATCTGGATTGGATTTGAACCTAGGAATCCAGTGCTGCAGGGCTATTGTGCTAACTACTGAGCCACTGTGCTGCCCATATAGATAGAAATCTAATATTATGCAAGAATACATGCTGTATGCATAAAGATCCTGTGACAGTTTTTCAAGGAGGAATATTCATTATTTGCACACACATTGCACCTCTTTGCAGGCGTTTCTGACACTACTGACAGTTGTGGTAGGACAGAGCTACTCTTTTTGCAGTTTAATGTATTGACTATGATTTATGCCAGAAGCCTGCATTAACTGATGTGCATAGTTATTAAAGTCAGTCCATAACTGATTTGATTTTGGTGTTTTGACACACAGACCAACTAAAATTGTGTACAAATCCTTGTGAAATCCAGTTTTATGTTGGAATGCTAAATATGTTTCCTTATGTAAAGTGTGTAAATCTTATTTAAGTGTTAATGACAGTATTTTACTTTACCTAAGATTGAAATAGTTATTACTGTACATTTTCCATAAACTCTACACATATGTGAAGTGCAGGTGAATCCAAAAGCTTTGTAATGTATCTCATCACAGCAAGGGGCTCGTTGTGCAACACCCCTGCGGATGCAAAGGGTTATGTAGGTGTTGAGAAAGTGTCCCTCTCCATGTCAGACTTCATTGGACAAATTGTAGCAAGATCTACAATACGGCCCATATAGAAAGGTTCCACACCAAAAATGAATATAGTTACATCAAGCTAGTATGGTGTGTAAAAACAGGTAGAGTACATTTAGAAAAACGAATACAGACAGGCCCCGGGTTACGTACATGATAGGTTGTGCAGGTTTGTTCTTAAGTTGAATTTGTATGCAAGTTGGATCTGTATACTCTATAATTGTAGAGAAAAATGGGTTAGTATGTGGAATACTTCAGTTATATATAGTTATGGGTGTGGTGGTCTAGGACGGGAGATCCTCCGTTTCTCCCATATTACCGCATTCTATGAACAGTGTCCAATATAATGACCACACATGTAGTTAGGCAAAATAGATACTTTTACTTCAAAACTTCAACATATACATTCTTCATTCAAAGCGTTTGTCTGTCCCACAATTAATAATAGCATAGTAGGTTAAATTTATCCAAGTTCAGCTTGCATAGATAGCTAACAGCTAACATGGCGCTCACTGAATTGTTGCTCGGCGTCTTAGGAGTTAGCGTCTCTGCCCTAAGGATCAAGCTAAATGTGCTAAAAGTTCAATTTTTCGTAATGATCGTATCCGGTTGGATAAAATAATGGTTAACAATACATTAGGACGTCAATAGACTCCTATGATCTCAGCTATTACCATCTATGCAAGCTGATTGTAGCTAATTGTAGCTAAAGACAAAATTTTTTGGGCCTCTGTGACTACTGGATTTTAAAAATGTTGTGTTGTCATGAGAACCAAGATTAACAATAAATCTTAATTGTAAACACCTTTGATAACTGTTATAGCTGTCTATTGTATCCTAGGTACAGTACAGTAAATTACCAACATCCAAAGGTCCGTTTGTAACTAGGGGTTGTCTGTAAGTCGAGTGTTCTTAAGTAGGGGACCGCCTGTATGCGTTTATTGATACACTAATAAAAACATTTTTAAAAATGCATGGTTACAATGCATGCATTTGTACCATGCATTTTAAAAATGTTTTTATTAGTGTATCAATAAACGCATATTTGTTTTTTTAAATGTATTCTACCTGTTTGAGGATCATTTTTACACACCATACTAGCTTGTTGTAACCTCTCCATGTCAGAAGCTATGACAGGAGAGATTTAGTAATTACAGCATGTGGAAAGACAACAGTTAACTATGTGTAAGTTATTGACCAATGATAGGGTCCACGGACCCTTAGTAAATGTGCCCCAGTGTCTGTGCAACATCAGCACTGACGCTTATTCCGAGGATTAGAGTCAGAAGACTGATAGCTGCAGCATCCACAGATTGGACACAGCTACATCCCAGCCTGCATCTACTACTAGGCTGGTGAACTATTCCTGAGGACACTCTCCATGACCACTCCAGTAATCCGGAATCTCCAGTAATCTGGAATCTGTTCTGAGTTCATTTTGGCCCGTTGCCTGCAGTTGTTCCAATAAAGAACCGTTAGTTATTTTGCATGACGTTGCCTCCGTCTGATCCCTGGATACGGCTGTATCACCACCACAGGCTCTCCATCCATTACCCAGGGACATATCTTACCGACACTAAGGGGTTGCCCCAGGGAGAACCAGTAAATCAGCTTCTCCCTCTGTATTTTCTTGCACACATCACCTGCTGGAGACCTGTGAGGCTGTAGGACAGCCCTCCAGTCCCCATACAAAACACTGTGACATCAGTGCGCCCTAGGCCGCAACCTCCAGCCACTCCGTTATTCTGGGCCCCAGCTGCCTACAGCCCCCAAGAAAAGGCATATATAAATTACATATAAGGGCTATTTACTAAGGTTCTCGCAGCCGCATTTTCATTGGGTTTCCCGACTATTAGGGGATCGCGCCGGGGATTGTGTAGCACGCTATCAGATTTTGGCGAATCGGTGCCAGCTTTCATGCGACAGAAATGGGAGGGGCAGCCGTCGGACGATCCAATGGATTCAGACGAAGTGCGTTAACCCCTTAACGCTCTGCAGGTGCAGGGAATGTGTGAAGAGGGATCACGGCTGAGTCCTCTTCATACAAGGGTGGGGGTTGTTGCATATTGCAGCAAACCCCCACCGCTAATAACCACCGCGGCTATTAACGCGGCAAGCACCGACCGCGGCTATTAACCTTTCCTTTGCCGCCGGCAAAGTCGCCGGCGGCACTTAGAAGACTGTTGCTATGGTAGCCTCGGGTCTTCCTCTGATCCGAGGCTACATGGCTTCTGCAGAGCCTGTGGCTCATTGTAATGAATGACCTGCAAAAATGCCATATATTGCAATACAGAAGTATTGCAGTATATGTAGGAACGAATCTGACCATCTAGGGTTAATGCCCTAGAGGGTCTAAAAGTGAAAAAATTGTTTTAAAGAAAGTTAAAAAAATGAAAAAAAATACATAAATATAAAAAATTCAAATCACCCCCCTTTCCTTAGAACTGATATAAACATAATAAACAGTTAAAAAATCACAAAAAATAGGTATCGCCGCGTCCCAAAAGCCCGATCTATCAAAATATAAAAACGTTATGGGCCGGTCGGTGACTTCCGAGACGGGATATGACGACCCAAATCTGAAATATGACTTTTCACCTTTTTACATCACATAAAAAAATGGACATAAAAGTAATCAAAATGTCGCACAGACCTCAAAATGGTTAGCAATGAAAAAAGACACTCACACAGCTCCGTACCCCAAAGTATGAAAAAAGTTATTAGCGTAGAAAGATGGCAACATTTTATTTTTTTTTGTACACATTCGTTTAAATTTTTGGAAATGTATTAAAACGCAATTAAAACCTGTATAAGTGTGTATCACCGCAATCATACCAAACCAAAGAATAGAGCAGAGGTTTATTTGGAGGCACCGTCAAAGTGTAAAAACTGAGCCCCAAGAACGTGCGTTTTTTAAAAAATTTTTTTCCACATTTGGAATTTTTCCAGCTTGTCGTAACGGCATGTTAAAATTAATAATATTACAGGAAAGTAACATTTGGTTATGCACAAAATAGCCCTCACACGGTCTGTACACGTAAAAATGAAAAAGTTATGGATTTTTGAAGGTGAGAGCGAGAAATGAGCGAAAAAACCGGCGTCCTTAAGGGGTTAACATTTAATTAACTTATATACACGAGAGGAAGAGGTGAACCCAGTGGACCAGATCAATGGAAGCAACACAAGCAGGAAATCGGGCGCACAATCTTCGTGAATCGCAGCAGATGTGCATTTAGGCGGACATTCGGATGGGGATTGCGCGGACGGTTAAAAAGTGCCCCATAGTGTGGACATTATCTTTTTGGTGCATGAATGGGTGCATGCATTCAGGGGCACAACTCTGTGTACACCGTGGTTTTGTACTGTGAGAATTTAAGAACTGTTGTGTATCTATCTGAATGTGGGTGGCTTCAAAAGTACGGGAACGTGGACAGCAAAGTGCTAAACCGAAAGTGTGGCCTGGGAAGTCAACATTAATATGCTGTGTCTTAAGAATTTGTTATTAAGAAAGATTTTCCACGGCACACTAATCATAGGTAACTTAAAGCTATTTGTCCACCCAACGAAGGGTGTCTTTAGTATTTAGTTGAACCCTACCACCAGCCTCCTAATATAGATGGTTCTGCATTACAGCCAAACTTTTGTAGCCAATTTTAGATGCATATATTTTTTGCCCTAAGCCATACCTTTTGCTCTGCAGGACCGGGTAAGTAAATGTGCCCCATAGTGTGTGACATTATACTTTTTGGTGCATTGAAGGGTGTAATTGCATTCAGAGGGCACAACGTCTGTTGTACAGTGTTTTGTACTGTGAGAACTTTAAGAACTGTGTGTATCTACTGAATGTGGGTGGTTCAAAAGTAAGGAACGTGGACAGCAAATGCTATAGAAAGTGTGCCTGGGAAGTAAACATTAATATGCTGTGTCTTAAGAATTTGTTATTAAAGAAAGATTTTCCACAGCACACTAAATCATAGGTACCTTACAAGCATATTTTTGTCAGCCCAAGAAGGGGTCCTGTAGTATTTAGTTGAACCCTACCCCATGCCTCCTCATATAGATGGTTCTGCATACAGCACAACTTTTGTAGCAAATTTAAGCTGCATATATTTTTTGCCCTAAGCCATACCTTTTGCTCTGCGCTTTACTCCTCCCCCATACAGTATCCCCCCTTAGAGACCTCCATTTCCTGCTCACATCGGGCCACATTTATTAAACTGGCATGTGCCAGTTTTATGATGTACTTTACACATAAATACATGTGCAAAGTGCTTGCCTTTAAAGTGTTTGTGCCAGTTTTGTGTCGCGGCTGCACTGTGTCCGTCACGACACAAAACTCTGCACCGTGCGCCACATTTATATCAAAATTCTGACATAACTGTAGCACACACCTGTTAAACTGAGTGCACCAAAAAAAAATGGTGCACTCAGTTAAAGCACAATCGGCACGTGTAGGGTTTAATAATAAACTCTCCGTTAGACTTCAATAATCTGGTGCACTCTGCAAATTAGTGAGGCAAAGTACCTCACTATTGATAAATGGGATCCATTGTGTCACTCTAGCTCTCTGTTATCATTGTAGCCCCTCTGATATTGTACCTCAATACCCCCATATTACAGATACCTCTTATTGTGCCCTGCAGCAGAAGTCCACCGCCGGCAGTTCCCCTCCTATTCTCCCCCTCTTTTTTCTCCCCTAGCAGCTCACAGCTCCCTTTTGTATTTTGCCCCCAGCTATTCCCCCTTTTTTTGTGACCCCCATCATCTCCCCCTCTCATTGTGACCCGCATATCTTATTGTGGTCCCCAGCTCCTCCTATTATTTTGACATCCAGCACCTTCCCCTCTTATCATGACCTTCTCCTGCAGTTATGACCTCCCCACATTATTTTGCCCCCTTCCCCAGCAGTTCTCTTTCATATTGTGCCCCCACAGTAAAATAAAAAGCACAGATGCTCCCCTGCAGCAACTCCTCTCTCCTTCTTCTGTATGTAGCTCCGAAGCCGACAGGCAGATGGTATCATCACATCTTGCCTGCCGACCCTGCTACATTCAGCACAGTGAGGAACAGTGATAGTGCAGGGAGCTGACGCTCTCTGCATTAGTGCAGTAATCATCTCGGTCAGCGTCCAGATGACGCCAACAGAGCTTACCAACCCATACTTCCCAAGTGGGACAGAGCCCAAAAACCAGGACTGTCCTTCTGGATCCGGGATGTTTGGGAGGTATGGGTACTGCATTAGCTGTCTTGTCTTATTAATCCCACATTTCTTTGTCCCGCAAATTTAAATGTAAAATTATTGAAATCTTAAAAGCTTGAAATGTGTCACCATCTTCATTTTGAGTTAAGTTTTCCCACATCTCCACACCCATCTTTAAAATGAGCCCCCTGGACCCAATTCATTAGCCTTTGCCTCAGCTCTAGGCTCTATTTTTAGCTCGCTGCTATATGCTGTTTCTGCTATATTTCTGTTCACTGCTATGGGAAATAAAGAGGAAAATAGGTAAGGATCTCAGTTATTTCAGTAAAACCAACCTCCGCTAACAACCTGGATTTGGCTGTTATTGTGAAGGGGGTGAGGAATCTGTAGAGGGATGGGGTGTGATTTTCATTAAAAGGTGTTGGTCCAAGAGGTGGCTATGGGAATGGCACATTCTGATCAGTTTTTTCCATTTTACTTCAGTATTTGTAAGCAAACCAAAAAAAATTACACTAGAAAAACGTGCAGCTTTGCCAAGCTATGTTTTAGCTTATAAATACGGATTTAAAATACTGATCAGAATACTTCAGTATTAGGTCCCATGCACACAACAGCATTTGAGGCCTTGATCACACAAATTGCAGCCAGATCACTGCCCTCATAGAGGTCTATTATACCTGATCACAGTGTTCTCACCGCACCTTGACAGGGCCGGGCCGCTCTGCTTCCTATGGTGAGGGGAGAGGTGGGCTGAGCTCACCCCCTCCCTTCTTCACCCAGCCGTGTGCTTGAGCATGAATTATTATAATAATTATTGTATTCTGCAAGATCTGTGAACCTTGAAATCCATGCTATAAACAGTCATTGCCAAGTAACAATGTTACTATCACTAGATTCCAACTATATTCAAGCTACTTGCTCAATCACATATAACAAAACTTATCTATTTATATATCAAAGAAACATCTCCTGCAGGATTCTTTATTGCTTTATTATGGGCATTTAGGGTTGGACTTCCAAAATGATCCTCTTTTATCTACTCTTTCCTCTAAAAGTTTCAATTAAAGAAAATCTACCAACAAAATCAAGCATGATACTCTTATATTTGTGAACTTCGTAAAAAAGAGGAAAAAGTTGGCACTCACCGCCTTTGTAAAACTTCAATTTCTTTATTCATCCATATTTAAAACATGGCGTACACAGCGGGGGAGGGTTATGCAAAAGGATGCGTTGTTTCGTTCAGGGACGAGTCGTTTCGCGCACAGGTTAGCGCTTCATCTTGCCTGACTCTCCAGGCGTTCTCATCTGGCTTTTAAATGAGGACGCCGGGAGACTCTGCTGCATGTGCAGCCACACCTACAGTTTAAAGACCTTACATTGGATAAAAACAAATTAGGGGCGGTGGGATACAATCCCAGCCTCGCCCTAATCAAATGGCAGAATCAGACACAGGGAGGTAACAAAAGATTTAAAGCGGACCTGAATGAGAACTATATACTACCGGTTTAGCCAATAAGGGGAAGCGGTGGTGGGGGCGTGTCGTTTGAGGAAAGGGGAGAGGCACTTGCAAGTCCTTTCAAATTTAGTTTGTATTAGTACCAGCGGACCTAAATGGAAACCGCTTGCTGGTGCATAGGGCCAATCAGGTTATAGTGGGAGGGAGAGGGGAGTGGATGAGGGAAGAAAGGGGAGGAGATAGATTCTTTTCACATATACAATATATTAAAGTTCGAGGGGAGTTTCGTTACACTGAGCAATTAATATGAGATAGAAATCGTGAATCTTCATGGGGTTTCTTCCTATGGCTTCTTTCTTTTCCCCTTCTCTTTTAATGTTAGTGTTTCGCAGACATATCTCCGAGTTACGCGGAGAACGGGGGCAGAGCAGGGAAGGTATAGTACATAGCTCATTAATAGAGACCGTACTTCAATATGGCAATAGGGCAATAAACATAGATCAGAACAAGGAAGGTATAGTAAATAGCCCATTAATAGAGACCGTACTTCAATATGGCAATAGGACAATAGACATAGCGATAGACATGCTCTTCATAAAAAGACCCCCATATCGTTTCTGTCATTAAGGCCCAATGCACCTAGTGCTTCGGTGCGTATAATCCATTGGGCTTCCTTTCTAAGTAATAGCCTATGCCTGTCACCCCCATGTACCGGTATTGGAACTTGTTCGATACCTGCAAAGGTGAGTACATTAGTATCTCCTCCATGAGTTGCATTAACATGTTCTATTAGACGTGGGGCACCTTTACCAGTTGTTATAGAATGTTTGTGCTCCCTGAAACGTGTGAACATGGTCCTAATTGTATTTCCGATATAGAATCGCCCGCAAGGGCAAAATATGACATACACAACAAAATTTGAACGGCATGTGATAAATTGTTTGATCCTATGCTCCCACCCGCCGATCTTTAAGGATTTTCCAACTATTAGTTGGTTACAGTGCTTGCAGTTCCCGCATTTGTGGTTGCCTAGAGGAGCGGCCTTTTTTAGCCATTCATCTTTTCTGGGTGCACTAGGGAGCCTGCTTCGGACTAGATGGTCCTTAAGGGTTCTACTCCCTATATAAATGTGTTATCTTCATGATCATACCAACCCAAATAATAAAGGGGATGTGTCATTTGGAGCACACAGCGAAAGCTATAAATAAAGAGCCCAAAAGAAAGTGGCCCAAATGTCTTTTTTTCGTTTTTCAATTTCACTGCACCTGGATTTTTTATGAAATACCATCACTAGGAAGTACAATTTGTATGCCGAAAACAAACTCTGACAGAGCTCTGTACACAGAACATACATGTACAGCACATACATGTACAGCACATAGGTGCGGGAGCTGTATATAGAGGTGGTGTTTGCTGCATATTGCAGCAAACACCTGCCGCAAACCCCCGCGGCCGGTGCTATTTATAGAATTCTGGCACGTGGGGACGTTGCCATCTTGGTTCCATTTGTTGTTCCCCCGAGGGCCATTGGGGGCGGCGAACGGTTGCCATAACAGCCCTGGGTCTTTGGCAGTGGCTCATTGTAATGAATACTGTACTGTGTAAAAGTTCCATATACTGCAATACAGTAATATTGCAGTATATGGTAGAAACGATCAGACCACCTAAGGTTAATGTACCCTAGGGGGTCTAAAAAATAGTTTAAAAAAATGCAAACGCAAATGCCTTTTTTTGCCAATTTCACCACATTAGCAATTTATTTCCAGTTTCCCTGTACACGGTATGGAATAATAAATAACGTCACTGTGAAGTAAAATGTATTTTGCAGAAAATAGGGGCCAACCACAACGGGGTAGCGTTACAACAGCCGTATTACGGGGTCTGGGTTTGCCGATTTAATGAGTAGCCCCCTTTGATTACAGGCCGCATAGGAGGTGGGCCCAGGCCAAAGTATAATTCGGCATCCCATCCACTCACGGCCCGTCCCTTTACCTCCCCTGACTGTTGCTGAAGTAGCTTGGACGCCCCGCCCTGCACTACACACCTCACTTGTGGCTGCTCCTCCCTGCCCTACCTGGCCCACCCGCTTCACATGCGGCCCGGCCCGCTTGCCTTACATCTAACCTGGTCAAGCGCCTCACGTCCGGCCCGACCTGCACGCCTCATGTCTGGCCTGGCCTGGGCCGCACGCCTCACAGGCCTGTCTGCCCTCTCCTACTCGAGTGACATCTAGCTGGGGTGAGTATAGTTACTAGATATGTAAATACATGTATATGTGTGTGTATATATGTTACGTATCTGTGCGTATGTGTTGTAAATACTGGATGTGTGTGTATATATGTTGTGTAACTGTGCATATGTGTTGTATATACTGGATGCGTGTGTATATATGCTGTATATCTGTGCGTATGTGTTGTATAAACTGGATGCGTGTGTATATATACTGTATATGTGTGTGTATGTGTTGTATATACTGGATGCGTGTGTATATACGCTGTATATCTGTGTATTAACGAAAAAGAGAGGGGAGGTCGGGGGCACTATTGAGAAAGGTCCTACGTCTTCGTGATAGTAGGGGCTCTGATCCAGGGCCAGTCAAGAGTAAAAACCGTAAGACTTGGGTTTTTTTGGCGTGGTGCTCTAACTATAGCAGACAGTCATATACAAGAACTTCGTAAAAAAGAGGAAAAAGTTGGCACTCACCGCCTTTGTAAAACTTCAATTTCTTTATTCATCCATATTTAAAACATGGCGTACACAGCAGGGGAGGGTTATGCAAAAGGATGCGTTATTTCGTTCAGGGACGAGTCGTTTCGCGCACAGGTTAGCGCTTCATCTTGCCTGACTCTCCAGGCGTTCTCATCTGGCTTTTAAATGAGGACGCCGGGAGACTCTGCTGCATGTGCAGCCACACCTACAGTTTAAAGACCTTACATTGGATAAAAACAAATTAGGGGCGGTGGGATACAATCCCAGCCCCGCCCTAATCAAGTGGCAGAATCAGACACAGGGAGGTAACAAAAGACTTAAAGCGGACCTGAATGAGAACTATATACTACCGGTTTAGCCAATAAGGGGAAGCGGTGGTGGGGGCGTGTCGTTTGAGGAAAAGGGAGAGGCACTTGCAAGTCCTTTCAAATTTAGTTTGTATTAGTACCAGCGGACCTAAATGGAAACCGCTTGCTGGTGCATAGGGCCAATCAGGTTATAGTGGGAGGGAGAGGGGAGTGGATGAGGGAAGGAGGGGGAGGAGATAGATTCTTTTCACATATACAATATATTAAAGTTCGAGGGGAGTTTCGTTACACTGAGCAATTAATATGAGATAGAAATCGTGAATCTTCACGGGGTTTCTTCCTATGGCTTCTTTCTTTTCCCTTTCTCTTTTAATGTTAGTGTTTCGCAGACATATCTCCGAGTTACGCGGAGAACAGGGGCAGAGCAGGGAAGGTATAGTACATAGCCATTAATAGAGACCGTACTTCAATATGGCAATAGGACAATAAACATAGATCAGAACAAGGAAGGTATAGTAAATAGCCCGTTAATAGAGACCGTACCTCAATATGGCAATAGGACAATAGACATAGCGATAGACATGCTCTTCATAAAAATCGTTTCTGTCATTAAGGCCCAATGCACCTAGTGCTTCGGTGCGTATAATCCATTGGGCTTCCTTTCTAAGTAATAGCCTATGCCTGTCACCCCCATGTACCGGTATTGGAACTTGTTCGATACCTGCAAAGGTGAGTACATTAGTATCTCCTCCATGAGTTGCATTAACATGTTCTATTAGACGTGGGGCACCTTTACCAGTTGTTATAGAATGTTTGTGCTCCCTGAAACGTGTGAACATGGTCCTAATTGTGTTTCCGATATAGAAACGCCCGCAAGGGCAAAATATGACATACACAACAAAATTTGAACGGCATGTGATAAATTGTTTGATCCTATGCTCCCACCCGCCGATCTTTAAGGATTTTCCAACTATTAGTTGGTTACAGTGCTTGCAGTTCCCGCATTCATCCATATTTAAAACATGGCGTACACAGCAGGGGAGGGTTATGCAAAAGGATGCGTTGTTTCGTTCAGGGACGAGTCGTTTCGCGCACAGGTTAGCGCTTCATCTTGCCAGACTCTCCAGGCGTTCTCATCTGGCTTTTAAATGAGGACGCCGGGAGACTCTGCTGCATGTGCAGCCACACCTACAGTTTAAAGACCTTACATTGGATAAAAACAAATTAGGGGCGGTGGGATACAATCCCAGCCCCGCCCTAATCAAGTGGCATGTTTTAAATATGGATGAATAAAGAAATTGAAGTTTTACAAAGGCGGTGAGTGCCAACTTTTTCCTCTTTTTACGAAGTTCTTGTATATGACTGTCTGCTATAGTTAGAGCACCACGCCAAAAAACCCCAAGTCTTACGGTTTTTACTCTTGACTGGCCCTGGATCAGAGCCCCTACTATCACGAAGACGTAGGACCTTTCTCAATAGTGCCCCCGACCTCCCCTCTTTTTTTCGTTACTCTTATATTTGTTATCCATGGCTTCATTTCTTCTAAAATAAACTTATAAAATTATTCTAATGAGCTGGAGTGGCTCTGGTGATTGTTTCCAGCGTCCCTCTGTGCTGCATATTGACAAGCTGTTACAATAAGCAGAACATATCTCCCCCCCTGCTCTCTCCCACCTCCCTCTGCCTGTGTAATCTAGCAGCAGCAGGAGGTGCAGGGGGAGGGAGACCTGCTCTGCTCATTGTAACAACCACTGCTAAGACATCACTGAGGGGTTCTAGCAACACCCCCCAGTGCCCTTCAGTCTCTCTTGCATACTTATAAAAGTTTATTTTAGAAGGAAGGAGGTCTATGAGTAAGCGTCCCTTATTTATCATGCCTGATTTTGATAGTTTATTTTCACTGTAGGGATATGCAACATCCCCCACCGGGGCCTAGCATGGAGGCAGCCGGGGCCCAGAATACCGGAGTGGCTGGCTATTGCGGCCTAGGGCACGCTGATGTCACGATGCTTGGTATAGGGACCGGAGGGATGACCTGCAGCCTGGCAGTTCTCCACCAGGTGGTGTGTGTAAGAAATACAGAGGGTGAAGCTGAGGTACTGGTTCTCCCTATGGCAACCCCTGAGTGTCTGTAAGATATGTCCCTGTGTAATGGATGGGGAGCCCGTGGTGGTAGACAGCCGTATCCAGGGTTCAGACGGAGGCAATGTGGTGCAAATTAACTCATGCTTCTTTATTGGTAGCAGGCAACGGGCCCAAATGGTTAACAGCAGATTCTGGTACTAGAGTGGTCGTGTAGAGGGTCCTCAGGAATAGCGCACCAGCCTGGTAGTAGATGCAGGCTACTCCAGTAGATGGAGCTGTGTCCAAACTGTGGAAGCTGCAGCTCTGGATTAGAGTCTCCTGACTCTGGTCCTGGGATTGGGTTAGTGTCAGCACTGAAGGTGTACTGAATGCGGCCTCTCTCTGTTCACCTTGTGGTAAAGAGCATGTGCTCAAAGAACACTGTGCTCCTCACTGCCCAGGGGTTTTATTCTCCTGGTAGCAGCTCTCCAATCACACTCCAGTTTACAATACAGCCAACTCATTGGTCAATAACTTACACCCATTTAACCATTGCCTATTCAGGCAGGATGTACAGCTGCTATTACGCAATGACGAGTTTCTAGAACCTTCATAGAGGGTTCATGATTCCCTCCGTCAGCTCCTAACCTGGAGAGGGCGCTATTTGCAGCTACCAGCCTGCCCATGTATTGGCAGGGGTGTTGCATATATATATAAATGCAGAGACATGTCTAAATGGAACAGATTTCTTGAAAAGTGGTCAACCCCTTTATGGTGTAATTCAATATACAATGTAAAGTGTCATTCATTTCCGGAAACCTCTGGTTAGTCAATGACTGCAAATACCTAAGGGCTGACCAATCCTAAAGCTTGCACCATAAATATTCTATTACGTGGGCTTAAGAAACCTTGCGCTTCCAACATCCATCCGTAACTATAAAGTGGAGGTTCTTAATGTTTCGGAAATTACCGTACTTATTTTGAATAATATAATGCTAAGTTTGCTGGCTGTTGTTTGAACACATCGTAGGAATTATAAAATGATAACCATCCTTCTATATAACTGTAATTGTGTAATGAAGCAGCAGTCCTGCACCTAATTGCTGGGGTCCACCCACTAAATTGAGAATGGCATTAGGCTGCATTTGAATTGTGTTTTGAAACTGGAGGAGGTGAAAGGAAAGAACCTCTTGTGATTGCAGATGCGTTTAGGCCTTAATGCTTGTGATGAGGGACAAGTTACACATGTGTGTCTGTAAAAAATAGAAAACATGTTGCTATTTCAACATTAAGAGTTTATAGTTGTAAATGCTTCTGTGGTCAGGAGAAGATCCTCCTTGCTGCACTTGAATTGCGTTCTAAATGCAACTCAGGTGCTGTGTGTGAATGTGGCCTGAAAGTACCATGCAGATCCTTGAGAGGCTGATCAAAACACAGCTGCTTTCCAACCCGACCAAGCAAATATAAACCGCAATTGACCCTCTACTTCCTTTAGGGTGCAGTCACAAGGTGCGTTTTTAAATGTACTAAAGACGCATAGTTTTTGCACATTTACCATGCGGTTGGCTGGTTTGAATTTGATTTTCTTTATTTCTGGAAGTGTAAACAGCAATATTAACATTTTCCCTTCTGTATAAACTTCCGCAAATATAGAAAAATGGATTCAAACCAGCTAAACACATGGTTAACATGCAAAAACACATGCGTTTTAAGTGCATTAAAAAAGGCACTAAGAACGGACCAAGAATGCACCGTGTGACCACATCCATTGTCACCTGTGGTTAACTGGTCTTGTAAGGAGAGCAATAAGTGAGAAAGATAAGATGTTTAAAGGTGCTAAAATATGAAGGTAGCCATGAGGTGTTACAGGATTATAGAGAGAAAAAGAAATCATGTAAAAAGCAGATATAAGACGTGAAAAAAAAGAGGCTGAGAGAAATAATGCAAAAGAGAACAAAAATCCCAAACTATTTTTCAAGTATATAAAAAAAAAATAAAAACGGAGAGTGTGGGTCCTCAGAAGAATAACCTGGGAGCCATGGTGGAAGGAGATGAGGAAAGGGCCAATCTACTGAATGTTGCCTTCTCGACTGTCTTTACCCAGGAAAATCCCATGGTGGCAGACATGATGAGGAATTATGTAAATTCTCTTTGGAATGTGAACAGTTTAACCCAGGAAGAGGTACGGCGCGCCTCACAACCACTAAGATAGACATATCACCGGGGCCAGATGGCATACGCCCCGGGTTCTGCATGAACCATGATAGACAGTCCGTTATTTTTCATATTTGAAGATTCCCTGAGGACTGGTTCTGTTCCACAGGACTGGCGCATAGCAAATATGGTACCAATATACAAAAGAGGATCAAAAAGCGATCCTGGAAACAACAGACCTGTGAGTCTATTTTTTGTTGTGGGGAAAATATTTGAGGGGTTTGTTACAGATTCTATCCCAGAGCATCTCACTGTACATACACTTATAACCCAGCATCAGCATGGCTTTATGAGGGATCAGTCCTGTCAGACTAATCTGATTAGCTTCTACGAGGAAGTAAGTTCCAGACTGGATCTAAAGGAGGTTGTGGATGTTGTATATCTGGACTTTTCAAAGGCATTTGACACAATGCCACATAAACGGTTGGTACGTAAAATGAGATTGCTGGAACTAGGCGAAAATCGGTGTATTTGGGCAAGTAATTGGCATAGTGATAGAAAACAGATGGCCGTCATTAATGGCACATTCTCAGATTAGAGTACCACAACAGTCATTATTGGGGCCACTTCTTTTTAATATTTTTTATAAAAGACCTTGTTGTGGGTTTACACAGTCAAGTTTCAATATTTGCAGATGTTACTAAGCTTTGTAAAGTAATTAATACTGAGGTCGATAGTTTAGCATTACAGAGTGATTTGTGGAAGCTTGAGGAGTGGGCAGAGTAATGGTTGATGAGGTTTAATGTAGATAAATGTAAGGTTATGCACTTGGCCATGGAAACAAGAAGTACAATTATGTTCTAAACAGTCAATTACTTGGTAAAACTGGAGCTGAAAAGGACTTGGGGATATTGGTGGATGGCAAACTTAATTTAGTAAACCAGAGGCAGGCAGCTGCTGCTAAAGCAAATAAAAGTATGGGATGTATCAAGAGAGGAATAGATTCTCATAATAAGGACATCATTTTGCCCTTATACAAATCACTGGTCAGGCCACACATGGAATATTGTGTACAGTTTTGGGCACCACTGTATAAAAAGGACATAGTAGAACTGGAACGGGTGCAGAGGAGAGTAACCAAGATTATTAAGGGGAATGGGGGGACTAGAATACAATGACAGATGACAATGACAGGAGTTTGTTATGGTGGACTCTATGTACATGTTCAAGTGACACCTGGATGCCTTTCTGGAGAGCAAACTTATCCCGAGTTACGGGGAAAAACATTTGTTTAATTCTTAAAGGTTGGCCTTTTTTCAGCCTTAAATACAGGCGGTCCCCTACTTAAGAACACTCGACTTACATACGACCCCTAGCTACAAACGGACCTCTGGATATTGGTAATTTATTGTACTTTAGTCCTAGGCTACAATAATCAGCTGTAACAGTTATCAAATGTGTCTGCAATGAAGCTTTAGTGTTAATATTGATTCTTACGACAACACAACATTTTTTAAATCCAATTGTCACAGAGACCAAAAAAGTTCTGGCTGGGATTACAATGATAAAATATGCAGTTCCGACTTACATACAAATTCAAGTTAAGAACAAACCTACAGTCCCTATCTTGTATGTAACCCGGGGACTGCCTGTACTATGATAGCACAAACTAAAAAAGAAGGAAGCAAACCTAGCCTTTCCCTAAAATGTTACAGATACAACTCTCAAACAGTAACCCATCAGAAAACCAAACAAAGAAAAAGCTGCAAAGCCATCAATAAAAACTCATAATATACTTTATTGTAATATCAATACATACAGTTAAATATTATATACCTTACAATGGGAAGAAATAGGGAAAAACAAGTGGCCCCTGATGGAAAAATGGGGCAACTATGGAGTACACAAGTCACCCTCAGCAAAGCCCAGAAAACAGACAAATATTTAGTAACTTGAAATCAAAGTCTAATCAATGCAATGTATCAAAGAATAATGCAAACGGAGGTGAAAAACCTATTTATATACCTTCCGGCTTCAACAAGTCCACATAAGAAGTGTACACTCACACGAAAGCATGGTGACTAGTTGTCAATGGGCGATCCTGGGGGGCCAGTAAACGATGGTATATAATATTTAACTGTATGTATTGATATTACAATAAAGTATATTATGAGTTTTTATTGATGGATTTGCAGCTCTCTTTTTTTTTGTTTGTTTTTTTTTATATACTCTGATACCTACAAATCATTCTTTAATCCGAATGCAAAAGGCATCAGCACAAGGACGACTGCAAGGATAACAGAAAGAAACTGCAAAAAATTAAGACATTTTGCTGAGAATTAACACTACCCGGCACTCTTGTGGCCATGCCTCTCCTCATTGCACTGGATACATCAAGAGGCCTAAGTATCTGGCGGATGGCGCGCCAGAGAGCAAAACTACGTTGGGTTGCGTATGAACAAGAAAATTAATATTTGCTGGTTTTTCAAAAGAACGCAGGTACAGGGCCAGAACACCAAATGTCTGCCCTCTCCACGCCCATATTCGCAATTTTAATTTTCTATTATTCCACAGCTTCTACGCCAGAAAACATGCGTAGAAGCAGTGATATATCTCCTCCTATAGAGCAGATGCGAAACTAAAAATGTGTACAGAAAGTTTAAAAGTGTAAAATACACTATACTGTTACCCGTAAATCACAAGACTTTCCCACATATTCGGTTTAGGAACTGAATATAAACAGATAATGTGAACTGAAAGTTCAAGATGTTAAAAAATAAACATGAAAGTAAAAGTTCACTTAATGGAAGCATGAAACCGGCCTGACACTGGCATCTTTAAAAGGGGTTTCCCAGCTAAAACTATTAATGATCCATCAGCAATAAGCAACAATGCAAAAAATTCTCGATAGAGCCAGTAGCACCACATAGCTCCATCCATAGTGTCTCTGCTGAAGCAAAGCATCTCCACAGCCTGATACTGCCACCACCTTGCTTCACTGTGGAGATGGTGTGATCAGTATTTGATTTCATCCATAAATAGCATTTGGCATTCCTTCCAAAAAGTTTGCTTATGGTTTCACCAAAGCCCCTTCTTCCATGTACTTCCTGTATTCCAGTGCTTGCTGTTTGCAAACTGCAAATGAAACTTCTTATTGCCAGCTCTCACAAATGCCCATCTTTCATTTAGGCAGATTTCTAGAGGACATGACTAATAGTTGAACCATGGACAGATTTTCTCACCTGAGCTGTGGATCTCTGCAGCAAATCCAGAGGGACCCTGGGCCTCTTGGCTGCATCTCTAATTATTCGTCTCCTTGCCTAGGGCTGTCAGTTTCTGTGGACAGGTGTATTTGTATGGTAGCCATACCCATTCCATTTACAGATAATGGATTGAATAGTGCTCAGGGAGCTATTCAGAGCTTATACTATGTTCACACACCAGAATGAACTATAACAGTCTGATCCCCCCCCCCCCCCCCCGCCGTGAGGGCGACGATTGGTTGCCATGGCAGTCTACTGTCTCATAGAGACTCGTATGCCTGCCATGGATAGTAAAATTAATAATTACTACAAGACAGTAGTGTTGCAGTATACAGTATGAGCAATCAGACCCTGCTTGGTTTAAGTACCCTAGAGGGTGTGAAATAATAGTAAAAAAAGTAAAGGTTTAAATCACACACCCCCCTTCCCTAGAACATATATAAAAATAAATAAACACTAAAAAACATGTTAAATATCTCCACATCCCAAAATGCCTGTTTTATCAAAATATAAAAAACATTATTCCCAGCCATGAACACCATTTTTCCATCCACGCCATCACCATTTTTCCATCGACGAATTTGAACTCAGGAATTTGGTATGCCTGTGTTCATCCAGACCCAAAAAATAAAGATGAAGGGGTTATTTGAAGTGCAGTATGAAAGCCGCAAAAACAGAGCTTACAAGAAAACACCGCAAATGTGTTTTTTTGACAATTTCACCTCAGTTTTTTTTCAGCTTTCCAGTACATTGCACAGAATATTAAATGGAGCCACAAAAAGTACAATTTGTCCCGCAGATAACAGGCCATATACATCTCTGTTAACAGAAAAATACATTTGGAATGAGGAGAGTAAAAAACTGAAACGCAAAAATTAAATTAAAATAACCCTTGGATATTTTTTGACACAACTTTACCCCGAAGCTATGTGTTCCTTGGTTTTCGTAATGTTTCTTGTTCACTAATGTTTTCTAGAAAACCTCAGAAGCCTTCACAACACTGCTGTACTCTATGTACTTATTACATGATTAATAAAGGCAGTTGTACAAACTGGATTTTACAGTATTTAGGGGTACTGGGGAACTTTTGACTATGAGCATGATTTGTTCCAAGAAAATTGGATTGGTTCCACAGTGACCAAATACTTTGATAAGCATTATTCGTCCTCGTAATCCAAATCCTAGTTAAACATCAAAGCAAGTTTTCCCATTGGAAATGAAATGCATTGAAATACAGATTCGTTCTACACCCTAAAAATATTTAGTCATGTGTAGTAGAACACCTAGCCCCTTTACTACTTCGACTTTATTTCTTCAATATTGTGTTATACAGTTTTGTGAGAGAGGGAGGTACAGTAAAGTAGAGGGTGGGGAGAGCTCACATGCTTTGATTATTAAATTTTGCTTGTAGAGAAAGCTAAAGTTGCAAAGTGCAGCGCTGTCTGGTGATATGCTTTCATACCAAGTTACTTGTAATTCAAGGATCCACTCTATTAGACTACAGGGGGGGTTAATACATATACACGCCACACTTTTCAGTATTTTCATTTCCAAAAATTCAGAAAACCATGTTTACATTTTCTTCCACTTTAGATATGCTTGATATTTTGTATTGTTTCTGGTTGTAAAGTTAAAAAATTAGGGAAGGTTCAAAGGGAATGAGAACTTCCGCAATCCACTGTATGTACTGTACTTAACACATTTGTATATTTACCTGTTGCCGAGTAGCTGAAGAATTTTCGGAGGCACAACTGGTCTGAAAGGATTTCAGCAGAACATGGTTAGTTAACACATTGGGGCCCCGCAAACCGCACTTTCGTCGCACATCCCGACGATTTCCATTTTGCACCACTGGGACAGGGATTTAAAAGCGGTTTTTGGCGCACGCAATTGGATTCTGGCTTTCATGCGACACAAATTGGGGGGGTGGGTCGTCGGAGGATCCAACAAATTCGGACAAACCGAAGATGCACCAAGCCATGCACCAAGATGGTGAACTCCGGCAGACCTGAGCGGGGAAGCGACGGAAATCGGACGCACAATCTGAGTGTATCGTGGCAGAGTGCATTCCGGACGGACAATACACTTTCGGGAACTCCGAGGGGCGGGGTAAGTAAATGTGCCCCATTGCGTTTCAATAGGGTTTTGAAACACAATTCAAATGCATGGGGAAGGGGCTTGGATTGCTTGTATATGTGTTTCCAATATGCAATAGGTAAGAAACACCAGGGATCATTTATCAAACATTTTTCTTCTTTTGGGTGACTTTTTAGCATATTTGCACGTTTTGCACCATTTTGCAATGTTCGCTGCCAAACAGTTTTACACTGTGGAGCTTGATTTATCATAAAAATCCAGATGTAGATGTCTGAAAAAGAAGCAAATCTTTTGTGCAATCGTGGTAAAAAGTTAAAGAGGCTGCTTAAACATTTGAGACTTTTGTGCAACTTTTCACACAAAAGTCTCAAAAAACCAAAAGACTGACATGCCTCATTTATCAGCCACTAAGAACCACGAGTCAGTTTGATGTGTCAAACTTGCATCATGAGCTTGCTGGAATGTCTGGCCCGAAGCTCAGAAACCGGAAATGAACTCAGAACTTAAAGGGAACCTGTCACCGCTGTTTGAAATAAATGAGCATTAGACAGGTTCCCATAGAGCAGTGGTGGCGAACCTATGGCACTCGGAGCCCTTTCTGTGGGCTCCCAGCACAGAATTTACCAGATAGGACTCAAGGCTTCCTCCTGCAGTCCAAGTGGCTGCCAGGACTACAGGAGGAGCGAGAAGGTGTGAACAGTGATGGATTGTTGGAGCTCCTGCTTTGGGTCCCCTGATTCCTCCTCTTCAGGGGACCCTGGAGGAAAGCTACAATCCAAATGTCTCCTGCTTTCTATTGTATTGGTGTCCTCAGGACACCAATATGATTGAAACTTGTAATTTAGCAGAGATCAATATGTTACTGCTTAAATTATCATGTTGGCACTTTGCAACATAAAAGTGGGTTTTGGTTGTAGTTTGGGCACTCTGTATCTAAAAGGTTCGCCATCACTGCCATAGAGTCTTATATGCCTAAGTGCTAAGTTGATTGATGGTCACAAGTGGAGAAAATGAACTTTGATTCTCTGCCTGGTAACCAGGCAGAGAATCCAGCGAGTCATCTCACGCTCGAGTCTAGCAGCCACCTTCTCAGCACATCATCGTTTCCATCTCTTTCCACTTCTCTTTCCGATATCTCACTTGGCCATCTTGCCGAATTCTCATACATGCACATAAGCAGCATGCGGCTGTCATGCGCAGTGAACGTTTGAGAGGTCCGCGGCCTCACTGCACATGTGGAAGGGGAAAAGCCACGCACTTAAAAAAAAGGGTGCCCTTCGGTATATAAGGCGCTATGAGAACCTGTCTAATGCTCATTTTTTTCAAACAGCGATGACAGGTTCACTTTAAAAAAAAATCACAAACTAGACACACGTTTCCAGACTTAGGATAAATGTCCCGCAGGTGTTTTTAATTGTTCAAGATTTCTAATTTAACCCCCTGATTGTCCTTGAGCACCCTGGAAACTAAATATTAGACTGCTGTAGACCACGTGGAGTGTCGTGCGTATCCTACACCTTACTTTTGTATTTAGAGGAAGGTTGTATTGTTGTCTAAAAGTTTACAGCCTATTTCACTTGCTTTAAATTTTATTAATTCCCAATTGAATTGAAGCGAAGTTGCAATTCCCGAACAAGGCCACTAATTGGTATACAAAGCTATCTGCTCCTAGATCTGCACAATAGATAGGCAGTGTATCAATTATAGTTGCTTCTGTGCGACTTCCTGCCAACTACACTTTCCATTTCAGTCAGGTAACCCTAGACTTTTCATGCGGTAAAGATTTATAAAATGTAACTTTTTACAATAGTGCAAATCCACTCCAGTCCTAAATAGAAAAGATAAAGCAAGTTGAAAACCATATGATGTATGTGTAGGTAAAAAAGGAAAATGAAGAAGAACTTCAAGCTCCAGGAACATTGATCTGGAAAAGACTTGGGAACAATGGTCCCATGCAGGGACGTAGGTGCAGGCCCAAGACAATTCCATGTGTATCATTGAGACACACATAGAATTGATTCAGCGACATCCCTGTGCGCGACCCTACGCACAGTATATCAAAAGAGGGTGGGATACTTCTGGACAGTATATCATTAGGAGGGGAATGGGCTCCTGGACAGTATGTTAAAAGGGGGAGTGGAATAGGGGGGTGATAGTACTGGATAGTATATGGATAGTACTGGATAGTATATTATAAGAGGAGGGGCTCCACAATCATATAATAATAGAAGACTGCTGGACTATTGGAGGCTGCTAGACATTATGAGGACTGAGGACTCCTGAATAGTGTATGTATTAGCTAAATTAACTAGTAAGAGGGGCTGCTATGCTATATATTATTTACTGCTAACTACATATGGATTGCTGAGGGGGGCTGCTCTGCTACTTTAATTAATGACGGAGTGCACGGTTACATATAAATCGATTGGGGTGCTGCTTTGCAAAATATTATTGAATGGGAACAAACATAAATTAATGAGAGGATGGCGTTGCTGCATAACAATTAGTGGGTGCGCTGTATGAATTAGGACATAGTTATTTTCCATGTGACATGTGACTGTGGTGTTTTTAGAGGCATAGCTGGAGCTACAGCTGAATTATACAGTAAGGGATGTGTACATCTGCCCTATGGCAGGACTGGAGTGCAATACATTTTTGGTGCTGGTGCTGTATAGTTATGTGCAGTAAATTCCCAGCTGGTATAGATTTATGTATATGGTATATTCAGTACTGCAATATTATCAGTATTGTACAAGTATGTGGTTATGGGTGTGGGTATATATAGTGTACATAGTGTGTGTAGAGTAGATACGGTGTTGTGTTTATAAATGTGTGCATATGTCCATGGAATATACAGCATATATGATATATGTGTATTCTGAAGTTACGTGCAAGGTGGGAACAGCATAAAGGGTTTAGGTATATGGGGTCCCGATTCTTGCTGGAGCTGCAAGAGGTGTGATTTATGCTGAATTTGTGAGTGAAAGGTGAGCGCAAGTTTGAGTAGGCTAAATGAACCCGTACAGTCGCACCCTAAGGTACGGGATGAGGCAGCGGCGTTCTTGCCGTGACAACATTGCGCTTGCTGGCCGAGGATGTTGTTACTGGTGGTTGTGTAGTAAGATTGTTGGTCTTCTCTACTTCCTCTTGCTATGCTTTGTAACCTTGGGCCACAATCAGATAGGGCAGATATGCTGCTGAATTTCCAATAGTAAAATGCAGCAGTGTTCATATGTTGTGTTTCAATAGCGGAAAAGGCCAAGGTTTGGAGTTCGGAAGATAGGGAATGAGTTTAGGAAACAGCCCAGAGCTTCAAGAAGCTCTTACTCAGCTGTTATTCATATGTTGGTGGAAAATTTTTTACCACTAGTAAAGCAAAAATAGCAAATTATTAAGAATTGTTCACCCAAAATAAGGCCTAAATCTGCCTATTCTACATTTTTTACAATTTCCACTAAAGTAGACAGATATGCACAACAAAAGGTTGAACACTGTGGTTTCATTATACAACATTATACAACACCCTCTTGTGTCCATTTGTTAATATTACAAACCAATGTACAAAAACAATCCAATAGCAGAAACATAAGGAGATGAAACAAGCAAAGTAGAAACATGTGAATCTGTGAACCAGCTGTGAAGCACATGCGTGAATTTACTGAAGAATCTTGTAGGTGTCCAATGCGGTTCATCTTACTCATGTCTAGGTAAGTATAATGATTATTATTTTTATTACGGCCAAATGCGGCACCTATATAGATTTTACAATTTGGTACAATAAACGACTGACCTATACGAGTTTAGGTAATAATTATGCTATTGCTTTCTTTCTATAGTCATGCTTCTTTAACATGTTATTAAACATGTAATTTCTAATATAGGATTGTTACAATATATAATATTATAGGGACTCGTTCTAAATTACCAAATTGACTGTGCTAATTCTTCCATAAGACTCATTCAAATTCTCCTCAAAGTCTCCTTGACTGGTATATAGAAATATATATATTGTCATGTTATATGTAATAGGGCATTCTGCATTTATTTTGTATGCAATGTTAACATATAGAAAAACACAGACCTCAATGGTATATATTTTATGTATTTTACCAAAGGCACACTTTTCATATAGGAAGGTCATGCAGGAGCTATGGTATCTATGAAGTTAAGAGGGGCTGGCACTCAAATTATTCTCCTGTTTGCACCGCTCAGTGAGGACAACACTAGAGGAAGCTAGTGTTATCAAGAGATATCAATCCACTTCCATTGACTTCTATATTAGCTGTATTATTTCCTATGACCAGAACTCCCCCTTGTGGTGGCTACATGCAGAGAGCTTTATTAGTAAATGGAAACTGATAATTTAATAAACAATATGCAGTTGATGGTGTTTAGAATGGGAGCCATATCTCTAAAGTGTTTGTTTCATTTTTATAACATTTAAGTCAGGGAAAGTGGACAATTTAAAGGGACTTTCTAAGTGCAATTGTTACAGGCATATTATTACTGAGCACTGAATAATGAAGTAGTTATACAATATTATACATAAATATAGGAAAGAAAAAGAGAAACTGTATAGATTTATACATAAACAGTCATATTCCTTAAATCAATTTAAAAAATCTGGATGTGCCTTACCCATCACCTCACCCATTCCCAACAGCAAAACTTCAGTCATCTGCTTTATTGCCACCAGCTCAAATTTTATCCATCATCCCCCATCTTTGTTTTTAAGACTTATCCTGCTTTATTGTCCTTTCTGCTTTGCTCTCAATCTCATCATGCCTCAGCAAAGCATCACATGATTAGCAAAGGAAAGAACCATCTCTTATAGCTGTGGAAGCATATTGAGCCCCTCTACATGCTCCATACAATTAGTATATTTTCCTCCCCCTAATCCCCCCACCTTGTGTCTCCACAAAAATAATACCTCCTAACTTTCCATGGCTTATAACTGCCTACCTACTGTGACACCTTCTCCCCTCAAACTTATATGTGTTCCTATTGTGCCCATCCCAACATTGCCCTGCAGCAGCTCTACTCTCTGATGCTCTGGAGCCATGGGCAGCAATAGCAGTGCTAAATGGTGGAGAGGGGGAAGTCTCCCTGATTTACCATAATATTGTAAAGAGTCTTTTTGCATTAAGCAGTATCCAATACCCCTTACTCTCTAGTATTCCCACAGTATAATGCCCCATTCATGAGCCCACAGTATAATGCCCCATTCATGAGACAACCCATCCTGTATAATGCCCTCCGTCCTTTAGCACCCACACATAAAATGCCTCTAATACTCCTAATTGGAACTCCCACTTATAATACCCCACTTTCTGTAGTCCTCCCCACAGATGCACTGTTTTCTGTAGCCCCCCCCTCCTCATAATTTACTTTTTTATGTATCCTTCCTCCACTCACTTATAATGCACTTCTTTTGTGAAGCTCCCCTCAACCTCAATAAATAAAGGCAATAAATGGGACAAATAAGAATTATTGTTTGAGTACTTTGTCCACATTATACACAGAAAACTGTCCTAGCACATACAATAGGTAGGGGAGATTTGTTATTTGTTTACCAGCAGCTTTTTAGTTTTAAAAAGTCACAAAAAAGTCCCATCACAGTTTTTGAGGCTTTTTCACCTTCCAAAAGTCGAACAGGGCAAATTACACACACACATACACATAGAGCACATAGGTGCAAAGCTGTGCAAGGCCGGATCTATAAACTGGGACTTTTTAAATCTACCATTTGAAAAAACAAAAAACCTAGAAATACTCACTGCTCCTGTTGATATTGATCCTGGTGCTTTCCTCTGCTATTCTTGTCACCTAGGAAAGAAACTTTTAATTAGCAGTTTATGTGTCAAGACTAGCAGAGGACAGTGCCAGGATCAGCATCAACAGATTATGATTATAAGTCAAAAGAGACGAAGAAAAAGCGGCAGTCACCCAAATAAGAGAATCTTCTTTATTTTTATTCAAAACGATGCATGGGGCAGGGAGGTCCTACAAGCTGTAAATCCGGCAACGGACCGTTTTGCGCACTCTTGCGCTTCGTCTGGCCGTACACAGCCTCAATATAGTATTTCTGTAATAAAACACTAGATTTGATAAACCACACAAATTGTGTCCATCCCTTCAATAAAATTGTAGCAAAAATGCGTCAAAAACGGGGCCAATCCTGAGGGGAGAAATTTAAAAAAACTGCTATGGATCATCTAACATCAGGCCTAACAACCTGATCTAGTGCAAATAGAAGCCTAGCTCATGTAAGCCAGCACACACACCAGTATATAGGTAGCCCAGCACATGCCCCCAATATATAGGTGGCCAAGCACATGCCCCCTGTATATAGGTGAGCAAGGACATGCCCCTAGTATATAGGTGGCCCAGCACATGCCCCCTGTATATAGGTGAGCAAGGACATGCCCCTAGTATATAGGTGGCCCAGCACATGCTCCCAGTATATAGGTGGCCCAGCACATGCTCCCTGTATATAGGTGAGCAAGAACATGCCCCCAGTATATAGGTAAACCAGCACATGCCCCCTGTATATAGGTAAGCAAGGACATGCCCCCCAGTATATAGGTAAACCAGCACGTGCCCCAGTATATATTTAAGCTAGCACATTCCTCTCATTATATATTTAAGCTAGCACATTCCCCCAGTATTTAGGTAGGTCCAGCACATGCCCCCAGTATATATGTATCCCAGCACTCCCTGAATATAGGTAGCTTAGCACATGCCCACACTATATATGTAATCTAGCACATGCCCTCAGTATAAAGGTAACCCTACACAGTTGAATATAAAAACCTATTTGCGCTTCCTCCAGCTTCCGCCTCAGCCACACACTTCTTCTCACACAGGACATTGGCAGCAGCATGATGCCACTGCAGTCAGTGCCCACTCTATGAGACAGGCAGCCCCGACGATGTCATTGCTTAGTCGATGGCACAGTCTGGGTAAAAAAAAGGCAGAGGCAGCAGTAACATTGTGCTGTCTTCATCCAGTAATCAGTGGTATGTGTGTCTTGAAGACGCACATAACACTGATTACTATTGAGGGCTGGGAGGGTTCCCTCCAGGGTGGGAGGTGAGGTTGGTGCCCTAGCCGAAAACCTACCCTGGCTTACCCCTTGTCCCGGCTGTGTGCACAGGTTTTCAGCCCCAGAATTTAAAAAACAAAAACTTTGCTTTTAATTCCAAAAATGTTGTAAAAGCCTATGATGAGAAAAACTGAGGACAAACATTAAATTACTTATTACCTGAGAATAAAGAAGCAACATAGGTTAGAAGTTTTTCTGATTCTTACTGCTACAAAAGTACAAAAAAGTATATTTTAATGATGGAATTTAGTGATCTTTAGGTCTCAGTTCAGGATGTATTTCTGTTCCTCTTTTGCTCTGTTCTGCTTTCCAGCAGTAAAATAATAATCTATTGAATTCGCAGACTTCAAAAGGTGGCTTCTTTATCATCCTCTGCAGTGAGCGATCTGAGCGGATTCACCTCCTGTAAGGATTTTAATACACTGGCTGCTTTTATTCTCCGCTGAGAAGTCTGAACAAATCTTTGTGTCCTGAGAACACAATAAGAACATTTTCTGGATGTTTAAGGTGGATGTGAACATTCATTGGCAATTTGCTGCTGGTTTTATTCCACTGAAAAGTATGACTTCCATTCCGAAAAATCTTGTTAAGCTTTTATTCTTCTTAAAGGAAATGGCCTCTTAATCCAGTCGTAGGAAAAACTATTACTTAACACTGATAGCAGCTGATTTTTCTTTAAAGTCAAGTTATGTAGGCAAGATTCTGTAGCATTGTCAGGGTCATTACCAAGTTTTAGAGTTTTATTTTAGCTATTTGTACATTCTTCAATGGCTGCAGAAAGATAATAGGAAAACTTTGACTTTTCAGAATTCCATATGCGGCATGAGAACTTTGGTATGTGGGTTCGCTGCTCAGCATCATGGTAGTTTTATGACTTCTCACCTCATTAAAATTACAACCTCTCGCTTCCTGGTGTTTTTCACTCTTATTTCAAGCATGCTGTTGCTACCCCATTACTTATGAAGCCTTCCCTGGTCTCATCCAGTGCACTAACTACTGACCAATCTCTAATCTCCCTTTCATCTCCAAACTCGAATAACGCTTGGTCTATTTTTGACCGACCCATAATTTCTGCCTCCTTGTCCTTCTACAATATGGTTTTCATACCATGCATTCCACTGAAACTGCTCAAGTTTCCAATGATCTCCATACTGCAGAAAGGGCACTATTCTCTCATCATTCTTCTGGATCTCTCAACACCATTTGACACTGTGGACCACCAGCTCTTCCTCAGGCTACTTTTCTACATTGATCTGAAAGACACTGTACTCTCTTAGTTTTCTTCCTATCTCTCAGACCACACCCAGTGTCTTCTTTTCTGAGTCTTTCTCATCTCCTCTTGTTGAAGCTCTTCAGGGCTTCAGGGCTTAGATAAACCAGTAGTATCATCATTATGTTAATGATACTGAAATATATACTTGCATGTAGCATCAACTTAGCTTTACTACAGAACACTAGTGATTGTCTCTCTACTGTCTCTTACATTATTTCCTCTCTCTTCTTGAAACTTAAAGCAAATCTACCATTTGTTTTTATGCATTATGAACCAAACATACCTTGAGAATGCTGTAGCTACACTGATGCAGGATCATATCTTGTTTAATCCCTGAACTGAGTGGTTTTGCTCTTATAAAAGCTCTTATATGATAATGAGTCTCTGTTGCTCCTGTGGCAGCTGCGGGCTCTCCTCTCCCTAATTATGCACTGCTCCAGCCTTGTTCTGCCCAGCATAAACAAAGAATATGTCATCATTTTCTTGTCCCTGACAGGCAGAATCACTGCACCATCCCCCAGCTGTTGTGTATGAGTCATCCAGTTCAGGTTGATTAGTCCTGTCTGGACAGTCAGCTCCTGAATATATGGAATTAATGTGTTTATGTACAGCAGCCAGGGCACCCAGCTTTCCCAAGATCCTGAATTTTATAATAGTTTTTTTGGCAAAACCACTCAGGTCAGGGATTAAATATTAAATATAAATATATTTCTGCATCAGTGTAGCTACAGAATTCTCAAGGTATGTTTGGTTCACAAAGCATAACAACAAATGGTAGGTTTCCTTTAATCTTAAGACTGAGCTTCTTGTCTTTCCACCATCTACTAACGGACCCAACCGTGACCTCTCCATTTCTGTCTGCAGTATCACCACAACCCTTAGGTAGCAGGTTCGTTGTCTTGGGGTTACGCTGGACACTTCACCTTACAATTAATCTTACAATTAATACCTCTAAAGTGCTTATTGTAGCACTGATTCACTCTCATCTAGACTACTGTAACTCCCTATCAATCGGTCTTCTACTCACTAAACTCTCTTCTTTACAATCTATTCTTAATGCAACAGCCAAGTTTGTCTTTCAGACCAAACACTACCCGGATACCTCCAGTCTGTGCCAGTCACTGCACTGGTTGTCCATCACCTTCTGAATACAGTTCAAAATAAACATCCTGCACCCCCTTGAAGGCTTCTTGTAGGTAACGCTTGATGTCAAGGGATCTGCCTTAAAGGTAGCTAAAAGAGGCATGGTTTTCCTTATCCCATTGTGGAAAATTTATTTTCCCATCTTCTCTCTCATTTGAGTCTATCACCCAACCTGTGCTCTTCAGTCTACCACAGATCTTATGTGTATAAGCAATTGCCTTTAAATATTTACTCTAAAACATAACAAGCCCCTCTAGGCGGCCTCCCTTACTAAGAGCCCACCTCTTACTATTAAAAGCCCCTAGCGGCCTCCCTCTTACTAATTAAGAGCCCCTAGCGGCCTCCCTTTACTAATTAAAAGCCCCCAGCGGCCTCCCTTTATAATTAAGAGCCCCTAGCGGCCTCCCTTTACTAATTAAAGCCCCTACGGCCCCCTTATAATAAGAGCCAGGCCTCCCTTTACTAATTAAGAGCCCCTTGACGGCCTCCTTTACTAATTAAAAGGCCCTAGCCTGCGCCTCCCTTTACTAATAAAAGGCCCTAGAGGCCCCCTTTACTAATTTTAAAAGGTCTAGCGGCCTCCCTTTACTAATTAAAAGGCCCTAGAGGCCCCCCTTTACTAAATAAAAGGCCCTAGAAGCCCCGACGGATCGCCGACGCGGGCCTTGTTGGTAAGTATGGGGGCCAAGGCGCGGCGGCAGCGCTACAGAGGGGCTCCCCGCGGCACACTCAACCATGTGTCGCGGCACACAGGTTGAAAATCACTGTATTAGACTACAGGGGGGGTTAATACATATACACGCCACACTTTTCAGTATTTTCATTTCCAAAAATTCAGCAAACCATGTTTACATTTTCTTCCACTTTAGATATACTTGATATTTGTATTGTTACTGGTTGTAAAGTTAAAAATTAGCGAAAGTTCAAAGGGAATGAGAACTTCCGCAATCCACTGTATGTACTGTATATAACACATTTGTATATTTACCTGTTGCCGAGTAGCTGAAGAATTTTCGGAGGCACAACTGGTCTGAAAGGATTTCAACAGAAAATGGTTAGTTCACACATTGGGGCCCCGCGGACCGCACTTTCATCGGACATCTCCATTTCCATTTTGCACCGCTGGGACAGGGATTTAAAAGATGGTGAACTCTGCAATAGGATTCTGGCTTTCATGCAACACAAATCGGGGGGCGGGTCGTCGGAGGATCCAACAAATTCGGACATACCGAAGATGCACAAGCCATGCCACCAAGCTGGTGACTCCGGACAGACCTGAGCGGGAAGCGCTGGAAATCGGGCCGCACATCTGAGTGTATCGTGGCACGAGTGCATTCCGGACGGACAATACACTTTCGGGAACTCCGAGGGGCGGGTAAGTAATGGCCCCATTGCTTTCAATAGGCTTTTGAAACACAATTCAAATGCATGGGGAAGGGGCTTGGATTGCTTGTATATGTGTTTCCAATATGCAATAGGTAAGAAACACCCAGGGATCATTTATAAACAATTTTCTTCTTTTGGCGACTTTTTAGCATATTTGCACGTTTTGCACCATTTTGCAATGTTCGCTGCCAAACAGTTTTACACTGTGGAGCTTGATTTATCATAAAATCCAGATGTAGATGTCTGAAAAGAAGCAAATCTTTTGTGCAATCGTGTAAAAAGTTAAAGAGGCTGCTTAAACATTTGAGACTTTTGTGCAACTTTTCACACAAAAGTCTCAAAAAACCAAAAGACTGACATGCCTCATTTATCAGCCATAAGAAACCACGAGTGAGTTTGTGTCAAACTTGCATCATGAGCTTGCTGAATGTCTGGCCCGAAGCTCAGAAACCGGAAATGAATCCGAACTTAAATGGAACCTGTCAACGGCTGTTTTGAAATAAATGAGCATTAGACAGGTTCCCATAGAGCAGTGGTGGCCGAACCTATGGCACTCGGAGCCCTTTCTGTGGGCTCCCAGCACAGAATTTACCAGATAGGACTCAAGGCTCCTCCTGCAGTCCAAGTGGCTGCCAGGACTACAGGAGGAGCGAGAAGGTGTGAACAGAGATGGATTGTTTGGAGCTCCTGCCTTTGGTCCCCTGATTCCTCCTCTTCAGGGGACCCTGGAGGAAAGCTACAAATCAAATGTCTCCTGCTTTCTATTGTATTGGTGTCCCTCAGGACACCAATATGATATGAACTTGTTAATTTAGCAGAGATCAATATGTCACTGCTTAAATTATCATGTTGGCAACTCTCAGACATAAAAGTGGGTTTTGGTTTAGTTTGGCACTCTGTATCTAAAAGGTTCGCCATCACTGCCATAGAGTCTTATAGACCTAAGTGCTAAGTTGTTGATGGTCAAAGTGAGAAAATTAACTTTGATTCTCTGCCTGGTAACCAGGCAGAGAATCCAAGAGTCATACTCACGCTTGAGCTAGCAGCCACCTCCTCAGCACATCATCGTTTCTCATCTCTTCCACTTCTCTTTCCAATATCTCACTTGGCCATCTTGCCGAATTCTCATGCATGCACATAAGCCATGCGGCTGTCATGCGCAGTGAACGTTGAGAGGTCCGCGCCTCCACTGCACATGTGGAAGGGAAAAGCCACGCACTTAAAAAAAAAGGGTGCCCTTCGGTGAGAGAACCTGTCTTAATGCTCATTTTTTTCAACGCGATGACAGGGTCGCTTTAAAAAAAATCACAAAAACTAGACACACGTTTCCAGAATTAGGATAAATGTCCCCAGGTTTTTAATTGTTCAAGATTTCTAATTTAAACCGCCTGATTGTCCTTGAGCACCCTGGAAACTAATATAGACTGCTGTAGAACCACGTGAGTGTCGAGCGTATCCTACACCTTACTTTGTATTTAGAGGAATGGTTGTATTGTGTCTCAAAGTTTACAGCCTATTTCACTTGCTTTAAATTTTATTAATTCCCAATTGAATTGAAGCTAAGTTGCAATTCCTGAAAAAGGCCACTAATTGGTATACAAAGCTACTGCTCCTAGATCTGCACAATGGATAGGGAGTGTATCAATTATAGTTGCTTCTGTGGCGCTTCCTGCTAACTCACTTTCCATTTCAGTCAGGTAACCCTAGACTTTTCATTGCGGTAAAGATTTATAAAATGTAACTTTATAAAATAGTGCAAATCCACTCCAGTCCTAAATAGAAGATAAAGCAAGTTTGAAAACCACTATGATTTAGTGAGGTAAAAAAGGAAAATGAAGAAGAACTTCAAGCTCAGGAACATTGATCTGGAAAAGACTTGGGAACAATGGTCCCATGCAGGGACGTAGTGCAGGCCCGAGACAGGGACGAGAATCAATTCATGTGTATCATTGAGACCACATAGAATTGATTCAGCGAATCCTGTGCGCGGACCCTACGCACAGTATCATCAAAGGAGGGTGGGATACTTCTGGACAGTATATCATTAGGAGGGGAATGGGCTCCTGGACAGTATGTTAAAGGGGGAGTGGAATAGGGGGGTGATAGTACTGGATACTATATGGATAGTACTGGATAGTATTATATAAGAGGAGGGGCTCCACAATCATATAATAATAGAAGACAGCTGGACTATTGGAGGCTGCTAGACATATGAGGACTGAGGACTCCTGAATAGTGTATGTATAGCTAAATAACTAGTAAGAGGGGCTGCTATATATATATTATTACTGCGGACTACATATGGATTGCTGAGGGGGGCTGCTCTGCTACTTTAATTAATGACGGAGTGCACGGTTACATATAAATTGATTGGGTGCTGCTTGCAAATATTATTGAATGGGAACAAACATAAAGTTAATGAGAGGATGGCGTTGCTGCATAACAATTAGTGGGTGCGTGTAGAATTAGGACATAGTTATTTTCCATGTGACATGTGACTGTGGTTTTTTAGAGGCATAGCTGGAGCTACAGCTGAATATACAGTAAGGGATGTGTACATCTGCCCTATGGAGGACTGAGTGCAATACACTTTTTGGTGCTGGTGCTGTATAGTTAGGTGCAGTAAATTCCCAGCTGTATAGATTTATGTATAGGTATATTCAGTACTGCAATATTAGTCAGTATTGTACAGTATGTGGTATGGGTGTGGGTATATATGTGTACATAGTGTGTTTAAAGTAGATACGGTGTGGTGTTTATAATGTGTGCATATGTCCATGGAATATACAGCATATATGATATATGTCAGTTTGGCAAACCTTGTTAGAGGCCGAGTGCCCAAATACAACAAAGACCGCTTTTTATCACAAAGTGCCAACACAGAATTTTATGTGTGGTTATACTCCTTCTCTGTCCACAGTTTTCATGATACCAGCACCCTGAGGACATCAATAAAGCAGAAAATAGTCCCAGTAGCACTGTCACTTTGCAATAGCTCTGTGCACACCAAGTCCTGGGCTGTCTAGGACTGCAGAAGATACCTTGAGTCATCTCTGGTGATGGCCTGAGTGCCACAGAAAGGGCCCCGAGTGCCACCTCTGGCACCCGGCCATAGTTAGCCATCACTGATATATGTGTAGTCTGAAGTTAACGTACAAGTGAACAGCTAAAGGGTTTAGGTATATGGGGTCCCGATTCTTGCTGGAGCTGCAAGAGGTGTGATTTATGCTCAATTTGTGAGTGAAAGGTGAGCGCAAGTTTGAGTAGGCTAAATGAACCCGTACAGTCGCAACCCTAAGGTACGGGACGAGGCAGCGCGCGGCGCTCTTGCCGTGACAACATTGCGCTTGCTGGCCGAGGATGTTGTTACTGGTGGTTGTGTAGTAAGATTGTTGGTCTTCTCTACTTCCTTGCTATGCTTGTAACCTTGGGCACAATCAGATAGGGCAGATATGCTGCGAATTTCCAATAGTAAATGCAGCAGCAGTGTTCATATGTTGTGTTTCAATAGCGGAAAAGGCCTAGGTTTGGTAGTTCGGAAGATAGGGAATGAGTTTAGGAAACAGCCCAGAGCTTCAAGAAGCTCTTCTCAGTGTTATTACATATGTTGGTGGAAATTTTTTTACCACCATAAGCAAAAATAGCAAATTATTAAAAATTGTTCACCCAAATAAGGCCTAAATCTGCCCTATTCTACTTTTTACAATTTCCACTAAAGTAGACAGATATGCACAACAAAAAGGTTGAACCTGTGGTTTATTATACAACACCTCTTGTGTCCATTTGTTACATATTACAACATGTACAAAAACAATCAATAGACAGAAACATAAGGAGATGAACACAAGCAAGTAGAAAAATGTGAATCTTGTGAACCGCTGTGAAGCACATGCGTGAATTTACTGAAGAATCTTGTAGGTGTCCAATTGCGGTTCATCTTACTCATGTCTAGGTAAGTATAATGATTATTATTTTTTATTACGGCCAAATACGGCACCTATATAGATTTTACAATTTGGTACAATAAACGACTGACCTATACGAGTTTAGGTAATAATTATGCTATTGCTTTCTTTCTAGTCATGCTTCTTAACATGTTATTAAACATGTAATTTAATATAGGATTGTTACAATATATAATATTATAGGGACCGTTCTAAATTACCAAATTGACTGTGCTAAATTCTTCCATAAGACTATTCAAATTCTCCTCAAAGTTCCTTGACTGTATATAGAAAAAATGTCATAATATATTGTCATGTTATATGTAATAGGGCATCTGCATTTATTTGTATGTACATGTTAACATATAGAAAAACACAGACCTCAATGGTATATATTTATGTATTTTACAAAGGCACACTTTTCATATAGGAAGGTCATGCAGGCGCTATGGTATCTATGAAGGGAAGAGGGGCTGGCACTCTCAAATTATTCTCTGCCTTTGCACCACTCAGTGAGGACACACTAGAGGAAGCTAGTGTATCAAGAGATATCAATCCACTTCCATTGACTTCTATATTAGAAGTATTATTTCCTATGACCAGAACTCCCTCTTGTGGTGGCTACATGCAGAGAGCTTTATTAGTAAATGGAAACTGATAATTTAATAAACAATATCTTTTACCACCAGGACCCGTTTCCATTTCCAACCAAAACTTTTTCCTCGTCCTCCTCTTCCCTCTGCCCCTCTGGATCCTCCTCCTAAAGGGTTTGCTGGAATTACTAATATAAATTCAATAAATAAAGTCTCGTCACCTTGCCACACTAGTAAAATGTCATCCACAAATCTACCGTAGAAAGCAATGTTGTGAAGAAAAGGATTGGAAAAAGAAAAAATTGTATTTTCCTTCCACCATGCAACAAACAAAATGGCTAATGGAGGCAGCAGAAAGTACTCTCCATTGAACATGAAGAAATTGTTTTTCAATAAATATTAGATTGTCTACAAAAAAATTTGAAGGTTGGATTCAAATGTGCTGCATTTCAATAAGTGGTGTTGTATTGCATTCAGATTAATTACATCAGAGGTGACGAAAGAAAAAGTCCTTTGGATAAAAAAAATCAATTGGTCTTCTGTAAGAATAGTTGGAGATAACATAATAACATTATCACAGATATCAGCAAAATAAGATTGTGCTTTGTTGTGTCACATATCTTTTTCTCTGAAATCCTCATCTACTTCGCTCCCCGTTTTTTGAAGCATTAAGAACGGTGACCCCAATACTTCTGGAGCAGCAAAACATTTTGTGGGAGTTCATATGAAGGATTTTTCCTCCCTATGTTTTTACGGTATTGAAAGAGTCAATTGTCCAACTCAGGGAAATGACTGGAGAAAACTCTTCCTCAAAAGGGAAGCCTTTTGGATCTTTGTATTGCATTCTAGATACCCTAGTGGCATGAACTCTAAAAATGATTTATTCTATATTTATTAGTATATGTTACCTCTACATGATATAATCTGAACACTAATATGTAACTATATCCATTGATTTTGTGTCTGCTCTCCAGCCACAACTGAAAATGATGTATGTGAGCAATCAGGCGTGGTTATATGGCAATGCTGTAATTTGATTTTAACATACCATGAGTAAGGCTTAGTTGTTGTCATGTAACTTTTGAGGACTGAACAATAAAGATATCTGATTTTACTTGGGATGAGCCACAACAATTTTTACATTGCTGTGTTTATTTGAAATCCAGACGCCGTAATGCACTCCTGCCAACGAACCTCCGTCTATGCAGCGGAAACGTGAGTATGAAGGACTTTTGGTCATATTTTGTTTGATAGGTAAATATGTTTTTTTTCCAGTCCTGCTTTAAAGAAAAATTCAACTATATTTTCCATTTTAATTATAAAAAAGCTAAGTGAAAAGATGCCTCCGAGATTTACCACAAAACTATAAACTTTCAGCTTATGATGTATCCATAGAAATCAGAGGATAGTTATTTTGCAAATATGCAGAGACTGAAACCCCTTCACAGTGAATGCCATTGGATTTGGACTCTAAGCACAGCCTCAATATAGTATTTCGGTAATAAACACTAGATTGATTAAACCAACACAAATTGTGTCCATCCTTCAATAAAATGTAGCCAAAATGCGGCAGGCCAAACAGGGCCAATCCTGAGTGGAAAAATGAAATTAAAAAAAACCCGCTATGGATATCTAACATCAGACACAACAACCTGATCTAGTGCAAAATAGAAGCCCCAGCTCATGTAAGCCAGCCCACCACACTCGGTATATAGGTAGCCAGCACATGAATACCCCCAGTATAGTAGGTGGACACAGCACATGCCCCGTAATACAGGGGTGAGCAAGGACATGCCCATAGTATATAGGTAAACCAGCACTGCCCCTGTATATAGGTAAGCAAGGACATGCAACCCAGTATATAGGTAAACCAGCACGTGCCCCAGTACATATTAAGCTAAACACATGCTCTCATTAATATTTAAGCCGAGCAAATTCCTCAAGTATTTAGGTAGGTCACAGCACATGCCAGCTAAGCGATCCCTATAGGTACCCAGCATAACTGAATATAGGTAATGAGCAAATGACACAATAGATATGTAACTAGCACATGCCCTCAGTATAGGTTAGAAACACGTTGAATATAAAAAAAACAATTTGCGCCTCCCAGTATCAGCTCAGCCAACACATTCTTTTCACACAGGACACTGGGCACCGTGCATGATGCACTGCAGTCAGTGCCCACTCTATGAGACAGCAGCCCCGACGATGTCCATTGCTTAGTCGATGCACTGTCGGGGTAAAAAAAAAGGCAGAGGCAGGAAGCAGTAAAATGTGCTGTTCTCATCCAGTAATCAGTGGTTGTGCAACACTGATTAACTATTGAGGAGCTGGGAGGGTCCAGGAGTGGGAGGGTGAGGTTGTCACCCTAGCCGAAAACCTACCCTGGCTTACCCCTTGTCCCGGGTTGTTGTGCCACAGGTTTCAGCCCGCAGAATTAAAAAAAACAAAACCTTGCCTTAATTTCAAAAGTTGTAAAAGCCTATGAGAGAAAAACTGAGGACAAACATTAATTACTTATTAACTGAGAATAAAGAAGGAACATGGTTAGAAGTTTTTATGTTTCTTACTGCTACAAAAGTACAAAAAAAGTAATTTAATGATGGAATTTAGTGATCTTTAGGTCTCAGTTCGTGCGTGTTATTTGGTCCTCTTTTGCCTTTGTGTATGCTTTCCCGATCAGTAAAAATAATAATATATTGATTTGCAAGACTTCAAAAGGTGCTTACTTTATCAATCACTCTGCCAGTGAGACGATCCGAGGAGATTACCTACTGCTAGGATTTTAATCACACTGAGCGCCTTTATTCCCGACTGAGAAGTCTCAACAAATACTTTGTGTCCTGAGAAAATAAGACAAATTTTCTGGAGTGTTAAGATGGATGTGAACATCATTGGCACTTGGCTGCCTGCCAGTTTATTCCACGTGAAAAGTATGACTTCCATTCCGAAAAAGAATTTGTTAACTTTGATTCTTTTCAAAGGAAATGGAACTCCATCTTATCTCCAGCACGTAGGAAAAACTATTACTTACACACTGATAGCAGCTGATTTTCTTTTCTAAAAAGTATGGGTAGCCAAGATTCGTAGCATTGTCAGGGAGTCCTACCAACAGTTTTAAGTTGTTTTATTTAGCATATTTGACTTCTTCATGGGGCAGAAAGATCAAGGAAACTTTGACTTTCAGCAATCCATATGCGGCATGAGAACTTTGGTATGTGGGTTCGCATGCTCAGCATCAATGGTAGTTTTAGGACTTTCACCCCACTAAACTGAAACTCCTTCGCTTCCTGTGTTGTGTTTTACGTTCTTTTCAAGCATGCCTGTTGTTACCCCAACTTATGAAGCTTCCTGGTTCATTCAGTGCAACTACTGACCACATCTCTTAATCTCCCTTTCATCTCACAAACTCGAATAACGCTTGCGTCTATTTTGGACCTGAGCCCATTAATTTGACTGCCTGCTCCGTCCTTCTACAATCTCTAGGTTTCATACATGCATTCCACTGAAACTGCTCAAAGTTTCCAATGATGTCCTCACATCAGAATCCAAAGGGCACATCTCATCCTCCTTCTGGGAGCTCTCTGACACATGTGACACATGTGGACCACCCAGTCTTACATCAGGCACTTTATCTACCATTGGTCTAGGACACGGACTCCCGTTGTACTTCCAGCCTTCACTCATCTTCTGGACCAACCCAAGTGTCTCTTTTTGGGTCTTCTCATCTATCTTGTTGAAGCTCTTCAGGGCTCAGTCTCTAGGCCCATGTCTCCTTCTTGCTATGCCTGCCCACATAGATAACCAGTAGTATCATCCATTAGTGTAATGATACTGAAATATATACTTCTGCATTGTAAGCATCACCTTAGCTACTACAGAACACTGCGGTTGTGCTCTTATGTTCTTACATTATTCCTCTCTTTTGATAACTTAAGGAAATTCCATTGTTTTTATGCCATTATGAACAAACCTACCTGAGGAATGCTGTTTGTTGTTATGTTTAGCTAACTATATCTGTTAATCCCTGAACATGAGTGGTTTTGCTGTTAAAGCAGACTACTATAAAGGATGATAATGAGTCTTGTTGCTCCTGTGGCAGCAGCCTGCGGCGAACTATTCTCTCCCTAATATGCATGCTCAGCGTCTTGCCCGATAAAGCCAAGAAATAGTGTCATTAATATGTTGTCCTTATGCAGGCCAGAAGTAATCAACAGTTGCACCATCCCCAGCTGTGCGTGCTATGCGTCATCCAGTTTAAGGTTTGAGTAGTCGTGTCGGACAGTACGCTTCTGAGTATATGGATTAATGGGCAGATTTACTTACCTGCCCTTCGGATCCAGCGGCGCGTTATCTTTGACGCTGGGATTCGGTCCGGCCGGGCTTTATTAATGGTAGTAGCCTTCCGACGTCCACCCAAGGGTGGACGCTTGCTGCGCTGACAAAGATCGACGAACGCACTCAAGTCTCCCAGCGCCTACTTCCTAGTGAAGGTAAGTGCAAGGCCCGCGAGAGACATTTTTTGTTTTTGGTTTTTGCGTTTTTGAATCCGTAGGGTTTTAGTTCGGCACGCCCCCCGAATTTCGCCACGTGACATGCCACAGTGCCGATGGCCACAATCAGATCGACGGTGCGCAAAAATCACGGGGCAATTGGAACAAAAGGAGGGAAAACGGGTGGCAAATCGGAAAATTCGAAGGTAATCCTTTAGTAAATGACCCCCAATGGTTTATGTAGCAGCAGGCCAGGGCCACCTGCTTTCCCAGATCCTGACATTTTTCATAATAGTTTTTTTTGGCCAAAAACACTCAGGTCTGGATAAACAATATATTTCGCATTCAGTGTCCATATAGCCGATTCTCAAGGTATGTTTGGTAACAATGAAAAAACAGAATGGTAGCGTTTCCTTTAATCTTAGGACTGCGCTCTTGGTCTTTCACATTACTACCCCAAACCCAACGTGACTCTCCATTCTGTTGCAGTATCACCACAAACCTAGGTAGCAGGTTCGTTGTCTTGGGGGTTACCTGTGACACTTGGAACCCATCAACTTACACATTACATTTACCATAATACCTCTAAAATGCTTATGTAGCGCTGGATTCCACTCGCGTAACGAGACTACGGTATATCCTACAATCGGTCCTTCTACTCACTAAATCTTTCTTGACATATATGCTTAATGACAACAGCCAAGTTTGTCTTTCAGAACAAACACTATGTGGATACTCAGTTGTGCCAGTCACTGCACTGGTGTGCATCACCTTCTGAACAACAGGTTCAAAATAAACATCTATCCATCAAAAGTAGCTTGGATAATAGTGCACCCCCTTGAAGCTATCTTGTAGGTACATGTTGAGTCAAGGGATATGCCTTTAAAGTCTCACCCAAACCTGGTGCATCAGTGTACCAGAGATCTTAGATTTACGATCTTCCGTTGAATTTGAACCTCGCACTCACAATCACCAGGACTTCCTGAGCTGAACCATTCTCTGTGGCAGGTTAGAGCAAGCTATCGGGAGCGTTGCCTGGCCTTACAAGATGAAAATGTAAAAAAAAGTGTGAACAAAGCATTACTGATGTGAAATAATTAGCTGATTGCTGCTACCTGCAGAAGAGATGAAAAAACAGCTCCATTCTCTGAGTAGTGGTTGAGCTTGGTTACTGTAGTCAGCTCTTATTCGCAAGTCCGAACTAGGTAGTTCCACAGCCCAGCCACCACATAAAGAATAAAGTTTATCTTCCTGATCCATTCTGTGTTTTGTTGTCAGTGCTGGTTGGGTAGTTGGGAGTGTTGGTTGTGGCTCCATTCTATTTGTTGTTTTGGAGCTAGAGGCTGATGCAATCAGCTTATTTGTAGGTGCCCAGATTGTTAAACCCCAACTGATTTGAAAATTGATCATCTATGCCATGATTACGCAACAACATAGGATACATTATTGGAGCAGAGGAACTATTTCTGACTTGTTTTATTATATTCAAGTCTTTCAATTAGACTTTTCTTGTTCGTATATGTACATGATGACTGATCGTAAAAAGCGGGCTAAATTAATCGACCCAGTAAATATAAAGTTAAAAAAATATTTCTTTATATAGGTTATAAGATTTCATTGACTCTTGGTATTTTTTACTTTTGTTCTTTTTTTATGTGAATGCTAATGTAACTACTGTCAGACATGGTACCAAGATTAGCAACTGCTTTCTATGCGTGTTGTGGCAAAGCACGAGGGGTTGTTAGGACTTCATACGGAGGAACAGGCAGAAGTAAATAACTGACGTTTATTATTTTGTAATTACAGTGCAACAATATTAAGAGGGGGAGCACAATGTAAATGAGTGCTGACAGGGGGCCACTATGTGAGGGGGGACACAATGTGCAGGAAGGAGGCAACAGTGTGAGGGTGGCTACAATATCATAGAGAGATGAGGGGAGCAACACTATGGGGCTTATTTACTAGGATATCCTCGGTCCGCATGTCGTCAGTTTCCGACTTTTTTGGGATCGCGCCGGAGGATGTGTGCGCACGACACAAAAACGGCTGGGCGGGGCCGTTCAGACGATCTGATGGGATGTTGCTACAGCGCCGGATTTTAACCTTTTGCTCACAAGCCAAGAGCACTTATCACCCGGGAACGAAGAAGGTGTGAATCCGGCGGACCTGAGCGGGGAGCGGCACATGCAGGATATCGGGCGCAGGATCTAGGTGGATTGCAGCGCAGTGCATCATCGTCATAGATCGGGGATCATTACTTTTCCTATCGGGAATCACTACAATACCTATTGTTCCATATGACTGTACTTTGCAATGTAATATTATATTTGTATATGTCCCATATGATGTAAAGCTACAGAATTTGATGGCAGTGTATAAATAAAGGTTATTATTATTTGTGGTTTGGCTCAAAACTTTGTATAGCAAGTTTTCCTCTGATCAATAGTTGTTGAAGGAAAACTCTCAGGGTTGAGGCAGGGGTGCAACAAAGTTGTCCAGTCTATCATTGTATGTGTTTGAACTCGACCTGTTCCTGAGATTACTGCAGTGGTATGATTTTGAGGGGGTGCTGGTCCCTCACTGATTGTAGGAGTAAATTCATGGTCCAGCCAGGATCCAGACTCTGATTATTTCTTTATTTATTGCATGGATAGAGATACAAACATTCCACTCAGAAGGACGACAATTGCCTACGCGTTTCGGGCAGACTACCTGTCCTTAATCATGGCTAAAATACAATGACATACAATTGCTTTTATAGGCAAATACACCTCCTCCCCGTACCTCCCCCTACCAATGGGTCATTTCCGATCCCGCCCATAAAGATATTGAGTGGCGTACCAACATCTACAATTGCAAATAGATAGTTACAAAGATAATAATCAAAAAGAAAGTACAAGTTGCATCACATCTGGTAGCAGCTATTGCTCTAAAATGCACTAAAAGGCTCGGGTGCTCGTTATTCGAGACAAACTTTTCCCGATGCTCAAGTGCTCGTCTCGAATAACGAACCCCATTGAAGTCAATGGGAGACTCGAGCATTTTTCAAGGGGACCAAGGGTGTGCACAGGCGCAAGGAAGCTTGGCCAAACACCTGGAGAGAAACATCAGAAAATGATGGAAACACCATGACAGGAAACAGCAGCGGGCCCCAGCAGGATGGTGCCTGCTGAGGCCTGCTTTAATTATGCCAAAATTATGGGCAACAGCATGGCGATGACAGATTGACCGAATGAGGCTAGATAGCCTATAAAACATCCAATAATTGACCCTGACACTATAGAAGAGGCAGCAGCAGGCTAGAGTGGCATGGCGACATACCCCAAATGGACTCAGGCTTCAAACCAATTTAAAAAATTCCTTTTGGCGAGGATAACGTGCAGCACTGTATGTATCAGTATTTCGCCTGGTTAAGGTGGCAGAGAACCAAAGGAGGTGAGCAAGAAGCACTGAAATTATTTCCTATGTGAACAAAAGGTTTATGGTATATTTTGTCGATAACACAGCATGGTGGCGACATAGTGACCAAGTTCCATAACGTATCTGGTGAAACACCCGAAAAATTAGCCTGACACCGCTCGTTTGATAAGGGGACGACATGTGGAGGCAGCCATGGAGACGACTTCCATGATTAAGAGCGACAGTATGGGGCATCCATATTGCGCTGCTATAATTGAAACTTCAGGTCTCCAGCATGGCGGCGACAGATGTGCCGAGTTACATAGAAAGCAGTAAATGGCAGTCTTCCTGCTTAACCATTCGACTATCTGATGCGTCAATCGGGTTCCCATTTATGGGGCAGATTTACTTACCGGTCCTGACGCGATCCCCGGTACGTTGTCCGACGAGGATTCGGGTTCAGCACGATTCACTAAGATCGTGCGGTCAATTTCCTGCAGGTGTCACTGCTGCGCCGAGTTCCACCGGAGTTCACCTTCTTCTTCCTGGTGCATGTGAGTGCTAATATTGCGACACCATTCGTTTTTTAAATTCCATGTTTTTTCCGAATCCGTCGGGTTGTCCGACGACCACAGACTTAGATTTCTGTCACGTGCTAGAGCGGTGGCGATGCGCCACAATACGATCGCGTGCGCCAAAAACCCGGCGCAATTCAGTGCAAAACAGAAATATGTGCCCCAATATCTCTCTTAGTGTAAAGGTCTGGGATGTAACTTGAGGGGATCCAGGAGACATGAATCTAGGGAGTGTAGCTCTGCGGCGTTCCCCTGCTCCCTCATCAGTGGTGTCTCACTGCCCAGGACCACAGCCTCGCCCACGCCCTCGTCCTCTACCCCTACTCCTAGCCCTCGGGTTCAACATTTTCAAAATTAAAGTGTAAACTAAATTTTTTTGTTTTTTTTGGTTTTTTTGTGGGTTTTTTTGGTGTTTTTTTGTGGGTTTTTTTTTTGGCAGACTGTGCCTAATTCAATCAAACCCCTAATAAATTTTCCCACTTAGGTGTTTGAGATGGATATGTGTGTCACTAAGAGCTAAATAGAACATTAGCAAGTCTCCCTGCAAATTCGTCACAATATGGTACTAGCTGCACTACTAGTGCCAGCAAGCCCAGCCACAAGCAAAGAAAAAAAAAATATTCTAGCCCTAACAAGGGCTGTTGGGTTCTTGTAGACTCACTCCTGCCTAACAGTAAGCTAATATAACACCCAAACACTATCCCTGCAGCAGCTCTCTCCCTAACGGCATCCAGACAGAGAATGATGTGAGCAGCGTGGGCAGGGGCTAGTCTATTCCAGGGTCACCTGATCAGGCCAGCCAACCACTGCTATCGACATGTAAGTGCACCACGTGATGCTGGGTGGAGTGCAGAGTCTCCTAGCTTGTGATTGGCTCTGTTTCTGGCCGCCAAAAATCAAAACGGCGCGAGATGCCATTTTTTCGAGCTGTCGAAATATTCGTCCGAGCAACGAGCAGTTTCGAGTATGCTAATGCTCGCACGAGCATCAAGCTCGGACGAGTGTGTTCGCTCATCTCTAATCATAACCCTTACTAACAGAAAAAATAAGATACTGTAATATTATACAGCTCATTATGGAAAATAATATCAGCTGCAGAACTGTGGAGGATGTATTTACATTTTATGCCCAATTTAGGCGTTCAAGACTTTATCTGTTATTTTTAAAGTAACATGTGCAACATCCCTGCCAGTGCAAGGTAGAGGAGTTGTTGCTAATAAGCCCCTAATATGTGTGTTCCCGTAATAGAGATTCTGATCAGCTCTACATATACTTAGGTCATTGTGCAGCGGTAGATTCTGCCTGGTTAGGCAAGGGTTAAATATTGTTTATTGTTATTATCATCCAACAATATGCCTTAATGCACTTAATTGTGAACTGGAGTTTGATTGGAGGAGGAGACCACCTGAGCAGGGATTAACTAAGCCCTTAGTCAGGGGAGGAGTTAGACCTCTTCAGACCTAGCTTCTGACTGAGAAGCACCACCTCAGAGCTCGTGCTCTGACCACAGGCCTCCTAGGCCTCAGCAGCTCTATAGAGTGTCAGTCCACCTTCAGGACTACTTTACTTGAGAAAGGTACTCCTGACTTCCAAAAAGCATTATAACCAGAGACCACTAGTAAAATCATTAGCTGTAACCTATTTAAAGTGTGGTGTGAGCTGAGAATGTCCCCTCCCTCGCCTTCCTACACTACCAACTTAAAGGGAAACTGTAAACAGGATTTACTTTCCAGGACTAACTGCTATATTACGTAGGCCTATATCCAGCCACCACCCATACTTCTGTTTTTTATTTTCTATTTGCTTCTTCCTTGCAAAAGTTAACTTACTGTAAATTAAGCTAAAGTCCCTATGAGGCGTTAATAGAGCACCTCCGGGCACAAATTCCATAGCAAAAATAGAGCCCCCTGTTTCACTTTTGCTGCCCTGTTTCTTCTCTTATTCTTCTACCTTCAGCTTCATTTTGGTTTAAGATGTGGCGCAAAAGTCCCAAGGCACTTTAATAACGTCCCCCAAAGCACAGTCTAATAAGCATATTTCTATACTAAAGTTTTGTCATGGAAGAACAGTTAGACAATAAAAACAATGGTGTGCCCGGCAATGGTAAATCCTGGTGACTGATTCCCTTTAACAGTTGTTAAAGTTAGGATCAAGTACCACATTTAGTCCTTTTTGTCCTTAAACTTTGATAAGTGTTTTGCAAGCCCTCCTGACACTGAGAAGTGCCAGAGTTACTCAAGATGCAACTCAGTTGCTAAACTTGCTCTTTAATATGAATTTATAATGTAGAAATCTTACATTGCCTTTCCTTGCAGAATGAGGATGTAAATGCTCTGCTCCAAGTGGCTTGCTCGCCTTTTGCTCTCAGCAAAGTTTTGTAGTATTTATGCTTGGCTGGTGAATTGGGGGCAGGGGGAACATAACAGTTGGGTTATTGCTTAAATCAGACCCTAAGAATACCCTATGAGATATATGGATAAAGAATTTCCTACTTGAATTTTGGAGTGTGTTATACTTTTTATGCAATTTCTTGCCAAAAAAAGATAATTTATAATCCAGCACAAGGCAGACAACATGATAGTATTAATACATAATTGCAGAATCAAATTCAGAGTTACATCAGGGACTTCCCCTTTTCAGCTTTTATTTCCTGAATTGTAGTCTCCTGAGTATTCATTTACTGAATGCCTTGTGAGCTGTTTCACAATTCTTCACTAGCTGAGAAACCACCTAAGCAAAAACATAACTTTCCAAATCCACTGTGAAAAGACCCGAAGATGTCTAGTTGTAGCCACAGCATGAAAACTTAACTGTTGTATAAGGCCTCTTGAAATAAATAGAAATAAATGGGGACGCAGCTTGATACCCGCTGAAAACACGACTAGAACATGGCCCTTAAACATGTTTGTGTGCATGAAGCCTGAGGCTGAAGAGTTTTATAAACACATCCATGTGTCCAGTGTAGCCCTGCAATGACATAGAAAGCAGTAAATGGCAGTCTTCCTGCTTAACCATTCGACTACCTGATGCATCAATCGGGTTCCCATTTATGGGGCAGATTTACTTACCGGTCCTGTCGGTATGTTGTCCGATGAGGATTCGGGTCCAGCACGATTCATTAAGATCGTGCGGCCAATTTCCTGCAGGTGTCGCTGCTGCGCCGAGGTCCACCGGAGTTCACCTTCTTCTTCCTGGTGCATGTGAGTGCTAATCTTGCGACACAATGGGGGTCATTTACTAAGGGCCCGACTCGCGTTTTCCTGACGTGTTACCCGAATATTTCCGTTTTGCGCCGTTTGTACCTGAATTGCCCCGGGATTTTGGCGCCCGCGATCGGATTGTGGCGCATCGGCGCCGGAATGCGCGTGACGGAAATCGGGGGGCGTGGCCGAACGAAAACCCGATGGATTCGGAAAAACCGCCGCATTTAAAAAAAAAATTGTGTCGCGAAAATTTCACTCACCTTCATCTAGGATAGGCCGGTGTATTTCGAGGCATTCCAGCGGACTTCAGCGCAGCAGCGCCACCTGGTGGACGGCGGAGGAACTACCATCATAAATCCCGGCCGGACCCGAATCCACCGCAGAGAAGGCGCCGCTGGATCGCGAATGGGCCGGGTAAGTAAATCTGCCCCAATTTGTTTTTTAAATTCCATGTTTTTTCCGAATCCGTCGGGTTGTCCGACGACCACGGACTTAGATTTCTGTCACGTGCTAGAGTGGTGGCGATGCGCCACAATACGATCGCGTGCGCCAAAAACCCGGCGCAATTCAGTGCAAAACAGAAATATGTGCCCCAGTATCTCTCTTAGTGTAAAGGTCTGGGATGTAACTTGAGGGGATCCAGAGGTTGAGTTTCAACTGAGTGGACCCATAAGGGTGCGAATAGATGGTGCAGCTATGACGTGGCCGTGATTCATCCAGAATTGTGACAAAAATTATTAATAATTATTATTACGTGACAGTTTCGTGTTAACAGGACATAAAACTGACACTAAATAACAATTTTGTTATAAATTATCAAATTATTGTCACAATTCCTAAATTGATGCGGCTGTCTTCGCATCTTTACCAGTACAATTTATGATAGTTGGGTTCTCTGGTACAGACTTTGCATTGTGGCTCAGAAACTTCAAGGAACATTTCAAAGCTGTCCTGACGGGGGCATTCACTAACCACTGTTGCTCTATGTATGATTTCTTCTCATTGCCTGGTCTCTAGTAATATTGCAGAAACAGCCGATTTAGTGTTGATGCTGCCCTTGGCATTCTCATTACTTGTGCCACTATCGGAGCTGTCAAGCTAATGCCTCCTATAACCCCTAGCATGTTACTAGACAAAAATCAGTGTTGGACCCAGGAGGAGGCTCTCCAATGATCCATTGCTAGCATTAGGTTTAAATATCTACCCCCTGTATGTATCTGATTACATTAAATCACAGCATACTTCCATGGAGGATGGGGAGAACTAGACGTCTATGGAGGCATGTTGTTGAGCAATAGCATTTTCCATAATTCATGGTCATAACTTTAAACGCATTACAAATTCTATAACAAGGCCTCTGCAAACTGTGATTATCAGTATGGGTGTCTTCGAGCCCCCACAAATATGAAGATCTAAATAAAACTGCTTCCTCTCAACTACTTTTCAGTATATATATCTTATAGTTGAGTCACATAAATATATGCTGAAAACTGATAAAAGGGAGATAAATAAGGTCACAGAAAACTGCTGCAGCTAGGTGGCAGCAGAGTGGAGGACCTCAAACACGTTAGACCCTTAGACACCCAGTTACAGTTCAGATGAGGTGTGACAGTGTGACAAAGCTTCCGCTACTGTTTTTGTTTCACAAAGTGGAGGTTTCATCATTCCCTTCAATCAAAATAAAAAATAATAATTTGCAACTACAATTTATCTTACATTTAGTGTTAAAATGGGGCAACAAGAAGGATTATATTCCCACGTTATCACTTAAAAAACTGAATTTCTACATAAAAAAATAGATTTCAGGAGTCTATCAATTCACTTTTCCTATTAACTGGGGTTGGTTAAGATCCCAGGACAGAAATGTAGCAGTTTGCCGTATCAGCAGATTGGCTGGGCTTGCCAACGGGCACCATGTGGTAGTAGAGAAATAGTAGTAGAAAACAGATCAAGTGGCAAATATCTTGTCAGGGACCAGTGCTGTACTATTCAGGTGTTGAGTAGACTGGAGATGATGGGAGATGATTCGGCTTGAGAAAGCGCCATAGCCGTTGCCGGAGTCTGTCTCTGGACCCCCCTGCATGCCTCCCCACCAATAAAGGACACTTTCCACGTCTTGGAATCGGTGAGTGCCGTCTTCTTTTGCTGCACATTTTGTATGGAGATGATGGGAGGATGCTCTTGATTAGATGAAGACACCGGGGAAGATTTGCATAGTTTTAATTTTTTTTTTTTCGTAAAAATTAGGGCTAAAGAAGAGCAGATTCTGCCAGAGGGGACACACACCAGTATGTCAGTGTGCTTGGTTTTCAGTCCTTCATCCTGGTGGTAGATATCGTTTAAGTCTGCCCCAGTTTCTTAGGACCGGACAGTCTGTATTTGCTGAGTGCCAAAGAGCAAAGAGTTAATGCTCAACTACATAAGTTGCTGCTCTTTTGGGTCTAAAACATGTAGGAGCTGTGGCCTTGGTGTGAAGTGACTGCAGAGCTATGACAACACTTTTGGTTGCAGTACATCCAGTATGGCCAGTGTTGTGGTGATGTAATGTGCAGTGATGGCAGTTACACATCATTACTATGGTAACTGAGCAAGAAAGTCTGTTAGATCATCAGAGGAAGCAGAGCATAAGAGGCAAGAGGCGTTACTGAGAACTAAAGGATCATGGGACATGTAGTTTCCAGTGGCGGCCATCTTGGTGATAAGTCCTTATACTTTAGAGAGGCCATAAATTTTTTAAATCATAAAATCAAACTATTTAAGCTCCATTTTGTGACTAATGACATTGAGTTTTGTTATATTCATTTATTTATAGCATCATGGGTTTTGTATCAGACATTCATATTCCCGGTATAACCCCTTTAACCCCTTTGTTTCAGTGGAATGTGTCTGACTCAATAATCCCCGTAACACCACCTCTCTGAAGGCCTAATATCATAGCTCCCAACCTTCCTGCATTCAGTGGTATAGTCCCGTTTTTTTTTTTACCTCTGTACCCCAGTCCCAGCACACGTATTGTCTCAGACCAACCAATGTAGTCCCGCCTTCTGTTCCTGATACTACATAGCAGCAGAGCAGTGCAACCTAAGTACGGAGACCGGGAGGCAGGATCAGCAGCGGTAGCTATGTCATTCACAACGTCTTATTAGAGTGAATGTATATAAATATTTATATAAGACTGCTTATATAAATCTGTATACTGTAAATACATTTTTTTGCATTTTGCTGAGAGAAATACGTATTTCATTCCCTACCAACCATTAGGCATATATATAGCATCAGAACCAAGTTTAGTACATAGATAAAGCATCAAGCTCAATATATTAATACAGAAGCTGAACCGAACTCAGTACATAAATAAATCACCAGGACCAAGCCCAGTACTGAAATATAGTACCAGAATTGAGCTCTATATAGAAACATAGAACTAGAACACAGATAAGCACATAGATACAGAACCAGGCTCAGTATAAAAATAAAACACCAGAACATAGCGCAATTCATAAAATCAGCAACCAAACTGAACTCCAAATAAACAAAAAGCACCAGATACATAAATTTATAGCACCCCCAATGATTTTAAATATTTACAGAGCCAACTTGATTTACATATTAAACATACTGTGCCCCCCATAGTTATCTTCTACACACCATGCCCCACTGAAGTTATATTGAACACACTGTGCTTTTTTTTTGTACACAACCAGTCCCCCTGAAGTTATATTATGTCCAATGTGATCCCTTGTATAATACACCGTGTGTATTCTATACACTGTGCCCCTCATTATAATACACATGGGGGGAGCCATGTCTGATAAAGGCATGCCCCTTGTTGCGGAGGATACATGAAGAGGTATAGGCCTCTTGATGTATGCATCAGACGGCTGCACCACTGGGCAAAATCTATGCCAGGTCTGGCCTCAGCTTTTTAGAAAGTACATAGGTCTGAGGCAGAAACGCCCCTTGGCAGCCCATTTCACTGGTGGCCGTACCTCTCCGAGAAACTGCAGTTGAAGCACTGATAAATGCCCCCAGGGTGTATTACATGTTTCTGTGCTTTTGTTTTAAAAGAATAAATTACCACTTACCTCTGCTGCACTCCCACAGTGTCCTCCTCTTGTTTTCTGGCACTCCTACAAAATGAGTGTGGCCTATGAAATGGGGACGTAGCCTCACACCCAAAAGGTCTGTGTTTCAACAATAATGCTCACCTAACAGAATTTTGTCCTAGTTTTCTGGCGTAAAGTAGCCCACTATTAGATGCAAAGTACAGCTAGACAGTCTTAAACTACAACAAATTTATCACCCTGAACCATTCACTTACCATATATGAATCTTGCGCAGAACAAGACTCTCAAGTCTTACTTTCAATGGGGGATATTTATCAGGACCTCTGCGCACTGCCAGTGGCGCAGAGGCCCTGAAATAATCGCAACTGCTAGCTTATTGCTAGCTTTTGCGATTATTTTCCCCAATCCGCCACCTTCACGTCAGTGGGGCGTGAAGGGGGGGCGCGGTCGAGCGGGGGGCGCGGCCGGACGGGAGTGGGCCGGCGCGGGGCGTTACTGTCCCCGCGGCTGCGCACTCGCTGCTGCCGGCGACTTTTCACGTTTGCCTGCCTGGCGTAGGATAAACGCTGCGCAACTGGCAGCCCGATACATCAAGAGGCAGAAGCCTCTTCATGTATCGGGCTGCGAATTTGTAGCGGCGGGGCTATCATACGCTGGCGCTCGTGATAAATATCCCCCAATGTCTTACCTTGGGTCACTTTTCGTAAATCTGCCACACTATGTTTTAGGGTTGTTTCTCTGCAGTATAAATGGGAGAAAAAAATAAAAACTAACATTTTCTGGAGAGCCCCTTTAATTATACCATGGATATAATAGCTAGCTTTATTTTTAATATAACACATCTAAGACAGATTTTATTTTTAAGGTAAGAAAATATTTGTTCTGAGAAGTAGGAAGAAGTAGGAACATATTAATAGCCAGAAATATTTTATTAAATGATGAATGTGTGCCATATGTTAGAGTCTGAGGCTCAAGCAAGAGTTTAAAATGTAGAGCAAGTCAGCAGGCAGCTATCAGTCATATCTCGCTTCCTGTTACTGCTCATTCCCTCACCACTGAGAAAACAGTCATCGCTTCCAGGCCTGGGTCTTTAAGATACTGATACATATATTAGAAAGGAGAGAAGCGTTTCAGTTTGTGATCATGATAACTGTTTCTAAAATGTTACCCAATTTATTTGTACATACTCAGCTTGATCTGGCTCCACATTCTGTCTGTGAAATCTCATGTAGCCAGAAACTTCCTTCCTTATTTCAGCTACTGGGACAGTCTAAGAAAATACTGCCACTTGACCACAGGAAACATCCGCTTCTTTTTGGCTAAGTGGACAAGCAGTTGCTGCTTAAAGGTAGAGATGAGGTCAACCGCACCTAAGTGTATTAATTCAGTTAGTTCCGAGGATGTTTCTGTGAGGTTAGTTTAGAAAGACAACCTTAAGGGTCCATGCACACCAACGTATGGAGGACATATATATGGCTGCAAATATAGGGCCGCATGTATGTCCCCCAGAGTTGTCTATGGCACCCAAGCTTGGTACGGTGAGCACAACATGTGCTCCCCGTACTGTGCCGTGGTTGCAAAAAAGATAGAGCATGCTCTATCTATGGCCGTAAGAACGGACGTGGCCACTATTCTCTATGGAGAGAGGAGGGGCAGGCAGCACTCGCTTCTCCTCCTCTTCGATGCGCCCGACACGTGCCTGCCCGGCTGTAGCTGTGCAGGCACACGTTCATGTGCATGCACCCTAAGATTGAGTAAAATGGAGATATGATTTTATGTGGAAAAATACACCCCAAGACAATGAGAGTTCCTATCTTTTTAAACAAGTCTATGACCTCTTTAGATTGCAGTCCATTTTCAACTAAAATACCTTTCTTTTGTCTTTATTCTGCAGCAATCAAGTCTGTATAATTTTGTTATGACTGCCACCAGATACTTATGCTGTACCCTGTAGAGAAGGCTTTAGAGCCGTTAGGGCCTTAGGACCAGGCCTGATTTTTAAAATTTGTCCTGTGTCATTATAGGAGGTTATAACTTTGTAAAACTTTAACATATCCAGGGGATTTTGAAATGTTTTCTCGTCACACGTACTTCAAGTTAATAGAAACATTTTGATGATATCTTTTGTGTTTATTTATGAAAAAAATGGAAATTTGGCAAACATTTCTAAAGTTTTCATTTTCAGAGTTCAAAATTTTGTGTTGCACAAAAAATAGTCTAAGTAGTGCGTAGGCACAGGGCAAATACGCCCTGCACTGGACCACTCTGCCGCGAGTCGCGCCCCCTTCAAGCCCCCTCCATACCGACTTGGTGTGGAGATGGCATAAAGGTGAAATCACAATTACTGTTGTAATGCTTTGTCAGATTCAAAAATAATCATAATAATAAAAAATACAATTTGGGGAATAAAACAAGGTGATAAAAAATGTAGATGGTTGCAATATTCATGGAAGACCTCTTTTTTTACACCGCAACCTCTAACCTAGGACAAAGATGAAACACCAAGCATACCTCTCTAGCACTGTAGAGCAAAGTTGTTATACTTTTAACGACTGCGGCTGAATAATCCACTATGTTAGCAGTGTCTTCTTGACTAACAGGTAAGGAAGAGATAAAGTGAATGTTGGTGTGGGTGGAATCACTAGGCTTTTACTGCAGTTCCTTCCAGCAGCCAGGCTGCAGGAGAGACTCAGCACAGCATGTCAGATGTTATTACAGCATTGCACATGTAGATTTTCTGTGCTGTAAATGGCACATAAACTATACTTACATATTACAAAACTCTCATACTAAAAAGCTACTAGGTAGTTGAGGGGGGAGCAGCTGCCCGTGGCAGTGCCCATTTGGAGCAAGTGGGGGAGTATCTACCCCTATCAGCTCCAATATGCAATAGAGTAAATCTTTAAGACACAGGTACTATTGATAATTAGAGTGCCACACTGGTCTGCTTTTCTCCTGTGCAAAGCAATGATGCCTTGACATAGGGTCGGGTTATAGGCGTGGCTCCTAGTGTGCAAGCTCCTAAACCCCCACCATCATGCTCCCAAAAGGACCCCCACCAGCTGACAATATCGTCCGACATTGACTAATGAATTGCTTTGTCTCTGTCTCTTCAAGTTCTTGTGGTTCTCAACCACTCTCATAGACAGTCAATGGGAGTAGCTGAGTGCTTGGCAATTGGGAAATGCTTGACCCGGTGCTCCCTCAATTAGTGACCATTGGGGGATGATTCACGTAACTGATGGAGTTCCAAGCAGTTGGACCAATCAGATTATTTCCATTCCTGTGGATAGGTGTTAACAATCAAAGTGTATCTGTCTGAAAAAAAAGATAGAATTTATAACCCGTCACTAATCCCTGCCACGTTTTCTGAGCATTGTCAATGTTATAAAAGCTTTTATTACTTTCTTATTTTGCCATTTTAACTTTTTACCTCCAGAATGTACTGTTTAGACTTGACAATGGACATGACATGCTGAAATACACAGCTGCACAAGGTAGCGCTTAGCTCAAATGTCATGTTTTGCAGCTGACATCTCAGTCAAATTCATTCCCACCTCTGCCAAATCATTAGAATAGCTCCTTGCTCATATACAAGTGTCAACTGAGATGGTTACATATTTATTAAGACCTGCTCAATATCAAGCGAACTTGGCTTACAGTCCTAGAGGAATCCCTGAAATCCTAACACAAGAGCTCCACCCAAGCAATGGGGTACAGGCAAGGAAAGTACATAGTGCTGTTTCCATGTATGGGAAGAGCAGCATCTGTGCAAGCGTAATGTTCTACTTATCAGCTCCTGCACAGACGCACAGAGGAAGGTTCAGGGGAAACCATGGTTTCATCTATTTAGACACAGATAACTGAGATCTTTAGACAGAACTCTGTCTCCAGAAGCGGATACATTAAATATGACAAGTCATGATAATGTATCTTTCAGCTATTCCCATATTTTGAAGTTTGTAAATGTTTAGATAGTATTAAGATAATGACAGATAGTACAAGTAAATCAAAGGCATATATCTGAAAAGGCATCATATAACACTAGCAGACATGACTGATTTGGCTAGCTTTCCTTTCTTAAAATGAACTGCATGGAACTTACAGTATACATTTATTTTAGAGAAGTGATCTCCTTTTGGATAATTTGCCATATACATATGGCACTTATGGTACATATGGAGACTTAAAGGCCATGAATGCTCCGTGGGTGTGTCACTGACGCACATTGCTTTAAATAAAGGCATGTAGAAGGTTTACAAAAGTGGCATCTTTAATAACATAATGGGGGTCATTTACAAAGGGCCCGATTCGTGGTTTCCCGACATGTTACCCGAATATTTCCAATTTGCGCCGATTTTCCCTGAATTGGCCCAGGTTTTTGGCGCACTCGATCGGATTGTGGCGCATCGGTGCTGGCATGCACGCGACGGAAATCGGGGGGCGTGGTCGAATGAAAACCCGACGGATTTGGAAAAACCGCCGCATTTTTTAAAAAAAATTGGTCGCACGCGCCATACTTACATGCACCAGGAAGAGATCAGTGAACTCCGACGCAACTCGGCAGCGACACCTGGTGGACATCGGGCGCAGGACCTTCATGAATCGCCGGAAGACCCGAACGAGAAGCCACCGCTGGAACGCGAATGGACCGGGTAAGTAAATGTGCCCCACTGTTTAAATGCAAGTTTAACACTTTTTGATATTTTAAAGCTTCCACAAATTGTCCCTTATTGAAGTCTGATGGAGTTTAAACACAAACAATGGTATTTGAAAAACGCTTGATGAAGGAACCAACCATGATTTATTATTTTACTGGCCCAGTAAAGCTCCTTTAAATTGTTATGCTATACAAACCATTCAAAGAGTTTCAAGCTGTTGTGTTTTAAAAGCCCATTGATCTCTATATAAACAGTGATAAATGGTATAAACTCTACATTTTGACTATTCATACAGAGTGAAAATAACTATATTATCCTCTATTATACTCTATAATCCTATTTACTTTGTAGTGCCAAATGTAATGGTCCAGCAATGGCCCACATTTATCAAAAACAGTGCAAACTGTAATATGTGCAGTTTGCCTGTGTAGTGTACAGTGCGTGTCAGATTCAGGAACTGTGGCTCCCTTCCCAGTTCTCAATGAATCTGGCGCTCCCTGCATTGCTTCGATGGAGTGCACCAACATTTTTTGGTGTACTGTATATACTTTATATTATCTCCAAGGTTACCCTAATTTGAACCCAAAAATGGGAAAACTGTGCACTCGAGTTTAACCAAGGGTGGGAAATGCTTGGTCACACATGATACCCGGTATATAGCCAGCAGCCCCCCCCAGTATATAGCCAGTCTCTGCCCCTAGTATAAAACCAGTATGATCCCCTGTCCTCAGTAAATAGCCGCATTCCCAATTGTAACAGCCAGTGCCTGCCTCTTGTATATAGCGCCACGTCCTTTGTATATTGCCAGCAGTACCCTTGTAATACGAAGTGCCTGCCCCTTGTAGTATAGCCAGTCCCCTCCATTATATAACAGTGTCTGGCCCTCAGTATATAGCCAGTGCCTGCCCCTGAGTATATAGCCGTGCATGCCCCCCAGTATATAGCCAGGTTGCATGTCCCTCAGTTATAGCCAGTGGCTGCCCTGCAATATATAGTCAGTGCCGTCCCTCAGTATATAGCCACACCGCGCCCCCACTGTATAACCAGTGCTCGCACCACCCCCATATATAGCCAGTGCCTGCCACTTTCCCGTGATATACCAGTGCTTGCCCGTCCCCCTCTATATAGGGGGCGTGTGAATACCACCCACCCCTTATAGAGCCAGCACCCCTGCCCAGCTTTAAAAGAAACAAAAAAACTGTGTACTCACCTTTCTTTCTGATGCCCCCACATGCTTCGGCTCCATCTTCAGCTCCCTCACGGTCCATCGCATACACCATGAAAGCGACACTTGCTGCATTCATAGTTGTGTGCTGCGGCGCACCCACCTTGATGTCGGCAGCGGGACTGCGCGGGTTCCAGAGTTTTTTTTCATTGACTTGAGTATTAGCACGATTAAGCACTTTTTTGTGCTGACAAACTCGGCTATCTCGATATTATGGTACCTTTAAACAAGGGTAGATGTACATTGTCGTGTCAGCACAAATTTTTGTGTTGCCGTCGGGTATGTGAATACGAATACAAATATTCGCTTGCGACACATGTGGCCCCTGCCACTTCCTAAATACTTTGCATTCATTTGAAACATAAAATACATGTCCAAGACTGATAGAAGAACTTGTTGCGCTGGGGGGGCAGGGGGATTATATAATCTGGGCCAAAGCACTTGAAGTTTTGTATGACCAGGCCAGTGGGTAGTCAAACAAACGTAGACAATGGAGCCGCACCATCCCTAGCCATACTCCATTCCAGATCTCGCAATCATGCGCTCGTCCTCATCTTACAGTCATCAGCATCTGGAATGCAGGGACTACAAGCACTGGGTAAGTGGTAGACAATATGTACCTACAGAACCTTGAACGGTGCTACCTGGGATCTCCAGGTCTATCTCAGCAAGTCTACGATCCCCTCGCTGATGCACCTATAACCAGGGCCTACCTAGACCGACTTACTGCTGAATAAGTCGTTTACCTTCTCCATCCCAAGTTCCTGGATCTGGGGCTGTGAGCTTGTACACAGTCTGCATCAAACCTATCTACCTGGCCACAGCTAGATGACCATTTACCGCTCCTGTTTACTTTTGAAGTTGAAATGAAATAGACGTAAGTCTGATGTTCTAACACTCTTGAGTCTCCACAGTTTGGACACCTTAAAGACATCAACAACGGCCGTTCCCCTTACACTGTCGTTGCGGGATTCCACTACATGCATGCATATACCACGGACACTCCCTCGGGGGAAACACTATCCATCTTATTATGGCTTTCCCCTCTTTCTTGCAATCATCGCGCTAAACCACCACTCAGTATCATGGGGACAATCCAGTCTTCTCACCCCACCATAAGGTGCAGGCCCGGTGGAAAGGTTTGCTCACAAACAGTAGAAAGCTCCACCACTTGCAGTACACAAAGCAATTGCTACCAAAAGTAAAATTTCATATGCAACATTACAAGTAGGTCATGTCCAAAACCTTTCAGACTCCTTTTATTTTTGTGTAGTTCTATCACCTATATCATGTTGCGATCGTTGTAGCTTTTGAGCCCTCTCCTCTCGCCGCTGACAAGTATTTTCTACTAAGCAGGGCCAGTGGCATCCGTGTACTTAGTCAGGGGGGGGGGGGGGGGGTGACCTTAAGGCTGAAAATTGAAACACGGCGGCGTCATTTCGAAGGCCCGATTCGTCGTTATTCGCCTGCACTGTTACCCACATTTCCATCAAATATTTTTTAATTATATTTGTCATTGTATTTTTTTTATTAGTGCGCCGTATGTACTAATTGACCCACGGATTCTTGGCGCACGCGAACGCGGTTTAGGCATCTAGCGATCGATTGTGCTGCCTGACGCGCCGGCATTCCGTCTGACGGAAATCGGTGGCGTGGCCTACAAGACCCACGTAGGTCGAAAACCGCCGCATTATAGAACCGAAAAATTGCTCCGCTCGGGACCCCCCGCTTACCTTCAACTCAGCACGCCTCGGTGAATTCCGGCGCGTTAATGCTTTTTGGCATCGCACACGCCACCTTGTGGACGCGGAGAACTACCTTATAATAATCCCCGGCCGGACCCGAATCCGTGCATAGAACGCCCGGCTGGATCGCGACGGACGTGTAGCAAATGTGCCCCCTTGTGTGATTGCGCGGATAACATTGGAGCCACCGCGGGGACTGTCTTGCCACCTCTTACCCGTTTTGTAGTACGCATCCATACTGTCTGACTTCCAAAAATCAAAGTCCAGTGTTTCTTCATGAATATTCGTGACACTGCGATAAATAGGTGTTACTAAAAGAAGGTAGACTTGTCTGCAGTACTGGTCGAACTATGACTTGTGTTCTCCGAGTGGTGTGACACAATGGATTGGATTCGACTCTATCGAAGCAAAGGACAATGTATATAGTTTCCGAAAGGAACGGGTACTGATTGTGAGGCCAACAAAATTAAGGGTGTCACACGTGGAACGCGTGACACAATTAATAGTTCTGGCGTTCTATCTGGATGATAAGCTATTGTGGGAATAAATTCAGAGAAATTGTGATATGAAAGGCGTCTGGGAGACTTACTACTTCTTTAGATGTACCGTGTGGCTATTGTAGCGATGTAGGCACCTCGTAGGATGTTGATGTCCTTTACCAGTCTGTAATTGGTGTATGTTGTTTTATTTTATGCTGTGGTGTGCCTGAGGAACAAGCAACGTACGAAAGACTTAAACTCAAATTCAAGAATTGGTTAAGGAAGCAAGTGAACTCAATTGTTTGGTTCTAAGACGGAGGACTGGGAGTCAGTCTTCGTGTGTACTTATGCGTGCTCCAATTCAAGTCCATTATAAGTTAACGAGAAAAAACCATTTCATAACTACTAACTGGTCAACGCAGTACTTTCATGAACGGTTTTGCATATGAAAATGTAGAATGCGAATAGTTTAAAAACTCTTTCATGCATACCGTAGGGTATTTGCACTAGTTAACTTGGGCAAGTAATATTGATGTTAGTTTTACCGAGGTCGTTTTTTTTCTTTTTATTTCTTTGTAAACCGTCTTTTAAAAAAAAAAAAGATGTTACCTCATTCGTGATTTATTTATGGTTTGTCACGTATTATACGTATGCTAGTATCTTTATTTTTGTATATTTATAGAGTGATCATACGAATGGAGTGTTGTTGCTGTCGTATGGTGACAAATATAATTTTCCCCTCTGTACAGTAAAGCCCTTCAGTCTATCTATAAATGGAGTCTAAGCGCCATGGTAGGTTTTCACAAGCATATCAAATTACATAGCCTGCACCTACACGGTTCTCTCTCCACAGGGAAAGGTGGAATATTTATACATGGCTCACTTGTCCTTGCAATATGTCCTAGATCAGCGTAGGCCATACCTGCATTCATCGGGCTAATCTATCTCAGCTATATAAGATCACTGTATCGCCTTTCTCTTGGTTCAGTGAAGAGGCAGCACCCTTGTACGTGAGTGAAGTGGTGAAGCTTTATTCCATAAAAACCGACGTTTCGGTAGTCCTGTTACGCCTTTTATCAAGCTGTTATGCCTTTCCTTGATAATTCTGTATTCTAGCATAATAATTGTCCTTATCCCTCTATGCAAGACTTGACAGGTCAAGGTTGCACCCTCCTTTGCCCAGGTTCATCACAAGATAGGTCATCAGAGTGGGAGTCTGGGCTAAATGTTTATGTTGGTGAGAGAGTCACAGTATGGATGTTATCATGTGTATACTGGTGTTCAGCTCCCCACATATGAGCAGAGAATGGCTGTATGCTTTCACATCAATGAGTGAATTCTTGCAAAAGTGCCTGCGTCTTATAGACCCGGTAGGTTCGGAGGATCAAGCACTGCCAACCCATCCTGACCCAGCTGTAATGGAGATCGGTGATGTTCTTCATGAACTGGGCGTCCCTGGCACTTGCTTCGATGAGTGCACCAACATTTTTTGGTGTACTGTATATACGTTATAATTACTCCAAGGTACCTATATTTGAACCAAAAATCGGAAAACCTGTGGACTCGAGTTTAGAACCATGGGTGGGAAATGCACTTGTATCACAGTGATCCCGGGCTATAAGTCCAGCAGCCCCCTCCCCGTATATAAGCCAGTCTCTGCCCCTAGTATAAACCAGTAGTCCCCTGTCCTCAGTAAATAGCCGCATCCCCCTTGTAATACAGCCAGTGCCTGCCTCTTGTATAATAGCCAGCGTCATTCTAGTATTTGCCAGCAGTACCCTTGTATACGAAAATGCCTGCCCCTTGTAATATTAGCCAGTGCCCTCACATTATATAGATAGTGTCTGGCCCTCAGTAATAGCCAGTGCCTGCCCCTGAGTATTATCCGAGTGCAGGTGCCCCCAGTATATATACCAGGCTATCACTGTCCCTCCCCAGTGATAGCCAGTGCTGCCCTGCAATATTAGTCAGTGCCCTGTCCCTGTCAGTATATAGCCACAAGCCGCGCCCCCAGCTTATCTGTATAACCAGTGCCATCGCACCACCTTCCCATATATCCTGCCAGCCATGCCCTTGGCACTGTCCGGATAACCAGTGCTTGCCGTCCCCCGTTGATATAGGGGCGGATACCCCGCTAACCCTACCCCTTAGATGAGCCACAGCACCCTGCCCAGCTTTAAAAAACAAAAAAACTGTGTACTCACTTTCGTTTCTGATGCCCCCCGTTATCTTCGGCTCCATTTCAGCTCCTCACGGTCGCAAATCGCTAACACCATGACAGCAGACACTTGCTGACATATCATAGTGGTGTGTGCATGCGCCGCCACTCACCCATTATTTCGGCAGTCGGGACGCAGTCGGGTCTCCAGAGTATTGTGTTTTCATTGACTTGAGTATTAGCCGAGTTAAGCACATTTTTTGTGCTGACTAACCCGAGAAGCCACCGCTGGAACGCGAATGGACCGGGTAAGTAAATGTGCCCCACTGTTTAAATGCAAGTTTAACACTTTTTGATAAGCTTCCACAAATTGGCCCTTATTGAAGTCTGATGGAGTTTAAACACAAACAATGGTATTTGAAAAACGCTTGATGAAGGAACCAACCATGATTTATTATTTTACTGGCCCAGTAAAGCTCCTTTAAATTGTTATGCTATACAAACCATTCAAAGAGTTTCAAGCTGTTGTGTTTTAAAAGCCCATTGATCTCTATATAAACAGTGATAAATGGTATAAACTCTACATTTTGACTATTCATACAGAGTGAAAATAACTATATTACCCTCTATTATACTCTATAATCCTATTTACTTTGTAGTGCCAAATGTAATGGTCCAGCAATGGCCCACATTTATCAAAAACAGTGCAAACTGTAATATGTGCAGTTTGCCTGTGTAGTGTACAGTGCGTGTCAGATTCAGGAACTGTGGCTCCCGTTCTTCATGAATCTGGCGCTCCCTGCATTGCTTCGATGGAGTGCACCAACATTTTTTTGGTGTACTGTATATACTTTAGTATACTCCAAGGTACCTAATTTGAACACAAAAAACTGGGAAAACCTGTGGACTCGAGTTTAAACCAAGGGTGGGAAATGCATTGGTCACAGTATCCCGGTATATAGCAAGCAGCCCCCCCCCCCCAGTATATAGCCAGTCTCTGCCCCTAGTATAAAACCAGTAGTCCCCTGTCCTCAGTAAATAGCCAGCATCCCCCATTGTATACAGCCAGTGCCTGCCCCTTGTATATAGCCAGTGCCCTCCATTATATAGACAGTGTCTGGCCCTCAGTATATAGCCAGTGCCTACCCCTGAGTATATAGCCAGTGCATGGCCCCCAGTATATAGCCAGTGCATGTCCCCCAGTATATAGCCAGTGGCTGCCCTGCAATATATAGTCAGTGCCTGTCCCTCAGTATATAGCCACAACCTGCCCCCACTGTATAACCAGTGCCTGCACCACCCCATATATAGCCAGTGCCTGCACTTTCCCGTGTATAACCAGTGCTTGCCGCCCCCAGTATATAGCCATTGAATACCCCCACCCCTTATAGAGCCAGCAGCCCCCTGCCCAGCTTTAAAAGAAACAAAAAAACTGTGTACTCACCTTTCTGATGCCCCCACAGCTTCGGCTCCATCTTCAGCTCCCCTCACGGTCCCATCGCATACACCATGACATCAGACACTTGCTGACATCATAGTGTGTGCTGATGGCGGCGCACACACCATGATGTCGGCAAGCGGGACTGCAACGGGTTACAGAGGTTTTTTTTTCATTGACTTGAGTATTAGCCGATTAAGCACATTTTTTGTGCTGAAAAACTCGGCTTATACTCGAGTATATATGGTACCTTTAACATAGGGAGTGTGACACATTTCTGTCAGAATTTTGTGTTGCGTCGGGTATAGTGAATACGAAATACAAATGAGTCGCTTGCGACACATGTGGCCCTGGCACTTCCTAAATACATGTGCATTCAGTTTGAACATAAAATAACATGCAAAGACTGACAGAAAACTGGTGCGCGGGGGGGCAGGGGGCTTTATTAAATCTGGGCCAATGTATCAAAGAACTTAGAGTTTGTATGACCAGGCCCTAGTGGAGCTCAAACGGAGACAATGGGAAGCCAGCACATCCCTAGCTATATCTCCATTCCAGATCTGCATCATCGGTCCCATCTACAGTCATCTGGAAATGGCAGGGACGACATCACTGTAGCAGTAGCTAGTACCACAGAACCTGTGACGGCCGCCCTGGGATCCGCAGTCTTCTCAGCAGTCTATGATCCTCCAGCTGATGCACCTATACCAGGCCTGCCCTAAGATTGCTGCTGAATTAGCGTCTACCTTCTCCAGTCCCAAGTTCCTGGATCTGGGCTGTGAGCTTTACCAGGCTGCATCAAACCAGCTACCTCGGACCAGCTAGATAGGACCATTACCGCAGCCTGTTACTTTTGAAGTAATGAAATAAAGAGACTGTAAGCTTGATGTTCTACATCTTGTCTCCACATGTGATCCCTTAAAGACATCATAGGTCTCCCCTCTACCATGTATCTGGGGATCCCTACATCATGCATATACCAGGACTCACCCTGGGGGAAACCTTCCATCTTATTATGGCTTCCCCTTCTTCTTGCAATCCCGCGCTAAAGCCAGCCACTCAAGTATCAGGGGAATCCAGCTGCCCCCACACCATAAGGTCAGGCCCGGTGGAAAGGTATTGTACAAACAGTAAAAGCTCCACCACTTTGCAGTACTCAAAGCAATTGCTACAAAAAATAAAATTTCCAATATGCAACATTACAATATTTCATGTCCAACCTTTCAGATCTTCTTATTTTTGTTAGTTCTATCCCTATATCATGTTGCGATGGTTGTAGCTGTTTGAGTCTGCCTCCGCTGACAATTTTTCTACTAACCCAGTGGATCTTTAATTATCTGACATTAAGGTGAAAATTGGAAACACTGTGTCGGGTGTGGCTGTGAGTAACATTGGAGCCCCGCAGGGGACTGTCCTTGCCCAGTTTTTATTTACCATCCATACTGCTGACTTCCAAAAAAATCGAAGTCAGTGTTTCTTGCAGAAGTATTCGGATGACACTGCGATAATAGGGTGTATAAAAGAGGGAGACTTGTCTGAGTACTGGTCGACTATTGACTTGTTCTCGGAGTGGTGTGACACAAATGGATTGGAATTGAATCTATCGAAGACCAAGGAAATGGTAATTAGTTTCCGAAAGGAACGGGATACTGATTGTGAGCCTACAAAGATTAGGGGTGTCACAGTGGAACGCGTGACAAATTATAAGTATTTGGGCGTCTATCTGGATGATAAGCTATTGTGGCATATAAAATCAGAGAAATTGTATAAGAAGGCATCTGGGAGACTTTATTTCTTAAGATTCCTTAGGTCTTTCGATGTGGACCGTAGGATGTTGATGTCCTTTTACCAGTCTGTAATTGGGAGTGTTTTATTTTATGCGGTGGTGTGCTGAGGAAACAATGCACGCACAACTGACGTAAACAAATTCAAGAAATTGGTTAGGAAGGTGAGCTCAATTGTTGGTTCTAAGACGGAGGACTGGGAGTCAGTCTTGTGTGTACGTATGCTCTCCAAATTCAAGTCCATTATAAGTAACGAGAAAAATCCATTGCATAACATACTAACTGGTCAACGCAGTACATTTAGTGAACGGTTTCTGCATATTAAATGTAGAACGAATAGTTTTAAAAACTCTTTCATACCTAGGGTAATTGCACTAGTTAACTTGGGCAAGTAATTGATGTTATTTTTAACCAAGGTTTTTTTTTTTTTTTTTTTACCGTCTTTTTTGTTTTTTTTTAATTTTTACTCATTCGTGGATGTATTTATTTGTACGTATTATATGTATGCTAGTATCTTTATTGTTTGTATATGTATAATTGTGATCATGAATGGAGGTGTTGTTGCTGTCGTTGTGACAAAATCAATTTCCCCTATGGGGAGAATAAAGCATTCTATCTATCTATAATGGAGTCTAAGGAAAGGTATGTTTCACAAGCATTATAAATTACATAGCCTGCACCACACAGGCTCTCCACAGGAAAAGGGGGAATATTTATACATGGCTACTTGTCTGGCAATATGTCCAGATCAGGTGGCCAAACCCAATCATCGGGTATGCTTATCTCTAGCTAAAGATCACTGTATGCCTTTCTTGATAGATTCTGTATTCTGCAGAGAAATTTCCTTTCCCTATATGCAAGACTTTAAGGTCAGGTGCACCCTCCTTTGCCCAGTTTCACAAAGAGCAGTGCAGAGTGGGAGGTGCTGGCTAAATGTTTATGTTGGGTGATAGAGTCACATGGAGGGTTTATCAGTGTGTATACTGGTGTTCAGCTCCCTCACATATGAGAAGAGAATGGCATTCTGCTTCACAGCAATGAGGAAATCTTGCTAAAAAGTGCCTGCGTCTTATAGACCGGAGGTCAGGAGGATCAAGCACTGCCAGACCCTCCTGACCGCTGTAATGGAGATCGGGTGATGCCCTGATATAGAGCTGCACCCGATCTCCCAGAGAGGAGAGCCTCCGCACTGCTCTCCCCTCTCCCCGATGTCCTACAGGTCCAGGACCTGCGGTGATGTCAGAATCATGTGACTGATCACATGCTTCTTACATCACCACAGGTCTCATACTGCCATGCTGCACTGGGACAGGGTGAGAAGAAGAGAAATGGGGAAAGTATGTGTGTGTGTGTGTATGTGTGTGTGTGTGTGTATGTGTGTGTGTGGGGGGGGGGGGGGTTTGTGTGGATGTGAGCGTGTGTATGTGGATGGATGATGCAGAGCGGAGTGTGTATGTGGATGGATGATGCAGAGCTGAGTGTTTATGTGGATGGATGATGCAGTGCTGAGTGTGTATGTGGATGGATGATGCGGAGCTGAGTGTGTATGTGGATGGATGATGCAGAGCTGAGTGTGTATGTGGATGGATGATGCAGAGCTGAGTGTGCATGTGGATGGATGATTCAGAGCTGAATGTGTAACTATGGATGATGCAGAGCTGAGTGTGTATGTGGATGGATGATGCAGGACTGAGTGTGTATGTGGATGGATGATACAGGGCAGAGTGTGTATGTGGATGGATGATGCAGAGCTGAGTTTGTATGCGGATGGATGATGCAGAGCTGTCTGTGTAAATGTATGTCTGTGTGTGCTGTGCATTAGTGCGACACACAGGGATATTTTAATTGATGTAAAAGATATTTTTCCTTTTTTTGGAAGCCTAAATCTGGGGTGCGTCCTATAGTAAGAATCGTCTTATAGTCCGAAAAATACTGTACAGTTGTTTTGTACTTGGCTGCGGCCCAGGATCAAGTGTTCCACAGACTGGTCTTGGGCCACAGCCCAGGAGTTAGGGACTATATCCTAGTATAGAGGATGCTTTATCATGTCCCCAAGGAACAGTGTATAGTAGAGTTACAGTTGGAATCAGGAGTTTACAAATACTATATAAAGAGACACTTCTACACGTTTATCTCACTATCATAAAATCAGTATAAACCTTGGCAGAATAATTAGATATTTTTTAAGGCACTTTATTTATTTTCTGCAAAGTCAGAAGTTAAAATACACTAAGCTTACATACAACTCATTACAATAGCGGCGCAGGCAGATGCACGTCTATGTGCTGAACTTGCGCACACTGATGTCATCATCAGCAGCGCTAACGCCACAAGTTACAGTGTGCACGACTACAGTGCACAGATACATGTGCATCTGCACTCTCTGCTTCCAGGGAGGAAGCCGTGGGATCGCTGGTTGAAGTGAGTATGGAGTTTATTGTTTTTGTTTCTTTAAGTGGTCTCTGCTAACATCTCATTAAGGTGGTCTCTGCTGAAAGTTCATTAAGGGGGCCTATGCTGACGATTTATTAAGGGGGCGCCTGTTGACATTTCATTAAGGGGGCTGCTGTAAGCATATCAATAAGGGGTTCTCTACTGACATTTCATTAAGGTGGGGGTTTGCCACAAAAGAAAATTCTGAAATCTCAATCCCCTAGTGATGTTTACACAATAAAGATCATTTTAACCCCTTACTCTAAGCAGACACTTCATGATCCATCTAGTTCTATGTGCTGACAATGTGGTTATATTATCAAGGTACAGGTGTATATACACGATTATTTACCTTCTGAAAATTGTACTAGCACTGACACATAGAAAAAGAGCTGAGACAGATAAGGGATGAGATGATGAGATCCATGAGAAGCCTATTACACAGTGTCAGCACTTCTACATATCTGTTCTATGAGATCTGCTGTGCCTACCTCCCCAGATAAAGAACTTATCTGCCTGTAGCTTCTGTCTCCTCACCATGTGTTGTTTGTTGGTAGGAACTGAGTGTCTGTGAGCTCCATTCTGTCCTGCAGGGGGCGGCCTAGAGTGCAGGGAGCAGAGAGAAAAATTCAGCTCCACGACCGTCACACAGAAATACAAGGTGGCTATGGTTACTGGATCATGTTTAGGGGCAACTGAAATTGTTTACAGCAGGACTGATGAGACATGTTGGACTTATTAACAAAAATACAGCATTTTACAGGTATAACATTAAATTAGAGAATGTGTTATTTTCCTGAGTATATTTAAGAAACTTGTCTTTTTGGGAATACCACTTTAAATGGGCCTATGCAGACATTTCATTAAGGGGGCTGCTGTGGACATTTCTTTAATAAGTATATCAATAGGGGAGACTGCTGGACACTACATATAAGCTGAATAAGGTGTATGGTTCTATGAGTAAAATTCTGTGCACAATATAAGTGTATTATCAAGTGTAATGTGCAGGACAAAGGTGGAAGGGAGAATTTAGGTATATCGGGGCCACAATCCAAAGTTGCACCAGGGCCCAGTAAAGTCTTGTTACGGCACTGGGTAAAGCCCATATAATGCTGAAACTCTCATGATGAAAGCAGTACACTGTGTAAGGAGATTTAAAAACCCTACTGTGTGCTAAGTTAATTTTGCTCACAAAAAGCATGATCCCAGTGGTCGAAGATGGAGATACAGTTGAATACAGTGGCGAAGCAGAATGCAGGTGGCTCCTCGCATCAATAGTGAGCCTCTTGCTCTGAATGATGATGTCACTACGTCAACTGGCTTGGGAGCAAAACTAAAAAAGACAGAACAGAAGAGGACTGCGGCACGGCAACAGGGAATGGTGAGTATCTGATTTTTTAAATTTCCTTTTCACAGCAAAAAGGGAAGTCAAAGGAGGGTCTCACCGAAAAGGGGGCATGATTGATATAAGGGACGAAAAACAGGACCATTATAGATGGGGGTGCTACAGGAAACAAGGCATAAATCAGATGCTACAAAAAAGTGGGGGCATTATAACTGGGTAGATTAGCAAAAATGGGGCATTCTAAGAAGGGAGCTAGAGAAAATGGGCAGTATTAGGTAGGAGCTACAGAAAAAGAAGCATTATACGCCAATATGGAGTGGGGTGCATCTTTTGTCACATCACAAAAGTTGTGAGGTATTACCTTAGTTCTTTGACATATCTCTATGATGACAGTGAAATTTATGAATAGGTGTTTTTTTTACTACAGAACAAAGAAAAAAACAAATGTGTAACACATTCTATTGTTATACTATTGTTTGTTGCCGACAAAGTGAACAGAACACACTGTTACCATGTGAACTGACCCTGCCTCAATACAAAGGTTTGGCTTCAGTGGAGAGGTCATTGCAGGAATTAGACCATCTTTGTGTGGTCTTCAACATTTAATGAGCTCCAGATGGGCATAATATTAGGAGTGGAGTTCCCTCACACCCCAGGAGAAGGCAAGAATGTAAAACAAAGCACATATTAGCTACGAGGAATCTATTACTGTCTCTTCAGTTACACTGTGCCTCACACTTCTGACTACATATACATGGTCTCTGCTAGTTCTACACTAGACACTACTGACACAGACACTAGTTTTACACTGAGACCATACTGAATGCTATAAAGATTGACCACTATAAAAATAAAAGTTTTTTTCTTAGAGCCACAATATTTGGCAATTGAAAAAGTATGAATCCAATTTATTTTATTTACAATTATAAAAACTGTGTGGTAGATTTAACGTGCAATGAAGTAGGATAAAATCCCAACCGCTCTGGTGCCGCTGGACACCTCAAGAGGCTCCTGCCAGACTAATGGCATAGAAACCCTGATAAATGTTCCCCAATGTTTCTAAATGTACTTTATACTAACAAACAGGTTAAAAATTAGTTTCTCGGTTAATAATGGACTGGAACAAAGTTTATTTTAGTGTTTTATTCTTTGGTTAAGTTAAAGTATGAAATCCTCTTAACACAAAATAAACATAAAAAGTTGCTTTGGTCTAGTGAATCTTCTGCTGGAATTATGTGGTCCCAAGAACACCCCTATCTAGATAGCAAAAGTAAATCATATTAATAAGTGTTTTCAGAATATGTACAATATTTTTTATTCTAATATCCCATAATACAGGAGGAGACTTGAGCACAAGATGTCTGAGAAAAAAAGAAGCTGCTAGATGGAGCCATAGGTCAGGCTTGGGTTGACCCACAGGTGAATATATGCCCCTGAACTATGTGCGCTCCCAGTTCCTGCATGTGTGGTGCATAACAGAGTACCCTAACCATACATAATACAGATATTCAGCATATATCAACCCTCCTATGTATTTATATACTGTATATATTGGATGGCGGAAATGCCATCCAGACGCAGTGTGTAGCCGACTAGTTTAATTCATCCAAAAAAGATGGAGGATAAACCTAACAAACCGTGGCTCAACATTCCAAAGGTAAAAACACAGTCGTATTAAAGATTCAGATCCAGACTCCATTGGCATCAGGGTTAAAATTTTCCGAATTTTTTTTCAGGAATTTTTCTGGGAAATTTGAACCCTGATGCCAATGGCAGAGTCTGGATCTGAATTTTTATATGAATGTGTTTTCTCAATTGGAATGTTGAGACACAGTTTGTTAGGTTAATCCTACTTTTTTGGATTTCTTTTATGTATTTTGAGGGATCAGTCTAGAAGATCATGTTTTTGGAGCTGCATTGCAAGGAATAAGAAGAGTGGAGGTGCACATACGGTACATTTATATAGAGCAATTCATTCTTTGGCTCTAACTTCTCATTCATGCTGTGTGGCCCCTATCACTTTGCAGTATCTAGTTGCAGCCTGGAGTCTGCTGTTGTGTATGTTCCTGACTCACAGAACTAAGAGGGAAAAAGTTGAAAACAAGAATCAATCAGCAGGTTACTGAAAGTCCAATGAAATGGCTAGGAAGTATGCTACTTTCAAAAGAAATGTGTGTCAGCTATTTATTTGGAATTTACAAATGGGAGTAATATTTTTCATGAAGCTATACAGTAGTGGGTCCCATGAACAGGTTTTACTAGTAGACCATTGACATCCCAGTCCGACAGTGTGCAATTATTGTGAATGCAATCGCTAATCTGTGTCCCCTTCATTAAAGCGAACCCCTTCAACAGGTTTTACCCCTCTAAACTAATAGCCCTCTCAGGTAGGGGATGCAATGTCCCTTCTAGAATTTTCTCTTTTATGTCAAATCTCACCTGTTTACCTATAAACAAAAGCCCATATCTTTGGTTCTATAGTACTTAGAAACATGCTTTTTGTGTTGTATTAAAGATAAGAATCTCATCTTTCAGATTATGTGTGTCCATTTCTGTAGCCCAAAACTTCATAAGCCTGATGAAAGACGAGATTCTTATCTTTAATAAGACACAAAAAGCAAGTTTGTAAGTCCTATAGAACCAGGGATTCCACCAGCAATCACAAAACTTGACTCATCTTATTTGAAAATGAGCAGGCACAATGTGAGTGTGGGGATTGGAATACAAATAGCTATGGGGAAGGAGGGATAAATAAAGGGGTTCATGAAGTGGGGGACTAAAAGTAAAGGGGCATTACACACTCACCGGCCACTTTATTAGGTACACCTGTCCAACTGCTCATTAACACTTAATTTCTAATCAGCCAATCACATGGCGGCAACTCAGTGCATTTAGGCATGTAGACATGATCAAGACAATCTCCTGTTTGGGTTCAGTTTGGGCACTCGCCTCTTAAAGGTTCGCCATCACTGGTCTAGAAGATCATGTTTTTGGAGCTCCATTGCAAGGAATAAGAAGAGTGGAGGTGCACGTACGGTACATTTATATAGAGCAATTCATTCTTTGGCTCTAACTTCTCATTCATGCTGTGTGGCCCCTATCACTTTGCAGTATCTAGTTGCAGCCTGGAGTCTGCTGTTGTGTATGTTCCTGACTCACAGAACTAAGAGGGAAAAAGTTGAAAACAAGAATCAATCAGCAGGTTACTGAAAGTCCAATGAAAGGGCTAGGAAGTATGCTACTTTCAAAAGAAATGTGTGCCAGCTATTTATTTGGAATTTACAAATGGGAGTAATATTGTTATTGTGAATGCAATCGCTAATCTGTGTCCCCTTCATTAAAGCGAACCCCTTCAACAGGTTTTACCCCTCTAAACTAATAGCCCTCTCAGGTAGGGGATGCAATGTCACTTCTAGAATTCTCTCTTTTATGTCAAATCTCACCTATTAACCTATAAACAAAAGCCCATATCTTTGGTTCTATAGTACATAGAAACATGCTTTTTGTGTTGTATTAAAGATAAGAATCTCATCTTTCAGATTATGTGTGTCCATTTCTGTAGCCCAAAACTTCATAAGCCTGATGAAAGATGAGATTCTTATCTTTAATAAGACACAAAAAGCAAGTTTCTAAGTCCTATAGAACCAGGGATTCCACCAGCAATCACAAAACCTGACTCATCTTATTTGAAAATGAGCAGGCACAATGTGAGTGTGGGGATTGGAATACAAAAAGCTATGGGGAAGGAGGGATAAATAAAGGGGTTCATGAAGTGGGGGACTAAAAGTAAAGGGGCATTACACACTCACCGTCCACTTTATTAGGTACACCTGTCCAACTGCTCGTTAACACTTAATTTCTAATCAGCCAATCACATGGCGGCAACTAAGTGCATTTAGGCATGTAGACATGGTCAAGATAATCTCCTGCAGTTCAAACCGAGCATCAGTATGGGGAAGAAAGGTGATTTGAGTGCCTTTGAACGTGGCATGGTTGTTGGTGCCAGAAGGGCTGGTCTGAGTATTTCAGAAACTGCTGATCTACTGGGATTTTCACGCACAACCATCTCTAGGGTTTACAGAGAATGGTCCGAAAAAGAAAAAACATCCAGTGAGCGGCAGTTCTGTGGGCGGAAATGCCTTGTTGATGCCAGAGGTCAGAGGAGAATGGGCAGACTGGTTCGAGCTGATAGAAAGGCAACAGTGACTCAAATCGCCACCCGTTACAAACAAGGTAGGCAGAAGAGCATCTCTGAACGCACAGTACGTCGAACTTTGAGGCAGATGGGCTACAGCAGCAGAAGACCACACCGGGTGCCACTCCTTTCAGCTAAGAACAGGAAACTGAGGCTACAATTTGCACAAGCTCATCGAAATTGGACAGTAGAAGATTGGAAAAACGTTGCCTGGTCTGATGAGTCTCGATTTCTGCTGCGACATTCGGATGGTAGGGTCAGAATTTGGCGTCAACAACATGAAAGCATGGATCCATCCTGCCTTGTATCAACGGTTCAGGCTGGTGGTGGTGGTGTCATGGTGTGGGGAATATTTTCTTGGCACTCTTTGGGCCCCTTGGTACCAATTGAGCATCGTTGCAACGCCACAGCCTACCTGAGTATTGTTGCTGACCATGTCCATCCCTTTATGACCACAATGTACCCAAAATCTGATGGCTACTTTCAGAAGGATAAATGCGCAATGTTCTAACGCTGGAATCATCGTTTAGATGGTTTCTTTTGAACATGGCACTGCGTTCACTGTAATTCAAATGGGCCTCCACAGTAACCAGAATCTCAATCCAATGGCAATTTTGGGATGTGGTGGAACGGAGATTCGCATCATGGAGTGCAGCCTCACAGTTGGCCGGTGGTGTACATGGTAGGGGCCATTCCATCAGCATCTTACCGTGCTAAAGGGGGGAAGGGGCGGGAGAATGAGGGTGGCAAGGTCCGACCAAAAAAAAAAAAGTGTCCATTTCTTTAGTTTAAGGGTTAAATTGCCACAATTCGGTACAAAAAGAACCTTCCTGGAAATATTTAACCACAAAGTTTAAAGCACTTTCAGGGGGAAGTAAGCGTTTGACGATGGGCTGGTACACATCAGTTTAGCAAATCGCCACTTCCAGGTTAATGTATTCATGTATTAGGAAGAGATGGATTGGCTTTTTCTGAGTAATGTTGAAATCGGTGTTATAAAACAAATATTAAAACAGTCAGACATGTTAAAGGATGTTCAGGATATGTGTTAAAAATATAAATTAAATAGATGGGAATAGAACTGGTCTCATCCATCCTGATGTGGTTTGGGTTTATGAGATAGATACACAGCTGTTCTTCATGGTTTCCAGAGGTTCCATTAAAGGTAAGTAGAAAATACATAGCAATAAGATATGATGTTTCTGAAATTGCCAACTTCTGAAAACAACTTATCTGCGGTTGCATGTAAGACATTCAAGATTTCATTGTTCAACACAGTTATGCTTGCATGTTTGCTAAAATACAAAAAATTGTAATAGAGTTAACTGTTTCATTAAAAGCTACCAGTACCAGGGTTTTAAATTATGTTTTGGGAATTTTTACACTACAGGAAGTTTGCTGTAGAGAGGGAGAGGGTGCGAATCTTGTACGTGTCCTAACCACAGGCAGCATAGTATATAACAAAGGAGCTACAGCAGATTCTACTCTATGTTTAACTGCAGGCAGGCATGTTATAGAGCAGGAGGAAAAATATTGTCTCCCATCTACAGTTAGCAAATTAAGAGAACCTGTGAGCAGAGAAATTGGTCTAATAAAACCACTTTCAGGATAGTGTCAAGAGATTAACACTAGAGATGAGCGAGCACTAAAATGCGCGAGCGTGCTCGTAACTCGAGTCAAAACTTTCCAGATGCTCGAGGCCCGTATGAATAACGCAACCCATGAATCAAGGAGACCGAGCACTTTTTCAAGGGGAACCAAGGCTCTCAATAACATGTGTAAATGTTATGAGAAAATAAGGAAGTCGTACTGTTTCTGCGTTTCTTTTAATCAATGGAACTATTCGTGGCAATTTCAAAAATGAGTTCTTCACAAATTGGGGATCTTTACTAAGGGCCGATCGCGGTTCCCGACGTGGTACACGGATCTTTCCGATTTGCGCCGATTTCCCCTGAATTTGCCCCGGGATTTGGCGCACGCGACGGAACTCGGGAGCATGGCCCGAACGAAAACCTGACGGATTCGGGAAAAACGGTCGCATTTAAAAAAAAAAAAAAAGTTTGTCACGGAGCTGCACTTACTTCGCTAGGAATAGGACGGTGAACTTGAGTGCGTTCCGATGCTCTTCAGCGCACTGGGGATGTCGAGGAATGCATTAATGACATCCCGGAGGACCAGATCCACCGCAGAGAACGCGCCAGTGGGGACGAGAATGGACCGTGTAAGAAATCTGCCCATTGTTCTACATACTATGTGAAGGAACACGTTTCTGTACTCAAGTCTTCTGCTAACGTTAGCAGATGTACGGAAACATCTGCAATGTGTTCTTCACAATAGAAGAACACAGTGCAGATGTTCCGGACATCTGCTAATTTCCGAAGACAAGAGTGAAGAACGCTGTTCTTCATAATGTATGTGAAGAAAAAATATGTGTGAAGATTCTTCACTGTTTTCACGGTATCACTGTTCTTCACTGTGTTTCCTTAAATGAAAGCTCGTTATCGAGAACGGCGAAATAACTCGTCCGAGCAACGGAGCCGATTTCGAGACGAAGTACTCGAACGAGCATCAAGCTCGGACAAGTATACTGCTCATATCTACTTAACACCTTCCCGATGAGGTTTTTAGAGATCGGGAGAATGATATACATTGGGCCATGACAAGCTGCCTGAAATAGGTTAATATGCTCACAACCTACCTAATATGGGTTTATTAAATCCAATTTGTGGTGACAGGTTACTTTTGAAAAGCAGCGGGATTAGCCAATTGTAGATGGGGCATTTAGGATATGCACGCTTGCTCCACACGATGTATCTGGCGGGTGGCGCACGATGAAGTACACTTCCGCATGATGTCAGTCTGCCGTAGATGGTACAATAAACTTCAACTTTAATAATGAAGTTAGCAGGATATAGAGTGCACAGGGCAGGGCAGGAAAGGTTCCCCTAAGGCCACCAATCAACCAATGCGCATTTTTTTTAACTTTTTTTTTTTTTCCTTTTACTATTTTTTGGTTCTTTTCATGCTCTTCCACGCCACGTGAGGGACAATATCTACGGGTAGTTTGGGGTCACAAGTAAGATGGATTGTACTAAGTGGGACATTATACTGTATTGGAATCAAGCGGGGTGGAGTTAAAGCGGGAAAAGGGCCAAATGAGTGGGGGAGGGTGTAGCTTGCAGTCCCGTGTATTCTTATATCCCTCTTGATCCATCAGAAAAGTAGTCTGTCCATGAAATGTCTGAGACTGGAGAGTGTTTGACGACCAGAGGTAGTAAGCTGGACATCTTAGCCTACTTGAATGTGCGACAACAGCGGCCTACCTGCTCATATTGACCTTTCTGCCAACTGCAGGTGCACCGGCCCCGCCACGGTCATACGGAACTGGGTAAGTAGGTCATTGGTATCATCATCATAGGTTTGCTTGTGTTTAGTTGTATTAGTAGGTATGATGTCGAGGAGGAAGGAAAATGAGAAGCCTATCGGGTTAGGAGGGGGGAGGTCATCATAAAGCAGGCAGCCGGCTGGCACTGTCGGCTGTGGGTCACAGTATGGAGCAATAAAGGAGAGGGTGTGTAGTTTGTAGTTTGAGCTACATAGATAGGATTAATATATTTAATTCCTGGGCTGCATAGAAGGATAGAGGCAGGGGTGAATTTTACAGGGGCAGTATATAACAGGGATATTTAAAGAACATAATGATGTATATTAATGGGCCGCAGGTGAGTGGGATCAGGCAGTTTAGGTTGGTGCAAATCGGCCGTCCGATGTGTCTAAGGCTGGGGTCGCAGCACGTTTTTTGCCATAGTTGTACGGGCAATTTCAGGGGGATTCCAGCCGTGTGTTAACTTTTGTATGGCACAGAGTATACCACTGTATGCTTATACAGCAGATCATATTGTGATTCCTGTTCCCCCTGAAAAGAGGAGGGAAGAGTGTACATGGGCAGAAGAGTTGTACGATGTGAAAGGAAATATACAGGTCCTCCCCTCGCTGAGCAATTTAACCACTAGCCTAGCCTAGAGGAGGGATGCATCCCCTCCACATTAGACTTCTTTTGGCCTCCGCTGAACACATGTGATTATATGATACAACGTTTATAGTGGTCAGAAAGAAGGAACAACTATGCCTTTATCTGGGCCCAATATATGAAACACCAATGTTTCCTCCGTGGGAAGGGGCACTTTGTGAAAATGATCATCATGTCCAGTTGTTTATGCGTTTACAAATCTGCCCAGACTAGGTTCTTAAAGTGTACCTGTGGAAAAAAGGTGTGGGCTGAATAAAATAGAGTAATTCTGAAAAGGGACAAGTGCATGGGCGGGGGGGGGGGAGGGGATGCACGACTTAACCCTGGCTATATTGTACAATTCCCCGATACCACATGGTTGCGTGGGGGAAACGGGAACAGGGAACAGGGATAACTGGATTTGTTGGCCAGTGGCAAATATCCTACCCCACTGCCTGCCTTGGAGGCTGGGTGTGCAAGCGCAATCACGCCTATCAGTGCATCCGCTGGAAAATGTCACTTTATGAAAAGTTAGATTCTGAAAAAAAAGCAAACATACCACATAAAAATACAGTCTGGAGACAAACTTGTGAAAACTGACCCTTTTGTTTTCCTCTGATGTCATAAGAGGCATGTTAACATGCCTGTTAAGGCAAATGCATTGATTACAGCAGTAATGATGGTTCTTCTGAAGAAACTTAATACTAAGAATTAAGACCTTACAATAACAAACAAGGAGAAATTAAAGGGTAACGCTTGGGTAGTAAAAGGTTTGGCTTACTTCAATATGACCTCAGCTGTCCTTAACGGTTGAGCTGTATTGGGGAGTGGCCCTAAAACTTCACGTCTGGCTATAGAGCCAGCTGTCTTTTATGTGGCCACAGAGCATGGTGAAACTTTTGGGCCCCCATTCATGCGTATTCAAGGGATTCTTCTACATGGGAAATAGAGGCAAGCCTCGTTAACTAATACTGACTGTAATAATGAACCCGCATTTTACATCTTTCCTTATTAGAAAAGGTTTTGCACGCATGCAAGAAACATCATGTTTTCAACAGGTCACCAGTTATTCACTTACAGTGAAGGCGTAATGTACATTTCAAGAACACATTGACGACAGTGAGGAGGCCTTATCGATTGCAGTTATCCTTAACCGACCTATAATATCATGAAAAAGATTGTGTGTCGCTTTAACGGCCATAGATATAAAAATATTTACTCAGTCACTTGACTCAATTCCTCTTATATTGGGGAGATTAAAAACTTGTCCAAAAAAATCAAAAAAACTAATGTTTAACAAAGCAGAAACTAAGGTAAATATACCTTTTACAGGGTTTTCATGCTCTGGCACTTGGTTGATCCTCAAAACTTGGAACTCAAAATTCCTCTTATAGGGAAATCTCACCATCAAAATCAAGCATGACAAACAGGGTACCCACAAAGTAAACATAGATGGCAATCTTCTTAGATTTTGTTTTTTCCTGGGCCTTTTCCCTCTCACCTATGATTTTTATCTGCTAGCATGTCTTACCAGAGAACTCACTAATCGCGGGAGATGGTGCCGAAAATGGCTCGACAGTGGCATTGTGTAAGGTTCACAGCACCCGAGGGCTTCTGGATGGTAACTCTTTCAGGATGTAGCATGTCCTTCCTTGGGGCCTACCTGTGCTGATTACTAACCTTATTCTAAAGTGATTTTCCACCGCGACCAGAGAAATGACCTGCAGTCCCTGTTGCCTGGTGTCGTACACGATCCAGATCTCAATCCAATAGAGCATCTTTGGGATGTGGTGGAACGGGAGATTCGCATCATGGATGTGCAGCCTCACAGTGGCCGGTGAGTGTACATTGTAGGGGCCATTTACATCAGCATTATACAGTGCTAAAGGGGGGTAAGGGGCGGGACAATGAGGGTGGCTTAAGGTGACCAAAAAAAGTGTCCCTCTTTCTTTAGTTTAAGGTTAACATTGCCACAATTTCGGTACAAAAAGAAACCTTCCTGGAAATATTTAACCACAAATGTTTAAGACCATTCAGTGGGAATGTAAGCTGTTTGGATGGGCTGTTACACATAAGCTTTTTTAGCAAATAGCACATTCCAGGTTAAATGTATTCATGTCATGATCTCAATCCAATAGAGCATCTTTGGGATGTGGTGGAACTGGAGATACGCATCATGGATGTGCAGCCGACAAATCTGCGCCAACTGTGTGATGCCATCATTTCAATATGGACCAAAATCTCTGAGGAATGCTTCCAGCACATTGTTGAATCTATGCCACGAAGAATTGAGGCAGTTCTGAAGGCAAAAGGGGGTCCAACCCGTTACTAGCATGGTGTACCTAATAAAGTGGCCGGTGAGTGTACATTGTAGGGGCCATTTACATCAGCATTATACAGTGCTAAAGGGGGGTAAGGGGCGGGACAATGAGGGTGGCTTAAGGTGACAAAAAAGTGTCCCTCTTTCTCTAGTTTAAGGTTAACATTGCCACAATTTCTGTACAAAAAGAAACCTTCCTGGAAATATTTAACCACAAATGTTTAATACTGCATCAGACATTCGTTTGCTATATTTACCCTGCAGAAGACCATTCAGTGGGAATGTTAGCTGTTTGGATGGGCTGTTACACATATGCTTTTTTAGCAAATAGCACATTCCAGGTTAAATGTATTCATGTCATTAGGAAGAGATGGATTGCTTTTTCTGAGTAATGTTGCAAATTTGGTGTTATAAAACAAATATTAAAACAGTCAGACATGTAAAGGATGTTCAGGGATATGTTTAAAAATACTAAATAAATTTAGATGGGAATAGAACTGTGTCTCCTCCATCCTGATGTGGTTTGGGATTATGGAGATAGATAACACAGCTGTTCTTCATGGTTTCCAGAGGTTCCATAAAGGTAAGTAAGAAATACATAGCACAGTAAGATATGTTTCTGAAATTGCCAACATTATGAAAACAACTTATCTGCTGTTGCATTGTAAGACATCCAGATTTCATTGTTCCAACACAGTTTCATATCTCTCCCATGTTTGCTTAAAATACAAAGAAACTTGTAATAGTTGCTTAACATGTTTCAGTAAAAGCTACCGGTACCAAAAATTATTTTTTGGGAATTTTTACACTACAGGCAGTTTGCTGTAGAGAAGGAGAGGGTGTGAATATTGTACAGTGTCCTACCAGCAGGCAGCATATTATATAACAAAAGGAGCTAAGCAGATTTTACTCTATGTTCTAACTGCAGGCAGCATGTTATAGAGCAGGAGGAAAATATAGTCTCCCATCTACAGTTAGCAAATTAAAGAGAACCTGT